>BLBF01000003.1:107688301-107700645 GCA_015471245.1 Laticauda colubrina | reverse complement strand
GAAGGAAGGAAGGAAGGAAGGAAGGAAGGAAGGAAGGAAGGAAGGAACATTTTCATTAGTATCAAAGCAGATGACCTGAGAAGAAATTATGAAGGCATCCTTGTTTGCAAATATGTGGGAAAGCAAATGAGAGACTAGTGAAGAGAACAATCCTTAAATGAAAATGTAGGTGTTCCATCTGGAAAGAAGCGCATGAGACCAGGTTCCAAACAACAACTATTTTATTTAAACTCGCAAGGCAAAAGATACGGAACATAGCCCAAGCCGTGGCAGCCCTTTATATAGTGGATTGCCTGCCGGCTTGTGGCCAATGACACTTGTTTAACTCTTCCCGCCGTTTGGCGGCTTCCCAGATTGGTTCTTAGTGAGCCAATCCATAAGTGGCTTTTTCGGCCAATCAGAATGAGGGACTTGGAACCTACCAAGTTCCATACAGAACACCCCTCCCCCTTTAGTTCAGTCCAACGTGGCTGATGTAGTTGCGCAGGTAGGTGGGGCTTTTTCTAGTCCTCGTTGACCTGCGCGCCTCAGTCTTGTTTTGGTCTTCCAGCAATTTGGTCGGGATCGCTGCTTCTCTCGTCCTTCTCCATGGAACCTCCTGGAAGGGTGAGTCAGCCATGCCGCTCCCACCTGAGTCTCTTGGGCCGGTTGAGATGGTTCTGCTGCTTCCTCCTGGTTTGTCTGGGTTGGTTGAACTGGCCTGGCTGCCACCTTCCAGGAAGGCCTCACTTCGCTCCCCTGGTCCCGGACTTCTTTCTTGGGGTTCATCTAACCAAGAATGCTCTTTTTGTTTGGTTAGACTGTCGTTTTGCAGAGTTTGTTGTCTTGTTATGGGAGGTTCATCTTTCCCTTTTTTATTTATTTGTACTCCCCCCCCCTTGGTTGTTTTATAGTCGGAATTTATTATTTTTGGTTCTGCGGCAGTTTTTCATTCGAGGTTGCAGGAATGAAGCTGGTCTATGTGCCGTTTCCATTCCCTTCCATCGTCCAAAATTAGTTGGTAGGACTTGGGGCCTGTGATTTGTGTGATGGTGGCTGGAAGCCATAGAGGATCCCCATTAAGGTTCTTGGCATAGACTAGGTCACCAATTTCAAAGGAACGGTATTTGCTGGAGGAGTCGGGGGGGTTGTCCCAGGTGTAAGTGGGGTGTAACCTGTCCAGGTAGGACCGTAGTTTCCTACCCATTAAAAGTTCAGCTGGGCTTTTATTTGTTGTGCTACTAGGGGTAATATGTTGCAAGGTTAGTAGTTGGTTTAATTTGTCCTGCACGTCTCCCTTGTCCATTCTCTCTAGACCCTCTTTAGTATCCCGAACCATGCGTTCAGCCCTGCCATTCGCAACTGGATGGGCCGGCACAGTTAAGGCATGATGGATACCTTGGGCAGCCAGATATTGTTCAAATTGCAAGGCGGTAAACTGAGGCCCATTGTCCGAAACCAGTAAATCAGGTAGCCCATGCGTTGCAAACAGTTTGTCGAGCTGTTTAATAACAGCCTCAGTGGTAGTGGAAGCCATGAGGATGACTTCCAACCAGTTCGAATATGCATCAACCACAATTTAAAAAGTGTTCCCCTTCGTTGGCCCAGCGAAGTCAATATGTACTCTAGACCATGGACCCCAGGGAGTTTCCCAGCCTCTTATCGGTGCCTGTGAGGGGGTAGGCCCCGCTTTTTGACAGTCATGGCATGTTGCAACCCAGCGTTCAATGTCTTTGTCCAGCCCTGGCCACCAGACGTAACTCCTGGGCAGGGCTTTTATTTTGACTATGCCTGGGATGACCCTCGTGCAACATGCCCAGGACGTCTTCTTGGAGGCTGCTCGGCATTACCACCCTGTCACCCCATAAAATGCATCCCTTTTCAATAGACAGTTCGGTCTGTCTGGCATGGAAAGATTTAAAAGTCTCAGTTTTGTTTTCCTCCGGCCAGCCTTTACTTACTCAGTTCAATATGCACGCCGTCAAAGGGTCTTTGGCTGTGGCTCTTACGATGTCGGCTGCAGTCAGCAGTAGCTCTGGGCAGGTCTCAAGCTGAAATGTGGAGGTGGTTGGATCAGGGTTGTCCTCCGTGATGGGGAACGGGGAACTGCTCAGGGCATCGGCGTGTGGAATGGCTTTGCTGGGTCGGTGGAGCAGTGTGTAGGAATAGGCGGTGAGGAATTCAGACCAGCTTGTCATTCTTGACAGAATGTTCGGGGTTGGCTTGTTGCCTGATAGTATTCCAAGAAGAGGCTTGTGATCAGTTACAATAGAAAAAGGTCTACCATAAAGGTACTCATGGAATCGTTTGACTCTGGCGATGATTGCGAGGGCTTCCCGATCTAGTTGGCTGTAATTATGTTCCAACCTGGAGAGCGTTTTGGAGTAATAGGCGATCGGTGCCTCTCTGCCCTCTGGGAGTTGGTGACTCAGGATGGTGCTGACCCCAAAAGGCAAGGCATCACAGGTGACCGTCAGAGGCAGGGTATTGCTAAACTGGATGAGAACGGTATCTGACGTTGATAGGTCTTTGATACCTTGGAAAGTTTTCTGTTCCCGGTGGCCCCATGTCCAAGCGTTTTTTTTTTATCTAGCAGATGATGTAGGGGTTCTGCTATTGTTGCCTTATGGGGCAGGAACACGTTGTAAAAAATTATGAGGCCTAGGAACGCCTGGAGATCGGTTTTGTTTTTGGGTCTGGGAGCGTCTTTGATAGCCTTCACTTTTTTTTTCCGTGGAGTGAATGCCTTGTTCATCGATTAAATAGCCCAAAAATTCGACCCAGTTAGTGGCCAGTTCACATTTTTCCCTCTACACTTTGAGGCCTGACTTCCTAAATCTTGTTAAGACTTCTCTTCACCTGGTCTCTAGCTGGTTGGCATTTTTTGCTGAGACCAGTACATCGTCGAAGTAAGGGACGACACCTTTGATTCCGTTTAGCAGGCGTTCCATGACGCTTTGGAACACGCCTGGGGCAACGCTAACACCGAATTGGAGGAGGTTACATTTGAATGCCCCTCTATGAGTTACTAGAATCTGTGCCTCTGCTGTAATGGGATCGACGGGTAGCTGTTGATAGGCCTGTGCTAGGTTGAGCTTTGCGAATATTTTTCCTCCCCCTAGCGAGTGCAGTAAATGTTGCACTACTGGCACTGGGTATGCGCTTTGTTGGAGTGCATGGTTCAGGGTTGCCTTATAGTCCCCGCAGATTTGCACTGACCCATCTGGCTTCACCAGTGTGATGATAGGGGTTTCCCACCTGGCATGGTCGATTGGTTCTAAAACCCCTTGAACTATTAACTTATTTAGCTGCTTGTCAATTTTTGGTTTTAGCGCGAATGGGACGCATCTGGCCTTTAAACGGATGGGGACTATTTTTGGGTCTAGGCTAAATGAAATTGGGGTCCCCTTGTACTTGCCTAGAATCCCGTCGAAAACATCTTGGAATTCTTGGAGCAGGCTCTCCTCCCAGTTGGTTGTAGCGATGCAGTTGATCCCGGTCATCCCACCTTCGTCGCCAGTGTTCCGTCTGGAAAGAAGCATGTGAGACCCGGTTCCAAACAATAACTATTTTATTTAAACTCGCAAGGCAAAAGATACGGAACATAGCCCAAGCCGCAGCAGCCCTTTATATAGTGGCTTGCCTGCCGGCTTGTGGCCAATAACACTTGTTTAACTCTTCCCATCGTTTGGTGGCTTCCCGGATTGGTTCTTAGTGAACCAGTCCGTAAGTGGCCTTTTCAACCAATCAGAATGAGAGACTTGAACCTACCAAGTTCCATACAGAACAGTAGGTATTCACAGATCCACCTTTACAAGACTTTTCATGGATCAGAAGGAAGGGCCAGGAGGAGAGAATGGCCAGTCAAGGCCTGCAATGGCTGGAGTTCAGAGGGAGCACCATCCTGGCCAAACAGGGATTGCTAAAGTCAGCTTCAGGAATAGCCAGAAGCAGGAGAGGAAAAAAATTGTTTCGGCTGCCATACAGAATTTCCCATAGAAGGAAGTAGATTAATGGGACAGAAGCTTAAAAAAAAAATCCTATAGTCTACATTAATCTGCAATTAATGTAGCAATGTGAGTTTCTTCAGATAATCAAGATGTCAGCATGGCTGCAGAGTGAGTTGAACCATAGGTTCCTATTGTAGGCAGAGTTTGGTTTCTCTTTTGACATATTCCACTCTCATCCCATAAATCAGAGACATCTCCAGCTCCTCCCCTTTGTTTAAGGGCCAGGAAGTTGTACTGCTGCCCTTTTTCATTTTTTTTAAGAAAAGGAAGGGAGGGAGGAGTCAGGGGAGGCACAGGAAGATCAGTTCCTATACTCCTTAGGTGTATTTCCTGTCCTCACTGAAAATGGATGCTGCTTTAGGGGAGCCAGCTTCACTTTTAACTTTGTCTCCGATTCTCTTCCAGCATTTGTTCACAACAGCATGGAGCATTTCAGTTGTCAGACCGTTGACAGATAGACAGACTGACTGACCAACCAACTGGTCACAATGGGGAGGAAATGAACAGTACAGCTGGTGCCCAGCATTTTCTTCCCTTTGAAATACCACAAAACTGTGTTCGATTCTGTTTGTTTCATGACATTTTTGTTAGTTTATTAGTATGCAATAAAAGCTTAAACTGAGATTGAAGTGGTGGTGGCATGCTGCATATTTTGAGGAAAATGTATTTTTTTTTCCATTTCCTACTTACAGCGTAAGCAATTTTATGCTTATTTCAAGTCTTCTAATTCCCTTTGTTCGTGCCATTCTATTAATATCCTGCATTCTTATGAAAAATCAGTTAGTTCAAGGCATTTGTAATTATTTTTTTTCACCTGAAATATAGCCAGGGTAAACTCATTTGTATATCAGCCCTTTTGTATCATATATTTCTTTGTTTAAGAAAGAGGTGTCATATGCAAAAGCTTTTGAACTTGAGATAATTTTTTTTATTTAACTATATGGCCCGGTCCCACTGGCCGACGGACGCAAAACGTATGCATAAAGGACACAGTGGACGAGCAAAATTTCGGGGGTGGCTCCATCCGTTGTCATCCACTCCAAAAAGTGATGAAAATTTGCATAAACAGAACAGAAAAGAACGGAAAAGTACGGACGTGGGTAGTATGTAGCAGGGATGTTAAACGGAAGTTCATAGGAAGCCTAGGGATGAAAGCGGATGGAAGCGGATGACACCTCCGAAGGGGTTCTGGGGGAGAATTTCAAAGCAGACACATAGCGGAAGGGGCGGATGCATAGCGGATGAAGCGGATGCATCACGGACACCTATAGGAAACAAAGGGGAATGCCGCGCGGATGTATATCGGATGCAAAGCGTTCATTATGCATGCGGGGAGTATGAATTGCATCAGCTCCGCGGATATAAAAGGATGCAGCACGCACGCAGTCAGCATTCAGGGGAAAGACGTGCTGCCACATACATCTTGCAGGAACACCATGGTTTGTCAGTCAGGCAGGCAAGAAGAGGAAGCCCGTGCCTACTTATTCAAGCCCTGGCAAGGTGAAGAAGGCCAGAACCAGCATCCCACCCCCTGGCACTGACTCTGAAGCTGCTGCTGCGGTGGACCAGCCCCAAGGCCCTCAAAGCCCTGCTGCTGAAGGCCCTGCTGCTCAAGCCCCTGAAGGCCCTGCTGCTCAAGCCCTTGAAGGCCCTGCTGCTCAAGCCCCTGAAGGCCCTGCTGCTCAAGCCCCTGAAGGCCCTGCTGAAGCCCCTGCCAGTGGGAGGAAGAGGCAAGGGAAGGAGAAGGGAGAGAGGAACCAGTACACCATTTCCAAAGAGCATGAGGATGAGGTCCTGGAATGGCTGAGGGAGAACGAGTATCTCTGGAGAAAGGGCCACAGACTGTATTGGGACACCAAGAAGAATCAGGCAGCTTGGAGAGACAAGGCAGAGAGCCTTGGGTACACTGCAGAAGTACTCTTTGGATGGTGGAAGCACATGCACACCTGGTATGGCAAGCTACACCTCAAGAAATCAGGGCAGGCCGCTGTCAAGCTCACTGACCGGGAGATGTACATCATGGCCAAGTGCAGTTTCCTGGAGGGTGAGATCCACCACCAAGGAGCAGCCCCTCTGAGACCCCTCTCCCTCAGACAGCCCACAGATAGCCAGTCCTCTTCCAGCCAGGAGCCAGCTACCCTGTCCAGGCAGGTGTCTTCAGAGGGCCCCACGGCAGAGACCCCGCCAACAGCTGCACTCCCCATGCTGGCAGACTTGGAGGATCCCATGGAGGATGATGCCCTGCTGTCACAAATGGAGGAAGAAGCAGCAGCCACCAGAGGCCAACCCACCCCCACCCCCAGCTCCAGAGGATGCAGGCAGAGAGGCAGACTGGAGAGCCAGGACCACAGTGTGCTGTTGGAGATCAGGGACACAATAAAGACCAGCACAGAACTTCTCTCTCAGCTGGTCCATTTGGACAGAGTATCCTTGGGCCAGAAGCCCTTCATCACCTATGTGAGCCAGACCCTGAGGGACCTGCCCGAGGCCCAGTACCAGGTGATGAAGCAGAAGATCACAGCACTTCTGCACAACCATCAAGGCCCAGCTGAAGCTGCTCCTACCCAGTCCAGGTCTGCTCCTCCACCCCAGGCGATGTCACAGCCCTTCCACGGCTTTCAACAGCCCCTCACCTACCAAGGATATGACTCCCAGGACTTCCCACAGCAGAAGCAGAACTTCCCAGTCCAGGCCCAGGTTCATCACACGCCACAGACACCAGTCCTCACCCAGCTGCAGACCAGACAGCCCCGCTACACTCCTCCTTCCTCCACCCCACAACCAAGCCCATCAATGGACAATCTGTTATCAGTATTGGGCCTGACATCTCAAGTCCTTAATAAAGGGCCTCTCAACCTCATGGGACTGAGTCAGCTTTCGGATAGCTTCCTGAACACACCATCCCCTGTTTTACCCTCGGGGCCAAGCACCGCAATGGTGCCTCAGACCAGCACTCAAGCCACAGCCACCTCCACAGTCCCTGCCCGCTTAACAGCTGAGACCATGGACATGACTCAGAGTGACTGAGAATAGTGTCAGAGACTGAGTTGTTTACTTGTTAAGTTTATCTTTGCTTAAGACACTTTACTTGGTTCATTTTGCTTATTTAACCAAGTCATAAAGTTTACCTAAGAAAGTTAATAAAGGTTATCTTTGCTTAACACACTTAAAACAGTTTACTTGGTTCATTTTGCTTATTTAATAAAGTCATAAAGTCTACCTAAGAAAGTTAATAAAGGTTATCTTTGCTTAAGACACTTAAGGCACTTTACTTGGTTCATTTTGCTTATTTAATAAAGTCATAAAGTTTACCTAAGAAAGTTAATAAAGGTTATCTTTGCTTAAGACACTTAGTTTACTTGGTTCATTTTTTTTACTTAATAAAGTGTTGGTGAAAACTTTGAAAAAATGGTTAAGCCTTTGCATGCTTGTGGGATAGATAAGGATAGTTGTGGAATAGATAAACCTCCAGTGCAACCATAGTGGGACTGTATGGTCCACCATCTCAGTGATCCAGATGATTTTCTCCCCCTTTTTATAGAAAATATCGGTTGTCCGCGAGATGTCCTTCTTCATCCTCTAGACATACTGCAGACATCCTAAATATATGAGATACATCCCAGATACAAACATTTTGTCCGTCTATTTCCGTGTTACTAATGCTGTGTAGACGTTCCGTGTACCTTTTGTTTCCTCCCTCTTTCCGTTTTCAGCTGCAGCGGATGTGACTTGAGGGGATGGCCAGAGGATGCAAAGAAGATACAGCGGACGTTTAATGGATGATAACGGACATAGAACGTTTGTTGCCAGGATATGTCGTGGATGTACATCATATGCGGCAGAAAGTTCATCTATTCACAAATTTTTGTGCAGCTCAAAACTTCTTGCGCGGATGAAATTGCAGTGGATGAATGCTCGACAGATAGAGCGTATGAAACACGTATGCAGTGAGTACACAATGGATGCATAGTGTTTTCCAATGGATGGCAAGCTTTTTTTAACGTTTTACATCCTCTTTGCATCCGAAATTGCAGTGGGACCGGGCCTTAACACATTGCTACTTTCCACTATTCACAGATCATGAAATAAATGACATATATCTTTCAGTGCCCTCCAGATGCAGGTAAACTGAAATAATAATCACTGCCAGCCAGCATTATCTGATAGGTGATGGGATTTGTAATCCACTCATTTGGAACCTGACAAATGAATAAAAGGGAATATATAGGCATTTGCAGATTTATAAATTTCACGAAGGCATTTGACAAAGTAGATCACAATCTACTTCTTGGTAAGCTAGAAAAATGTGAGACAGATAGCATCACCATCTGATGGGTTTGTAACTGGCTGATAAACCATACTCAACATACAGTCTTTAATGGAAATACTTCTACATGGAGGGAAGTAAGCAGTAGGGTACCCCAAGGTTCTGTTTTAGGCCCAGTACTTTTTAATATTTTCATGAATTATTTAGATGAGGGAATAGAAGGGGGACTCATCAAATGCTTTGGCGATGCCAAGTTGGGAGGAATAGCCAACACCCCCAGAAGGTAGTCACAAGACACAGGTGAACCCTGATAGATTTGAATGCCGGGCCCTACCAAAAATGAAATTCAATGTAGAGAAAACCAAGGTTTTACACTTAGGGAAGAAAAACGTAATATAGAAGTAGAAATTAAGTAAAACCCAGCTCAATAGTTTAAACTGCAAGAGAGATCTTGGAATCCTAGTAGACAATCACTTAAGTATGAGCCAGAAGTGTTCTGCAGCCTCCAAAAAAGCCAATGCAATCTCAGGTTGCATTAATAGAGGAATAGAATCAAGATCTTGTGAAGTGTTAGTACCATGTATGTAAAGTGTTATAAGTCCTTGGTAAGACCATACTTGGAATATTCCAATTTTGGCTACCATGATATAAAAAAGATGTTGAGACCCTGGAAAGAGTGCATAGAAGAGCAATTAAGATGATTAGGGGTCTGGAGGCTAAAACGTATAAAGCATAGTTGCAGGAATTGGACTTACCTGGCCCAGTGAAAAGAAAGACTAGGGGTGACATGATAGTACTATTCCATTATTTGAGGGGAGCCACACTGGAGGGTGTGGAGGGGCTCAACTTATTTTCCAAACAACAGAAGGCAAGACAAGAAGCAATGGATAGAAACTAACCAAAGAGAGAAGCAACTTCAGGAGAAATTTCCCAGCAGTGAAAACAATCAACCAGTGCAATGGCTTGCCTTCAAAAGTTGTGGGTGCTCCCTCACTGGAGGCTTTTAAGAGACTCGACAGCCATTCATATGAAATGGTTAGCATCTCTTGCTTGAGCAGGGCATTGGGCGAGAAGACCTTCAAGGTCCCTTCTAACTCTGATGATGATGATATGAAAGTTTACAAGATGGAGGTTTCACTGGTAACAAAGGAATCAGAGGTGGTATTCAGCAGGATCTGACCACTTCTGCAGAACCAATAACGGAAATTTTGAGTAGTTTGGAGAACCAGCAAATACCATCTCTGACTGGAGATTTTACAGTATCCTTCCCCTGCCACGCTCACCAAGCCATACCCACAGAACCGGTAGTAAAATATTTGAATCTCGCCACTGGAAGGAACCATTATTGTCTTGAAACTGTAGCAGTCTTCAGATCTAGGGAGAAAGACTGGTTACTCTGAATATCCTAGCGCTGTTAGACCTGATGAATATAAAGATGATAAGTGTCATAGCCTGACACTGCACATTACCTGTGACATTACTAATAGTAAATGTAATGTTTCCTACAATATTATTTTTGTAGTTTGAGTCTATTTTTATGCTGCATAGAAGCCCTCTTAAGTGGTAAGAGTGAATTAAGCCATTGTTAAAATGATTTTAGAAAATTGGAATAATAGAAAATAAATCCAGCTATTATATCTGTTATTATTATTCCTTCTCCTTCTCTTCTTTATATGTATGTATATATGTTTGTTTTAAGCTGATGATAAAGATGGTGGGGAAAGTCAATGGTTCCAATTCTTATTTGTTCAGCATCCAGTGTTGGCAGTAGTTTGACATCTTTGCAAATCTATAATGTGAAGAAGAGCAACACAAGTAATAACCCAATTATTCATTTTAGAGACATATAAATAGCCTTGGTTCTTTTTTACTGTATCTCTCTCCAGCACTCTTGTCTGCATTGCTATGAGTTTAGCTGGCTTGATCATTGTAAAGCAACAGTCAATACCTTGACAAAATATATCAGACGCCTTTATAGAAGTAGATGGCTCTCGCTTCATCTCAACTTATCTTTAACATTCTCCAAGGTAAAAATAAAGGGCCACTCAACAGTTTTTTCTAAAAATGCCTTTGAGACTTATATGGGGCTAAAAGCACCTTGCCTGAGACATTACTAATAGTAAATGTTATGTTTCGTATAATATTATTTGTGTAGTTTGAGTCTATTTTGCAATGTGCATTCTTCTCAAGAATATGTTGAAGGCAAATGCTTTTCAGCATTTCATCTGATCTTCATTCTGTATTTTAATCAGATGGAATCTGAAGCTTGGTGGAGGTCAAGGGAAATATCTATCCTTATACTGAGTTCCACTGTATGGAAGTCATATTCTGTGGTCTTAGGCAAACAGCTTCCCATTGTAACATAAGGAGTCCATGAATTGAACCCAAGGACTTTCTGCATGGGAACTGTGCATTCTACAATTTTCACTACCAAGTGAAGCCCATTTTTTTAAAAAAGTATTTCTGATTTGTCTTTTGGGAGGCAATGATACTGAAGGGATACAAGGAGGCAGGATATGAAGTACGTGAATTAGTTGTTGTTTAACATCAGGGTATTTATTTATTTTTGTGTTGTTGCACTCCTTTGTCCTTCCTTTCAATGTACACCGAAGCATATTTCATGAGTACAGATTTGGTTCACTTCACCAGTCGTGTAGCAGTAATTCAGTGTGGTGACATGAGAAGTCAACCTTCAGCTTTGTGCTTGATGGAGAGGCCTGGGTTGCTGAATAAATGTGTGCCATTGCATGCACTGGGTCGTATACACCAGCCCTTGGGAGACAGAGGGTGGATCAGATTGCATGCAGGCATGATGTGCATCTGAGATGGTTGCTCTGATGCAGGCTATGCAAAAGGATGCCACATGCTCCAGGTGCTGCCTTTTCTTTAAGGCTTCCAAGAATTAATTTTGTTTGGTAGAGCTGCTAACACAGTGCCTTGTCGGTTCTGCAGATTCTGAAAACTGCCTCCATATAGGAAGGGGGGTGGGGAGAGAGAGAGAGAGAGAGAGAGAAAGAGAGAGAACTCATGCACAGCAGCCTCTATTTCTTTTTAATTAAACTCTTCAATCAAGCCCCCCACTCCTTTCTCCAGTCTCCCAAGGCTCTTCCATTAGGGTTTCCCTCCTCATCTCACTAATGGCCTTGCAGGCCCTTCCCTGCACAAAACCCTCCCTCCCTACCCCCCTGGGCTTTGCCACTCTCTCTCCCCCAGCTATACTTCCCAGCCCATTCTGTTCCAAGCATGATTTACGAGAAGGCCACGCCAATTCTCGTCTGGCAGGAGAGTCGGGTACCACGTTGGCTGTGAGAATGGCGCCGGTGCCAGGCTCAGGGGTGCAGAGGGTGCAACTTCCCAGAAAGGAGGTCAGACGGGGCAGTTGGTGGGATATATAGCAGCAGCAGCAGCAACAATAGGAAGCAGAAGCTTTGCAGGAGCAGAAAAGCCAGACAGTAGCATCAGACCCCAGAGCCTCTTCAAATTCACGCCCATCAGTCTGAGACAACAAGAGAAGGGGAAGGTCCTTCAGACCAAGAAAGGGACCAGCCGCAGCATAAAAGTTCAGTTGTGGCTGCTGTTTGAAATCCCATGAGCAAGGCAGCCAGAACAGCATCCCAAGGTTTCCACTCAAGCTGCCAGGGGTTGTTTTTACCCCCCCCTTTTATTCCAGCTATGGATTCACTTTGTGGCTTCAATGCTGGAGAACCTTATTCTGAAAAGCTGTCACTCCCATCCTGTTCATGTCAAGTGAAGAAATGCTTTCCATGTTTCTACAAGGCACAGGAGCGCTGCCAGATTTTTCTTCCCCCGCCCTTTTAGTTGGCAATTCCAGCTAGATTTCATTAGCCCTCTCTTCATATTGCCTGGAAGAAAACATTGATCAAATTGCCATTGCCCATAAAAGGACACCATGACACAAATTAGGACAGTCATCCCCAGAATTAAGCACTTCTGATGGGAGATGATGGGAGTTGTAATCTATCACGTGTGAAGATGTTATCAAGGCAAGTTTTGCTTCTTGGTCAGGGCAGTTTGAAATAACTTCCTTCCTTCCTTCCTTCCTTCCTTCCTTCCTTCCTTCCTTCCTT
>BLBF01000003.1:107676836-107688291 GCA_015471245.1 Laticauda colubrina | reverse complement strand
CTTCCTTCCTTCCTTCCTTCCTTCCTTCCTTCCTTCCTTCCTTCCTTTCTTCCTTCCTCTTCCTTCTACCACCTATCTCAATACAAATGATTCTGGGTGGCAATACACTTGGTTGTTTAACTGCAAACAACATTTTAAAAAAATGAAGTGAAGAATCAGGATGCTTGAAAGCAGTTACTTTTTATACCTGTGAATATCTCTAGCAATCTTAAGCATTCAGTAAGCATACCCTTTAAAAACAAATATAAGGCGGCTTTACGCTTTGACATACATTCCTAATACCTACCTCCAATCCACAGTTCATAACAAAAGCCATTTTGTATAGTAGGTAGACCTGCAAGGTAGCCAACATAAAGGCACGATAGAAGAATATTTGCAAGAGGAGCTGAAAACAGAAGATAAGCTGCTTCTTTTACTTATTCAAATAGGGGAGGGAAGCTTTTCTTAATATTACTGTAGGTTTGTTTTTTAATGGAAAAAATAACATGAGAGCTTTTCTTGAAGCCCAATGAGGACCCTGTACTCTTAAGCTACTCCTAAATCCATCATAAATAGGAGAGACTATAAGAAAGGCTCCCAGTTTTTCAGCATAGCCATTTAATGCCCTCCAGAGGCACTTCAAAAAAAAAGTAGCTTACCTCACCTGGTCCCCTCCAGATGTTCTGATTTGCATCTGTCATCACCCCCCATAGTGCTTTGAGAAAGACTGACTATAGTATCACTAGAAGCGGAATAATCAGAAGGTGTCATTGTCAGATCTCCATTATCATGGAGAACATAAACTAAGCGCCACAGATATTCACCTTTCTTTTGCTTCACGTTGTAAATACATTGCACATTTATACAAATGCAGTCAATCACAGGAAGAAAAGCAAGTTGCTTTCGTGACACGTATGATCATGAAGTTGTCCGCTCTGCATGAGGAAGATTTGGGGCATTCACCGCTTTTCCTTAATATTCCTTGGTTATTCTTCCCCTGCTTTTGAAACTGTCCAGCTGTACAGCTGTTCCACCAATCCATTCATGAATTCTTTGTTATTAAACTGAGCAAAGTAGGTCTCTGCCATTATGGACAGCCGCTAGGATTAAATGCATGGAACTGATGATGAATACTCAGGAGATATCACTAATTTTCTTCCTGGTGTATTTTACAGGGTCATTGTTGAGAGGACTATGTATCTCTAAAGGGGGAACCTCCCAATCTGTGGAATATATGCAGCCCCCAGAGCACTCCTAAATTGTACCACCAAAGTGTTTCACTTCAAAGTAACAGAACGGGGGGGGGGGACGGGACCCATGACTGATGCCTCAAAGAGCCACTGTCATTCAGAGTGGCAATATAATAGCCGGGCTCGGTGTAAAGCAATTCCATATTTTTAGAGCCTTTCAAGCAGGGAGTGTGAAAAATATAACTGCTGTAACTGGGTTTTTGCAAGGAAGTATAGTGAACGCTGCAAACCGATCTGGTTTCCACCTCCCAGCCCACCCCCGTAAGCCACAAAGACATCCAGGGAGCTGCTCTGCAACACCGTATTTGCTGACTGAGGATTGTGATGCCCTGAACCAAACCACCTGATCGATTCCCCAAATGAGAAATCTCTGGTTATATCCAGAGGGACGCTTGTATCTGGTAAGCACTTCTGAAAAAAACCCAGTGCCAGCTCCTCCCCGTGAAGAACGAGTGTTGCATCGTTCCTCTTGATGGAGGATGGCTTCTGGCAGGTGCCCTCCCCCTTTTTCTCCCCCCACTGACACAGGCAATGGATGAGTGCTGCTCCTGCTTTCTCATTTAGGAGAGCTCCCAGAACCGGGGCTATCCCTGATGGTTGATGCCCAGGATTTTCTCTCCGGAGACGCAATCCTGCTTTTTGCATTAATAATTTACAGTGTGTTGTTCAGCCAATAATGGCCTTTCCTTGTGATTAGCTTGCTTAATGGGCTAAAATTGGCAAGAGAACAATGGGGCTTTAATCTTCTTAGGGAGGTGGGAGGGGAAAGAGGAGAAGGAATGCAGTTTCCTAGATCTTCTGCACTTGTGGAATATCACACGCTTGCTGTGTTTGGAAAGGGAAGGGCAGAAATGGGCTTGCAAGTGCTGCAGAGGCTGCATCTTTGAATGCATCGATCCTACTTCTGCGCAGTCATTCTAAGTTCTCCAGCTGTATGGAGAGAGAGAGAGAGAGAGAGAGAGAGAGAGAGAGAGAGAAAGAAAGAGAGAGAAAGAAAGAGAGAGAAAGAGAGAGAGAAGGAAAGAAAAGAAAAGAAAAGAAAAGAAAAGAAAAGAAAAGAAAAGAAAAGAAAAGAAAAGAAAAGAAAAGAAAATTATTACAATAACCTTTTCTGAACAAGAGCTTTTGGCACATTTGCATCTGGTTTCACTGGTGCTTGAGTTGGCCTGTGGCTACCTTAAAACCAGAACACACATTGCTTGTTATTGCCCTCCTTACCAGAGCCAAGATAGTGCTAGATGGTGTACATGAAGGTACTAGCTGCTAGAGATGATTGAAAGCCAAGTCTCCTTTTGCAAAGGTTTTCTTGCAGAATGGTAAGCCTATTGGCAGCTGTGTGTGTAGCAAGGGCCATAAGATGATGCCTTATATGGAATGGTACTCTATTAATATACAGTAGTACTAATGCCATTCTTCCACAGTGTGGTACCCTCCAGTTGTATAGGTACCCTTTAGAATTCCAAAACTACAGAACTGCTGGGAATAGGCAGTCTAGATGCTGTCATCCAATACATCTTGAGGGTACTTTGAGGTAAACACATCTAGTAATAGCAATAGCACTTAGACATATATACTGGTGCTGTATAGGGCTTTATAGCCCCCTCTAAGCCATGTACAGAGTCAGCACATTGCCCCCAACAATCTGGGTTCTCATTTTACCAACCTCGGAAGGATGGAAGTCAACCCTAAGCTGGTCAGGAACGAACTGCTAGCAGTCAGCAGAGTTAGCACGCAATGCTGAATTCTTACCACAAAGCCACCAGGGTTCATCTATCTATCTTACTGACAGCAAGTCTACAAGATTTTCAATAGGAGCCTCTCTTGAGTCCAGTAGAGTAGCTTCTCTAACCTACACACCCTGCAATTATAGAGATTGCAATTCCCAGAATTCTCAGTGATGGTTTTACTGACCATGAGAATTTTGGGAGCTGAACTCCACACAAGTAGAAGGCACATAAGCCGGGTAAGGTTAAAGTAAGAGATATTGGGGACTCAGGCTTGGCCTTTTTGCCAAGCAGCTGTGTGTGTATAGCAAGCCTGGATTCTACCAAGGAACTCCACACCTTCCCAAAATATCTTTCTGCTTTAACCTTTCCTCAAATGTGGAAAACTGAAACAATGAAGGAAAGAAAAAAGAAAAATATTTACCAAAAATTACCACTTTTTACTAAAAAGTAAAATGTTGTAGCAATCTAAGCTTGTAGCAATGTAGACTTGGGGCAACATTCAGGGACATTGTTTTGAAGGAACAATATTTGTTCTCTCTAGTCTATTAAGTCCACTTTGGTTTTGCTTCTCCCAGTGGTATGTTTGAAATGCTGAGTAAAGTTCCTGACCTGCCTCTTATGAACTTGATGTTTTGTGCTCTACCCCACAGATACCTTGGCTTTGCTTAAGTCTCATTTTAACTTTTCCTCTTTGCTTGGTTTTCCCATTGGAACCAACTTCCTGGCTTCTGGCCAATTCTCTGCATGACGTCCAACAATTCCAGAACCCTAACCCTAACCCTCAATCACCTCAAAAGTCCCAGGTGAGGTCCCATTCATTCTAGCTAAACCCTGCTTTGCTTTCTAAGTTGGGATGGGGGAGATAAATCAGGATGAAGCCACTAGTATGAAAAACTCCCTTATTCTGGGTTGTTAAACTCGTATCTTCTTTCTTTTGTCTTGCAATGCTCTCGTCTCAAATACACCGGCCAATGGTTTTTATTCTGTCTCCAATCTGGAGTGGAAGCATAGTTTCATGAATATTTACCAGAGTTTAAATCCCACTGGTTTCAAGAGAACTTACTTCTAAGTAAATCTACCTAGGACTGAGCTGAACATCATTCTTCTTTACTTCTCAAGCAAATGCTTGCTCTCTTAAGACTGCCTCTCCATTTTTGAACTGCACATCCTAAATCCCAAATCATGAAGATGAATCAAATAATTTTACTGTCCTAGATTCTGCTTTAATGCAACTATAGAAAAAAAAAGTGAAGCAATGAAATGATTGTCTCTCAAAACTCAGTTTTGTCAGAAGTACCATGAGTTGAAAAAACATTATATTTGCACAAAAACTTCTATTATACCTTTGTACTGTAGCTATGTTCTTATGAAGAAGAAACACAAAAATTTAGAATAGAAAGTAGTTCTGATGTGCGCAGGTTTTGCCTCATACTCGCCACATTTAAAGGTTTTCAAGGTTCATTTGGAACTTTCTTTTTCTGGATATATTCATGGCATGTTATGCAATTGCTGAAAGTATTGCAAAGGTAATTGAAAAATGCCTCTGATTCAAGACTCAGAGAATTTTGTAGTGTTTAAGACAAAAGCATTGTTTAACACTTCTGGAATGATTGGCAACAGAGTTCTACAGAAGAAATTATGGGAAAACATATAGTGTTAGATGTGCACATCTAACAGCAAAATATGGAGCAGATTTTACTTTGATCCATGTGATTTTCTGGTGCATTTCAATTACCATCTTGAAAAAAATGTAAATCCCCCCCCCCCCCCCCCAAAAAAAAACTTTTCAGAGAAGGCATTACATTTTTAATGACAATATTCTGCCTCTCCTGCACAAATACTGTACAAATACTGTACAAAGATAGATAACTCCACAAAGCATCCATACAAAGTCTTTTTTATTGGTTCATCAGGCATCCTGTCAACTCATATTTATGACAAATTCTTCTTAATGTCCAATCCTTTGCATCTCTGAATTGTGATGTAGGAAGATAATAAAGTCTCAACCCCATGATGATTGAAGAAGCTGCATGGTATGGTAGCTTCAGGCAAGAGTGAAGGAACCTCCCCCAACCCGCCAAGGGTCAATTCAGTGACCAGTCAGGGTTACAGATGTGGCCACATGACATGGACTACATTTCCCAGGATACCTTAACTACATTTACCATGATGCATTCCCTTAAGGGGACAGCTCTCAAATCCTAACTAACTATCCCAAATCCCATTAACTCTAAACTGTCTGGACAGCACAGACAGTCAGAAATGTTTTCCAATATTCCAATATCAGAAGCTAAGCATATTTCCCACATCTGAAACCCAACTGGGATGGTTTTAAAGAGAATCTCATATCTCACTGTGGTGACGATAATGAGCCATAAAGCAATAGGTACACAGAAGAAATATCCAAAAATCTGAGAAAAAAGATAGCAAATATATTCAAAGATTCAATGTATAAATTACGAATGAAGACAAACCTACATTTTCCCAGGTTACCCAGGAATGTTTCAATAAAGGGAAGTTTCCTGAGGATGGGCTCCAGCATGATTTTGAAAGCTCAGAAGACTAAACCTCTGGTTCTGGTGACTGATGCAGACTGGATCCTGCAGTGTATAAATTATACATTCTGTTATTTCAGTACAAACTATACCTTAGTTTGAAACATTTATTCTGTTGCTTTGACATGAGGACATTGAATCTTTCATAATATAATATGTGTTGATCTATTAGGATGTCCGACGAAACCACAAACAGAAGTACATGCTTTCTACTGATATCACCAGGGAAGAATTTCAGAAATTGAATCAAGACTTGTTCATGGTTCTTGGTTTGCTTACTCCATCTCAGCTATTTTAAAACTGGAACTTGATGGACCATCTGAAATTGTCTTGTCCAAGGTGAAGTGTGGAAGTTTTAGTGGAATATACTCTCCTATACATACTGGCATGTGATTTTGAAGGCTGAAGTATAACCTCTTGGTCATTTGGTGGTTGTTAGGAGTGATATAATGGGAATTGGTAGGACTGAATTATTTTGGCTTATCTTTTGTCAAGTTGAGTTTAATCAGTGGGAGGGAGACTTTGGAGAAGACCATTTCTGTCTTCATATTTTATTTCTTGAAAACTTGAACATCCCAAAGTCATGTTGTCAAATATGAAAAGTTAAAAATTTTAATAATAAATGTATGGTTGAATTTAGTTGAATTTCAGTGGAAGATTTATGGCAGATTTTTACACTTGGGGAAGGGGATGGTATAAGTAGGAACTGGAGCAGCTTGCCACCTAAAGTTGTGTTCCATTCTCACCTTTGTTTTTACAACAAAAATGGGGTAGATAGGGATGGGTTGTGAGCTAATTCCACCATCAGAAATCAGTCACTTTATAGCCAGATTTTGGCTGTAGGTACCTGAGAGTCTGTTGGCTGCAAATTAGATGCTGCAGAGTGATATCCATCTTGTGAATCAAGAATTGCCCATTCCTGCTGTATTTAAAAGGGAAACTGGTTTTATTTATGAGGATCAATGTGAGGTTTTATCTAAAAGATACATAAAGGATAATGTTGGACATTTTATAATATTTGGATCAATGTAATATAAAAACCTACATTGATTTTTTTAGATGGAGAGAAGACCTTTGACAGTTTGAACTGTGCTTTGCTGTTTTGAAAGATATGAATTTTGGAGGGAACTTTATAAAATGGGTAACATCATTTTATAGTTCCCAGAAAGCATAAATAACCATTAAAGGTGACCTAACAAAACTAAGGCATAAGACAGGGATGCCTACTGTCCTTCCCTTGTTTATTTTGGTTCTTGAAATACTATTTTAACATTATAGAGATATAAGACAAGATGAGAGAATATCAAGAGATATAGCAATATAAGACAAGATGAGTGTGTGTGTGTGTGTGTGTTTTCTGAGGTTTTTGCGGGTATTTGTATGTGCATCTTTGGTTATTCGGGTTTTCTCCCACGTAAAATTGGAAGTGTCTTGGCGATGTTTTGATGAAGTCCCATTCGTCATCTTCAGGCTTGTGTCTTCGGCTTTGTGCTTCTCGGAGTAATGTGAGCTTGAAGCTACTTCTTCCTTTTAACTGCTAGTGGAGGTGTGACTTGATTGGGTGGGGGCTTGGCTGTGTTCTGATTGGGTGGGGGGGTGTTCTCATTGGTTGGGGCTTTGGCTGTGTTCTGATTGGGTGGGGGGTTGGCTGTGTTCTGATTGGCTGGGGGTGTGTTTTGTTCAGGTGGGGGCTTGGTTGTGCTCAGGTTAGTCTTAGTTGCTGGGGGATTTGAGCTGTGATCCTGTTGTTTGGCTTCGCATTCGTGGTTGTGCCACATGTTCATGGTGGACGTTCATTCGCTTCATGTATGGGTCAGAGGGGTTTGAAACGGGTAGTGATGCAGCTGCAGTAGGGCTTCTGGTCCGTGGTCGTGTTTCATCATCTGTGTGGGTGTGAGTCTGCTTTCTACATGGAAGTGTGGTGGTAGCATCTTGTGTGGCCCTTGTGGGTGTGGGTCTGGTGTCATTCTTCGTGTTAGGTACTCGTTTGTTAACGAGGGTGGGTTTCCAAATGGCTGGTAGGCGGGAGGTATCATCTCATTTATTCATGCTGTGTGGGTGTTTTTCTATCTCTATGGCTTCTCTGATTATTCTGTTGTTGAAGTATTCAGTTTGGCGATAGTTCTGTTATTTTTAAAGTCAATCTCATGTTCTTTGGCTTTGAAGTGTTGGACCAGGGAAGGATCACAGCTCACCAGTTCAAATCCTCCGGCAACTAAGACTAACCTGAGCACAACCAAGCCCCCACATGAACAGAACACACCCCCAGCCAATCAGAACACAGCCAACCCCCACCCAATCAGAACACAGCCAAAGCCCCAACCAATGAGAACACCCCCCCACCCAATCAGAACACAGCCAAGCCCCCACCCAATCACACCCCCAACTAGTAGTTAAAAGGAAGAAGCAGCTGCAAGCTCACATTACTCCGAGAAGCACAAAGCCGAAAACACAAGCCTAAAGATGACGAATGAAACTTCGTTGAAACGTTGCCAAGACACTCCAATTTTATGTGGGAGAAAACCCGAATAATCAAAGATGCACATACAAATACCCGTGAAAACCTCAAAAAACAAATATTGCACCTCTACGGGGAGGAAACTCACCATCTGACCAGAACTTATGGAAAACTTGAAGCCCAAAGAGCTTCCATTTTATGTGACTTCGCATTCCTACGCAACTGCTGAGATCAAAATTTAATCCCCATAAGCTTCCAATTGAAATTCCACACCAACACAGCAGCCACCAAATGCATCCTAAAAAGAACAGAATTGGCCCTAATTAGAAATGAACTTCACACAAAATGATTCTTCCCAGACCAAATCAACAAAGATCTCCTCACACTTCACCTCAGACTCAGCAACAAGATTCATCTCGCACTTTGGGACAAATCCAAACAACTCGCTGTCTGGAGAGCCGAAACAATGACCACCCTCAAGACAGACACACACACCAACAGAAAACTACAACAATGCCAGAAACAAACTCCTCCCCCCTCACAGCCACACATGAAACAAACAGTGCACAACATCTCAGACAAGATCCTCACCGAAGCCGAAACCAATGTCCTTTTGAAAGGATTTAACTTTGCTGTCACTCCCAAACACATCCCCACAGAAACCATTATATGCGGAATTGAAACCAGTCTGACTAAAACCAACCCTGATGATGCTAACAGAATCAGACTCGAAATCACCAACATCCTCTGCACCAGCAAACCACCCAAAAGCAACTTATCCAAAGAAGAGCAAACTGCACTACTTAATCTGAAAGAACACACCAGCATAATAATCCTACCAGCAGACAAGGGCAACGCGACAGTGGTTATGAACTCATCTGACTACCAAACCAAGTTAACCAACCTACTCCAAGACTCCACATACAAACCCCTAAACTCAGACCCCACCACCTACCTAGAAAAAACCACCAGATCCAAAATAAAAGCCTCCCCCATCAGTGAAGAAATCCAGCAAAGAATCATACCCAAAGAAAAATCATCCAGATGCCCTAAGCTCTATGGTCTCCCCAAGATGCACAAAGAAGGAACCCCACTTAGATCAATAGTCAGCTCCATTGGCTCACCTCAACAAAACCTAGCCAAATTTCTTGCCAAACAACTACAGCCCTAAGCAGAATCCATCAACTCACACGTAAGAAACTCATTCCAGTTCATTGAGATCACAAAGAAACAAAACTTAGAGCCCAGTGACCTACTAGTGAGCTTCAATGTCATATCCCTCTTCATCCAAGTGCCTCCAAAAGAAGACTTGACAGCCATCCAAAACAAATACAACCCCCCCAAGCACATCCTAGATCTGACCAACCACTGCCTGTCCAATACATACTTCATCTACAATGGATAAAATGGATAAAAATACAAACAAATAGAAGGAGCACCCATGGGATCACCCCTCTCACCTGTCATTGCAAACCTCTACATGGAACACTTTGAAACACAAGCTCTAGAAAAATATGATCACAAACCCAAACTCTGGCTCAGATACGTAGATGACACCTTTATAATCTGGCCACATGGGAAAGATAAACTGAACAACTTCCTCACACACCTCAACAGCCTGCACCCCAAAATACAATTCACCATGGAAACAGAAGTTAATGATCAACTTCCCTTCCATGTCTTAGTATACAAAAAATCCAATGGCTCCCTAGGACACACCATCTACCAGAAGAAAACACATACAAACCGCTATCTACATGCACTCTCACACCATCACCCAGCATAGATCAATTCTGTAGCCAAGACACTCATCTCCAGAACAAAATGCTTAGCCGATGAACAACACCTAAAAACCGAACTATACACTCTCACTAACGCAGTAACAGCCAATGGATTCCAAAGAAAGATTACCCACCTAATCCAAAAAGAAACCCCAACCAAAATCCAAGACAGAGAACAAGAAAACGGCAAAGCCCTCCTCCCGTATATACAAGGCACTACAGATAAAATCAGCAAGCTCCTCCAAAAACACAACATTAAGACAGCATTCTGCAGAAACAGAAAAATATCCACCATCCTAAGAAACCCGAAAGACAGAATCGAGTGAGAAAACCAAGGAGTATATGAAATCCCTTGCACCGCCTGACCCACCACATACATCGGACAAACCAACAGAAGAATAAGTGCATGCATTGAAGAACACAAGAACTCAATCAAAAAAGAAGAACTGACCTCTTACCTGGTCCAACACCTCAAAGCCACAGGACATGAGATTGACTTTAAAAATACCGGAACTATCACCAAAACTGAACACTTCAACAACAGAATAATCAGAGAAGCCATAGTGATAGAAAAACACACACACAGCATGAATAAATGAGATGATATCTCCCACCTACCAGCCATTTGGAAACCCACCCTCATTAACAAATGAGTACCTAACATGAAGAATGACACCAGACCCATACCCACAAGGGCCACACAAGTTGCAAACAACAACACTTCCACATAGAAAGCAGACTCACACCCACACAGATGATGAGACACGACCATGGATCAGAAGCCATACTTCAGCTGCATCACTACCCACTTCACACCCCTCCTACCCATACATGAAGCGAACGAACGCCCACCATGAAGATGTGGCATGACCACGAATGTGAAGCCAAACTACAGGATCACAGTTCACCAGCTCAAATCCCCCAGCAACTAAGACTAACCTGAGCACAACCAAGCCTCCACCTGAACAGGACACACCCCTAGCCAATCAGAACACAGCCAAGCCCCCAACCAATGAGAACACAGCCCTACCCAATCAGAACACAACCAAGCTCCCACCCAATCAAGTCACACCCCTACTAGCAGTTAAAAGGAAGAAGCAGCTTCAAGGTCACATTACTCTGAGAAGCACAAAGCTAAAGACACAACGTTTCAGCAGAATCTCATCTGCCATCATCAGGCTTCAGACGAACATAATACAGAAGCTTGATGATGGCAGATGAGATTCTGCTGAAATGTTGCTACAACTTTAAAAGCACAACTATAATGACATGGGAAAATATCCGAACAAAGCTGAATACCATACATGTAAGTACCCGCGAAAACTTAAGAAAACACACACACACACATATATCTATATATATATATACAACTATATATCTATCTATCTATATCTATCCATCTATATATGTATATATGTATATATGTATATATGTACATATGTACATATGTACATATGTATATATGTATATATGTATATATGTATATATGTATATATGTATATATGTATATATGTATATATGTATATATGTATACATACATATATACATATACATGTACATATACATACATATATACATATACATATACATATACACACACACACACACACATATATACATATACATATACATATACATATACATATACATATACACATACACATACACATACACATACACATACACATACACATACACATACACA
>BLBF01000003.1:107656148-107676826 GCA_015471245.1 Laticauda colubrina | reverse complement strand
ACACATACACATACACATACACATACACATACACATACACATACACACATACATACATACATACATACATACATACATACATACATACATATATATATATATATATATATATATATATATATATATATATATATGCTGTTCAGCTTTGTTCGGGTTTTATCCCACATCATTGTAGTTGTGCTTTTAAAGTTGTAGCAACGTTTCAGCAGAATCTCATCTGCCATCATCAGGCTTCTGTATTGTGTTCATTGAACACAATACGAACACAATACAGAGCACAATACAGAAGCCTGATGATGGCAGATGAGATTTTGACGAAACGTTGCTACAACTTTAAAAGCACAACTACAATGACGTGGGATAATAGGTTAAAAAAGGAAGCTTACAGGTTAAGGGCTTTTGCAGATGACTTGGTGTTGGTTCTGAAAGATCCTTTAAAAGGAACTGAAATATTAATGGGCAAATTGAAAGAATGTGGTACATTAGCAGGTTTTAAGATTAATAAACAAAAGAAAAAGATGTTAACAAATTGTGAACATAGAAAAATCAAACAGAATTGATGAATAAAATGAATTTTAAGACTGAAAATAAGATAAGATAACCAGTTATCACTATGACAAATATAAATTGTATGTTATTTCAACATAACTATGTTAAGAAATGGAATTAAATTTAAAAAGATCTGTTAAGATGGGAGAAGCTATAACTATCATTGCTGGGGAGAATTTTTGTGATAAAAATGAATGTTTTGCCTAGAATGATGTTTTTGTTTCAGACAATACCTGTTTTGAGAACTGATGCAACATTTAAACAAAAGGATTTGTGTGGTGGTGGTGAAACCACAAGTTATACATTTAAAAAATCATGGATGTTTGTTTTTACACATGATAACTGCAGCAAGATTATTGTATACACAAAGTTAGAAAGATTTGACATTATCCCCAATGGAGGACTGATTGGTAAAGATGATGGTATTTGCTGAGATGGCTAAATTGACTTCTTTGATCAGAGAAAAGACAATATCTATATTTACAGCTGACTGGAAACCTCTTGTAAACTTTCTCCATGAAACAGAAAACAACAAACTTACGATTTATGTTTTTTATGATTATATACAATGTAGAAAGAGAATTATGTTGTAACCATAGAATAAGAGGTACATTTTATTTGTATTTGTAACTGCTGTAAAGAAGATAAAAAGCTGCTTCTTTGTATTTTTTTTCTCTCCCCCCCCCTTGCATTTTTAGCTTTCTCTTTTAATTGTTTCTTCTTTTCTTTTTTCACTTTTTAATAGTTTGTATTAGTTTTTAATCTTTTTAAAAAAAAATCTTTAACAAATGTATAAAATATAGGGAAAATGCTACTTGCTGACCTAGTTCTGAAAGCAGTACAGTGGTTGGATATATCCTTCAATGAGGAAGAATCTCTGGTTCTCTTTGATAAGAACTCTTTGGGAACAATTTCCCGATGCATTATTCCTTAGGAGACAGAATTATTTTTGTACAGAGTTCGAGGGATACCAAAATTTCACAGATCTACCTGCCACATGCTTAGCAAAACCAAGGATGGATTTGTTTTGGCATCAGCTGTCCAAACAGCAAGAACTAGTTATTGGGTAATCACTGTTTCCAGCACTTGAACATTTTCTAAAATAGGTGTTCCCCATCCAACACAGCAATGTTTTCAGTTAAGGTATTTTCAAGCTTGGTTAAGAAAAAATACAACTGAGGTCAGATTGTCCTTAGGGAAGGCAGCAAAAGGACATTCTGCAGCTGGAACAATATGCACAATACACAGGTATTCATCTCTCTCTGTGCTGCAGTAACATTCAAAATCAATATGTTTAAGAAATTACTACTGAATAATCACCAGACACCAATCTAATCACCAGAGCAAATTCTGTTACATACAGAAACTTGCAGGCAAAGAAAGAAGCTTATTCAGAGTTGGGGTGGCTGTTTTAGATCCAGCTATTTTTTTTATTATTATTTTTGATTTCAGGTTAGGGAAAGAATATCTCCTCAGCCCCAAACATGACTTCAGCCTAGTTAGCTCTCTCATTATTTGCAGGTTTTTTGTTTGTTTGTTGTTTTGGGAAAACTGCTCTCTGGGCCAGACACATGGCTTCAGACCCAGTTAGAGTTAGTCCTCGACTTACGACCATAATTGAGTTTTATGCT
Organism: Laticauda colubrina; assembly: GCA_015471245.1. Taxonomy (NCBI): domain Eukaryota; kingdom Metazoa; phylum Chordata; class Lepidosauria; order Squamata; family Elapidae; genus Laticauda; species Laticauda colubrina. The sequence continues at coordinate 107,674,646 of BLBF01000003.1, read as the reverse complement.
GCTAAGCGAGACATTTGTTCAATGAATTTTGCCTCATTTTATGACCTTTCTTGCCAGAGTTGTTAAGTGAATGACGGCAGCTGTTAAATTAGTAATACTGTTGTTAAGTGAAATCTGGCTTCCCCATTGGCTTTGCTTGTCAGAAGGTTGCAAAAGGGGATCCCATGACCCCAGGACACTGCAACTGTCAAAAATACCTACCAGTTGCCAAGCTTCTGAATTTTGATCACATGACCATGGAGACTCGGTAATGGTTGTAAATGTGAAAAATCATCATAAGTCACTTTTTGCAGTGCCGTTGTAACTTTGAATGGTCACTAAATGTGCTGTTGCAAGTAAAGGACTACTTCTAGTAAGTTTTTTTCTATCAGTCTCTCTAGAGATGAAGGAATATAATGCATTTAGAGAGGACGACAGAAAAAATTGTGAACGATGTGTTGCTTTCTCACTCTGACATGTTGACAAAGATGGAAGGAGTGATCATCAGGAGGGCCCTGATTGACTCTCCAGCGTATCTTCTCTTGACTTTTACCATGCAACCTTTACCATGCCAGGAAGGCAGGAAAGGAACATTGTCTGTTGTTCTGCATCACCAGTCCAACAATTGCTTCATCACTGGAGATGAAAATAAACGAAATCCAAGAGGCAGGGAGGGAAGAACGAGAATAAAATAATGAAAACTTATACAGCTGATTACACAAATGAATGCCAACTGGAACCACAACATGGCATGAATATTTTAAAAGTACATATTTAGGAAATGTATTTGTTTGGTAATTTTTCCCTCTGATATTTTAAATGAGTAAAACATAGCAATCAAATATTCATCTTATTCTAATTTGGTCACCATTCACCTTACAAAAGAAGGCTGAATATATATCTAAGTTACATTTGAGGTTAGACAGTTTTTTTTAAAAAAAATAAGATGAGGAAAAACACTTAAGTAGGTTTTCAGGGAGATTCTCCCTGAAAACTTCCCTGGAGAAATGAATATTAAATCAGCAGGCAGTGGTACAGTTATATGAGAAGAATATTTCCTCTGTGTTGATGAATTTATTGAAGTCTGCCCGCAATTCTGCCTTAAAACTTGTGCTGTTTGCATGAACACCCTTTCCCCACTTATAGGATCAAAAAACAGATTTGGGATTTTGAGAGCATCACTATGGATACCATCAAGGAAATGTGGGTATGGATACCCATTTCACGGAATGGCTGCCATTGTATAAAGCCAGTAACTTTCAAAGAGTCCAAAGAGCCCAAGAAAGTGTCACCTACTACTTACACTTACTTGTATTTCACTTCCATGAAGTGACAGTCTGTTATGAACTCTGTAGAGGGTGGAGGGAAGGACAGATGCTTGGGGGAAAATGAAAATGACTGCTATGTCTCCCTGAGATGCTGCTTCAAGGTTACTCAGTTGGGAGAAGAAAGCACTCCATCCATACCTATTGAAGTGACAGTTCTGAAAATATCTTGCTTAAATCTGATTGGTTGTGTGTGTGTGTGTGTGTGTGTGTGTGTGTGTGTGGTGTGTGTGTCAGCAATGAGAGGCAGTTAAGGGAGGGAAGAGTTGAACTTATGGGTTTTGGTGCACGATTCTCCGTTCTGGCTATGCTTGATCACAATACACTTGACGGCTAATAAAACTATTCCTTTCCCAACAAATGGAGCCAATGATTGTTTTTATTTAGAGGTTTAAGGAGTGGCGGGTCTGACAGAAAGTGTCCTGGTGCCCATGGGCACTGTGTTGAAGAATCCTGCCCTGAAAAGAGTTCATAGATGCACTAGTGAATTCTGATATTGTTTGCTCTGAGGAAAATACATCCCACATTTTGATGTGGGATCTTTAAAGTACTTTACAGAAATTACCAATAATATGACATTGTCAGATTAACATTAATATTAATATCATCATCAATATTAATATCATTATCAAGCTGAAAGTACACAACTACATGGCATTGGTTTAAATACCTGTAAGGAAGGAATGTTTATGTAAAGAAACTTACTTCTTCAGCTGAAAAGCCAATAAAGAGTGAAATAAGAGCAAAGTGCAGGATTGATAGCACTGGGGATATCTCTTGTGCTAAAAATGCCAGAATAGGGAAGACTGAGGTTTTGCAATGAATCAAATATTGGTGATCTTTATCAAAATGTAATCATCTAACAGCATCTAATTAGATTGTGAAAAATGTAGAAAATAGGTTCGAAGAGTAGATGCTTTTATTTCCAAGGGAAATTAATATTCTTTCAGAAGACAGAAAAGAATAAAATGACAATATTCTTCATGTGTGTCAATGAAAGACACATGATACCCATGACAACTGACCCACCCCCAGGAAACGACTCTCTGCTTTACACACAAAAGGTTCAAAATCAGGCTTTACGCTTCCTGTTTAAAAGGAATCCAGGTTCAAGGGATACAAGGGATCCAAGTCTGGGATCATACAGGATGGCCACTCAAATCAAATTTAATTTCATTGCTATTATCACCATAAAAATAAATAGTAGCTGTGTTGGTAGAAAATAGCCTAAACAGGTGGCATCACCTAGTCCACTTTGAATGATCTTGGAAGCTGACCCAGAATTTACCTCATTAGCCTTTGGATAAGAAACTGTAGGAAATCCATGGCTGGGAAGTCAAATATAAAATCCCAATATAATAGAAGGGTGAACTATTATGTTAATACTGCCAAGAAAATTGTAAGGATGTAGTTACTAAAAGTCAAAAGTCACTTGTGGGTGTCATTATCTTAACAGCAATATGGCATTTCAATCTTGCTTTCCAGAATATTAAGTCCAACTCCTGTAATATTAATCAATGTTACATACAAATAAGGCAATTACTGTGCAACAAACGTTGGAAAGCAGGATACTGATGAATGCAGGCTAACCAAAACTGAAAACTGTTCAACCTATGGTGGAAAAGACATGAAGCTAGCAAAGAGTTTGAGCAGTAATTGTAGACAGTACTATGCTAGGGAGATTGGTGGCTAAAATTCAAAATGGGACAGCTTCATCTAGTTTGTTTGAGGTAGGAACCATTTTTAATTAATAGCTATGAATTTTTCAGGGTGTTTGCGCTTGTTCAGGGCAAGCGAATTCAATCATGCATCTCTGGTGTTTGTATAGCATATAAATTGAAATAGATATCATCCACTGCATGTGATCCAATATCCCAAATCCTGGAATTCTGTCACTATTGTAATCATTAGTCTTTTCCTCCCAAGCAGTCCACCTGCAGCAAGTCCTTTACTCCGAGGAGTATGGCTTAAGGATACCTTTCGCTGATATCGCGATAGACTACCGTTTCTCAACCTTCATCAGTTGTTCTTTTTCAGACTAACTCTCAAAAGTTAAGATAAGCTCAAGATCCAGAAAGATCTTGACAGACTTGAACCCTGGGCCCTATTTAACAAAATGAAATTCAATGGTGAGAAAACTATTACACTTAAACTTAGGCAAGAAAAAAACCAAATGAATTCATATAGAAGAGACTCAACAGCTCAACAGCTAACTGTGAGAAGGATCTAGGAGTCCTAGTAGACAACCACTTAAGCCCATGTCACACTGGCCAACGGATGCAAAAAGGACACAGCGGACGAGCAAAATGTTCCATCCGTTGTTATCCGCTCTCAAAAGGGGCAAAAAGTTGCATAACCGGAGCGGATAACATGGATGCGGGGAGGACGCAGGGCGGATGCAAAGCGGATGCGGAACAGAAGCCCAGCGGATGGAAGCGGATGGGAGCGGATGGCGCATCCGCTGGGCTTCCGGGGGGCCTCAGCGAAGCGGACGCGGAACGGATACAGCGGATGCAGAACGGACGCCGAACGGATGAAGCGGATGCACAGCGGATGCACAGCGGATGCACAGCGGAAGCTTAGCGGATGCGTTAATTGCGCATGCAATTAGGAGGATGCATTGCGTCAGCCCCGCAGATATAACGGAAGCAGCTCGGAAGCAGGTCGCCATTCAGAGGAAAGACCTGCTGCCGGACACATTGATTGCCTTGCCTGCCCTGCCTGCATGTCTGGCTGCCAGCCTTGCTGCCAGCCTTGCTGCCAGCCTCCCTGCCAGCCTTGCTGCCAGCCTTGGTTCCTGCCAGCCTCCCTGCCAGCCAGCAACACCACAACCATGCGGAAGCACAGCAAGCCTCAGCCATCTGCTGCCAGCCCTGGCAAGAGGGACAGGGCTACCATCCCGCCCCCTGGCCCTCACTCTGGTTCTGCTGGGGCTTCTGCAATACGGGCTCGCTCTTCTGGGGCTGGCGCTTCTGCTGCTTCTGCTTCTGGAGGAGCTGATGACAAGCACTCCAGCACCAGCCACCTCCACAGCACCTGGACCCTTCACCCCTGGGACTGAGCGACCAAGAGGAGTGCCAGAGACTCATTTTTGTCTTATAGTTTGTTGTTAATAAAGTCTATTTATGATTCACACACTTGCTTCATTTCTTGTTTTTAATAAAGTCTTGGTGGAAACTTTTAGAATTGGTTTAAGCCTTTTATATGCTTGTGGGATGGGTTAAGATAGTTGTGGGATGGGCAGGGATACCTGTGGGATGGGCAGGGATACCTTTGGGATGGGTAATAGCTGTGGGATAGATAAACCTCCAGTGCAAGCATAGTGGGACTGTATGGTCCACCCTCCCAGGTGCCACACCTATGGCCCTTTATTATCAATAATCCACACATGTCAACATAAACACAACTCTTTATTAAATGCCCTGTACATTGTAGGGCCACTCAACATACATGGCCCAATCTCATCCATGTGATGAGACAGGCTGAAGGAAGCATCCATTAAGCATTTACCACCCTGTCTTGCCACTCCACTGCTCCAGCTGGGGAGTTGCACCAGTGTTTCAGGAAGTTGCGCTGCTTCTTCGCCTCACGTGAGGCTCTGTTGGGGCCTTGCACATCCTGAGTGTCGATCAGGTTTTGCCCTTGCCTCCATTCCCCAGCCTCCATGTCCCCATTGCCTTGTTGACGGTCTGCAAGCCTGTTCTGCAAGACTGGGTAGCGGGTGCGCATGGGATTGTGCAGGATGCAGCAAGCTTCCACGATCCTCCTCATGGTCTCTGGGCGATGCTGCATGTTGGTGAGAAGTACCTGGAACCTGTTGGCCAGGATGCCAAAGGCGTTCTCCACCACCCGTCTTGCCCTGAACAGCCTGTAGTTGAAGATCCTCTCTTCACGGGTGAGGTATTTGGAGGTGTAGGGCTTCATGAGGTAGGTTGTGAGGGAGAAGGCATCATCCACCACAATGAAGTAGGGCACATATTGTGTGTCATTGGGCAGCGGGTCTGGATCTCGGAAGCCCACAATGAGGTTGCCTTCCAGCCCCTCCTTGAGGTGACTGGCGTTGTATACCTGGGCATCTGAAGATGAGCCGTTGCCTGAAGCATCGATGTACATCAACTTGTAGTCAGCATCGACCATGGCAAAGAGGATGATGCTGAAGAAGCCCTTGTAGTTGTGATAAGTGGACCCCGACTTGGCTGGAGCTTTGCAGGCCATGTGCTTGCCATCTATGGCTCCAACAGTGTGGGGGAAGTTCCACTTCTGATACCACTGCTCTGCAACTTTCTTCCATCCTTCTTCAGTGGAGGGGCACTGGAAGAGCTCCTCCATGTACTCTTCAATGATGGCCTGCACCACTTCTCTGACCACAAAGCTGATGGTGCTGGGTGGCACCCTCCAGCCGTACTGCATGCTCCTGTAGGTGGTCCCTGAGGCCAGGTGGCGCAGAGTGAGTGCCACCTTGAGCCCAGGTTCCAGGCTGGGCAGGAAGTTGGTGTTTGTCTTGCTCAACCTGGGTGTCAGGCGCCGCACAACTTCGTCAAACATGGCTGGAGGCATCCTCATGAAGTTCTGGAACGCCCGAGTGCCTTCGCTCCTGAGCTCCACCATCAGCTTGTTGTACAGTCCATCCTCTGCTCTTCTAGAGAACCATCTTTGGACCCAGACTTTTTTTGGGTGCCTCCTTTTCTTCCCGTAGTAGAGTTCACAGAGCCTGTAGATAGTTTCGCACTGTTGAAGAAGGATGGTGGCTGCCGAAAGGACTTTGTCACAATCCACGGTGGACATGACTGGATGCTGTGGAAGAGGAAGAGCCAGATGAAGGCTGCAGAGGTCTGCACCACTGGGCTGCTGTTCTGAAAGTGCGATGCAGGCGAGTTGCTCCTCCTTTTTATAGGCAGTATAGGTTTTCCGCAAGGCATCCTCTAGGCATCCTCTAGGCATCCTGTAGACATCCTTAATATCCGAGATAGGTCCCCTCTGCGAACGTTTTTTCCACTTTAAACGCTTTGTTTCCATGCTGCATCCATTCTGCATCCGTTCTGCATCCGTTCTGCGTCCGTTCCGCTTCCTCCCTGCGTCTGGGTGGATGCGCGTTGTGCGGATGCGCAGCGGATGCCTAGCGGATATAGCGGATGCATAACGGATGCGTAGCGGATGCGTAGCAGATGCGTAGCAGATGTGTAGCGGATGCGTAGCGGATGTGTAGCGGATGCAGAATGGACAAACTGGATACATTTTCCGCGCAAAAGTTTTAGGCAGCCCAAAACTTTTGGAGCGGATGAAACGTCCATAAATGGATGCTGGATGGATAGAGAGGAAGCAAAACGGAGGCAGTGAGTGCAGAACGGATACATCGCGTTAACCAACGGATGGCAAGGTTTTTTGTCCGTTTTACATCCTCTTTGCATCCGTTGGTTCAGTGTGACATGGGCTTTAAATATGAGCCAGCGGTGTGCTACAGCTGCCAAAAAAGCCATCATACTCTGAGGTTACATTAATAGAGGGATAGACTCAAGATCACATGAAGTGTGAATGCTACTTTATAATGCCTTAGTAAGACCACACTTGCCTGCATCCAGTATTGATCACCACAATATAAAAAAGATATTGAGCCTCTAGAAAAAATGGAGAGAAGATCAACAAGATGATTAGGGAGCTGGAGGCTAAAACAAATGAAGAGTTGCAGGAACTGGGTATATCTGATCTAACAAAAAGAAGGAACAGGGATGACATGATAGCAGTGTTCCATTATTTTGGGGGCTTATGCAAGGAAGAGGGGGCCAACCTGTTCTCCAAAGAATAAGCAGAACTGGAACTAATCAAAGAGAGAACCAACCGAGAACTAAGGAGAAATTTCCTGACAGAACAATTAACCATGGAATGGTTTGCCTCCAGAAGTTGTGGCTGCTCCATCATTGGATATTTTTAAGAAGAGACTGGACAGCTGTTTGTCTGAAATGGTCTCTTCCTTGAGCAGGGGGTTGGACTAGAAGACCTCCAAGGTCCTTCCAACTCTATTATTCTGTTATTCACCTCTTAGGGTTGCTGCAGAAAAGAATTGGGAGAAGCAAACACTATTTGCATCACATAGGCTTATAAAGGAAAAATGGGACACAAATGCAATGAATTTGGCTTTTGTGCCTCATCCTTTGCTTGAACCCTTAATGGAAAAAAAACCCCAGATCTCCCAGCCTCCTCAAGCCATGAGTTTCAAATTCTCTTGGGCCTCAAAAATAAACATATTGTTTTTGACCTCTGTTTCACAGGTAGGGAATTATCTATCTCAGAATGGTTTTCTCCCACATCAGCTGAATTGGCAGGGAACTTGGGATGGAATCTGAGCTTTTTCCCAAATAACTTGGGGGCTGGGAAACAAAGAACTTGAGAGGGTAAGATTGTGGCTTGTCTGTTAAAATTCAGGATAATCTGAACAAAGTTTATTTATTCAGGTAAGCTTTCTCAAACAAATGTCATCTAATAGTATGATCTGGTGTAATGGCTGAAATTCTACAACTCATATTTTTTCATTAGTTCTGGTTATTGGATTTAAAACAAAAACAAAAAATGAAATACTACAAACATTACCATCATTTGCCTTGAGTAATCCTATTTTAGAACAAAATTAATAGATAAATAATAGTTGTCTATTAGTTCTTCTAATTCTCAATCACTTTTAGTCATGCTGGTCTGTCATATTGAAAATATAGGTTCTGACCACATTTGGAGAACCAGTAGCGGAAATTTTGAGGAGTTCAGAGAACCGGCAAATCTCACTTCTGACTGGAGATTTTACAGTATCCTTCCCCTGCCATGCCCACTAAGCCACACCCACAGAACCAGTAGTAAAAAAATTTGAATCCCACCACCAGTCCAAATATCTCTGGAAGTGCCAGATCTGGGAAAGCTACCATGGGACAGAAAGAGAAAGAAAGATAGGAGGGAAATGCCATCATCTGGACATCCATGCAACAGTGGCAAGGGGAAGTTTTAAATCTTTTTTGCCAACTGAATTTATGCAACTCAAGTCTGGTAGCCCTTGTCTGCAACTTTGGTGTACAAACACATATTTGACATGGAAGAATCCAAATTTGTAAACTTTTGAGCATTAAAGTTTCTCTTAGCTTTTATACTTCTCCATTTATCTCCTTTGCCAAATAGACATATGTTTCTGTTTTATGTGTGTTGCTCATTTTCCAGTTAATATAACTATGGTTGTGGTGTGATGTGTGTATGTGTAGATACACAGATATTAGATATGAGAGAGAGACAAAGAAAGACAGAGACAGAAACAGAGATACAGCAAGAGTGTCCACATAAGCTATACCCAGTTTTGTACCTATTGTGCAGTTGTTTTCCTGTTCTCTTTTGTGCATATATATGAAAGAGCTGGGTTTGCTTCCATTTTTGTGTGGGAACACTGCCTGTGTGTCACACCCTCAACAATCATACCAGGCTCCCATAGGAAACAGGGATTGGATTCTAATGATGTCAACACAATATAAATAACATGAGGCTCAGGGAAGCAGGAAAGGGGGTGTGTGATACCCTGATGTGTCCCTCCCACCCCCACTCTGGCACCGTGACGACTGTTGCTAGGAAGCAGAGAAAATTTAGTTTTGCAACATTCATCTGCCTTCTTGCAAGTACCTCCTCCTGGCTTGAGAGGGAGAGAAGACAAAGGGGACAAAAGTATTAGCAACTAGGATGCTGAGCTTTCTATGGGTCCCTCCAGGATTACACATTAGGTACCCAGGAGTTGGGAATTGAAAGGTCCAAGTCATACAAAATAGAAATTCACACCCTTGGGAGTGAGGAAGTCACGTTTATTAGTATATGGGCCTTAACATCCTGCCTTGAATACCACATGGAATAGATAACACAGGCTTGGGATTTTAGCTCCTATGATTTCCTGTAAGCCTATGTGACAAAGCACTCTGTTGATGGTAGACCAATACGTTTGAAGACCAACCTACTATTAATCCTGTCTACTAGAATACCTCTGATGGGTCCGCCTTACTGTGATATTTGAAGTCCAAGCTTAGAGGCAAAGGATACTGTTTGAAGGCAGAAGGTCTCAGGCCAAGCTTTAGCATCTCTAAGGAGATCAAGGAAAGGCTGAAACTGCAGAGAACTGTGTAAAGGCAGAGTTGTCCATGCTCAAGGAGATGACCCAACCATCTAACTCCGTATCAGAACATTTCAAAGGTCATGTATCAGAACTTCCTCAGATTCTAGAGTCTCTGAAGCCTTTAAAAAAACCTTTTCATGTTCTCTTAAGTGCCCAGAGTTCCATAGCTACATCAACAGCCAATGATCCATGCTGACTGCAGATTAAAATGAAAGATCTTTGCAGTCAGGGAAGATCATGCCTCTATTCTTTCTATAGGCAAAACACTTCATGCAAATTAAACAGCTTATGAACATTTGATTTATACCACCTTAGTTCCCAGGTATACAGCTAAGGGATCAAAGAACTGATTTCCTCATCAGCAATGCTTGGCTTGAAGATGTGGGGATGGGGGAAGTTTACACACATCTCAGACAGTTTTATAGTTTTGCTTTCATTTCTCCACTTAGACGGAAACTTCTATATAGAACATCCAGTTTATCCAACATTATCTTCCACACTTTAAGGTGAGGAAGATGCCTTTCTTTGTTAACAGAAATCCTGCATGCGCATTTGAACAAAGGCTAAAAAGCCTAGCCATCCCAAATAATTCAACTAAATAAATGGGACAGCTTCTTCTGACTGAGAGCCAAAGATGTCATGAAGTTGCAGAGTCAATACTGGAGATGGCAGAATTTTTGGCTCTGCCTTTAAGTTTTTAGATTTGTTCTTCAAGTAAAATCAGAATATTAAACCTTTTTACATATTTTAAAATAGTGGAAATTTTGGTAGCATCCTTTTTTTGGAAAGAAGGAGTGGGCTAGAACTCCATGGAATGCAAGTTTCTTATAATTTTGCTCCAGTGGATCACAACAACCTTCTCTCACCCGGTGATATCTAAATGTGTTTTATTAGCTAGATAACAACACTGTAAGGCTCCAGTTCTTGAAAGATTGAATTATCTTTGAATCGCAAACCTAGTAACACATTCAATCCATGCACACCAGATAATACTGATTGTGTACATCCATAGCTCTAACCTGCTTTTCTGAGACGAAAGTCTTTTCCTTCCCTGAAGGTCCTTTCATGAAGTGTGGTATTCAATATTGCTCCTAAGAAGGATGCTATAGGTTGCCACCAGTGGTGGGATTCAAATTTTTTTACTACCGATCATGTGGGTGTGGCTTGGTGAGCATGGCAGGGGAAGGTTACTGCAAAATCCCCATTGCCACCCCACCCCAATAATGGAGCTTCCCAGCTCTGTTCTCCAGTGCAAGGCAACAAAAGAAGACTCAGCTGATCAGCTGGGACTTGTGAGGCAGAGAATAGGTGGGGGCGGGGGCGGGGCCAGTCAGAGGTGGTATTTCAAACTACTCAAAATTTCCACTACTGGTTCTCCAGAACTGGTCAGAACTTGCTGAACGCCACCTCTGGTTGCCACCTTTCTCCAATTACAGGTAGCCTTCAACTTACAACCATTCCTTTAGTGACTATTGAAAGTGACAAGGACACTGAAAAAAAGTGACCTGTGACCCTTCTTCTCAGGACTGTGGCAACATCCTTGGGGTCATGGGATCAAAATTTGGATACTTGGCAACTTGCATGTCCCAAGCTTCCACAACCAAAGTCAATGGAAGAAAGTCAGACTCGCTTCATGATCGCATGATTCATTTAACAGTTGAATGATTCACTGTGGCAAAAGGTCACAAAATGGAGCAAAACTCATGTAACAACTGCCTTGCTTAGCAATGGAAATTTTGGGCTCAATTGTTGTCATAAGTCGAGGGCTACCTGTACCTGATAAGAATAGTTGTCCGATCTTAACCACAGTGATGCCAAAATGAGCCACATGACATTGCAATGCAAGGCCCGTTCGTTCTTTATGCATTCTAACATCACACACAAAAACATGAGGGGCAAAGTGTGGTCACTTGGATTGAGAAGGACTCCAGCTCTGCCATTTTGCCCAGCAAGCTCACCATAGATCTGTTCACAATGAAGAAACTAACTCCTTAGTGCAGAGTTTCTCACAAAGTACTAACATGTTTGTTCCCAAGTTATTTGGGCTGCTGCTGGAGGATACAAGTGTGAACTTAACATTCTGGCAGATGGTGAGAGCGAAGGGTAAGGTGGAATAATGTTCCTGTTCTTGGAAAGATACAGAATGGTACAAAGCCAAGAGATTGATGCATAGTGTTAATGCAAGGAGGGGCGTTAGTCTGCAGAGCCCTCCCCAAAATTCAGCAGCATCATAACTCAAAATCACTGCCCCTGTTTCCCACCTTTTGGGGGTTGAAAACTCTTCCATTTGGAAATAAGGTGCGTGAGACCGGGTTCCAACAAATAGCTCTTTTATTATACAGTAAACCAACTGGTAACGGAACAACTGCCCAAGCCACGGCAGCCCTTCTTATAGTGGCTTGCTCACAGCTTGTGGCCAATGACAGTAGTTAAGTGTTCCTGCCGTCCAGTGGGCCAATCGGAATGGCTCCCAAGTAACCAATCCGAGAACGGCCTTCTCGGCCAATCAGTTTAAGGTATTTGGAGTCTACCAAGTTCTACCCCTGCAGTTGCGGGGTCAACTGATAGTTGTTGATACGCTTGTGCGAGATCAAGTTTCGCAAAAAATTTTCCTCCCCCTAGTGAGTGCAATAAGTGTTGCACTACCGGTACTGGGTATGCGCTTTGTTGGAGTGCATGATTTAGGGTTTCCTTATAGTCTCCACAGATGCACACTGACCCATCTGGTTTGACAGGAGTCACAATGGGTGTTTCTCATCTGGCATGGTCGATTGGCTCTAACACCCCTTGTGCTATTAGTTTGTTTAGTTGTTTGTCTATTTTTGGTTTTAAGGCAAAAGGAACGCATCTGGCTTTGAGACGGATGGGGGCTATTTTTGGGTTTAGGCTAAACGATATTGGAGTCCCCTTGTACTTGCCTAGGGTCCCGTCGAATACATCCCGGAACTCTTGCAACAGGCTCCCTTCCCAGTTGGCCGCAACGATGCTGTTGATCCCAGTCATGCCGATTCCCAGGGGTGTGAACCATTCAATTCCCAGCAGGCTAGGGTGATCCCGGTCAATGATTGTCAGAGGCAGGATTTCAGTGTGTTTTTTAAATTCTACGAGGAAATGTCCATGGCCCACTACTGGGATTCAGTTTCCCTGGTAGTCCTTTAATATTAACTTTTGTTGTTCAAGTTCTCTTTGCTTGATGTCTGGTATCAGGCGTCTGATAGTGTTCCAAGATACCATTGATAAGTATGATCTGGAGTCTACTTCCATCTTACAGGGCTTCCCTTCGATGTTCACCTTTATCCGGACCTTTTTTACGTTTGCTGCCCTGGCATTTCCGATAGTTATTGTCAGGTGCATTTCCTCTCTGTCACTCGTTCGTCAGTTTCTGTTTTCTCAGTTCCATCTGCTTCCGGCTCCCAAGTGACTTGGGAATGGCTCCCAAGTAACCAATCCAAGAACGGCCTTCTCGGCCAATCAGTTTAAGGTATTTGGAGTTTACCAAGTTCTATGCACAACAAAAGTGATAAAAGCAGCAGAAAAATCCTTAAAGCAAAGCAAAACATCCAATACTAAATTCCTGGAATGGGAAAATAAATGGAAAGGACAGGACAACTAACTATGTGATATAAGTTTGCTGTTTTGCATCATAGTCTTTGTTTACTGTACTTTTTGCATCCAGGACTGAACTACTTTGCCAACTCGATTCTAGCAGATCAAATGAAAGGAATGCTGGTTTTCGGGGTCTGATCTGAGAACTTTTCCACAGCAGGAAACCAGGCCCTTGAGGTAGTTTCATGCTGCTTTGTCTTGATTTTCAGTGCCACCCTTAATGTTTTGTAAGTGACAAATCAGATGGCTGTGTTTGGTGAAGGGAAGAGCATGTCATGCAAATACCAATATTTCATGGGCACTGAAGTTAGTGAGGTTTTTCTTTTTTTTAGCCCCAAAACATTATTTGGGGCTAAACAAACCATTCTCAGTCAACTGTGAGCAGAAACCAGAAGGATTGTGGGCTATTTAACTCCGCTGCCTGCACAGAGGAAAAGTGGCTCCTCTGCAAAGCAGCACTAAGACATCCTCAGGCATTACTCTTATGCTACACTCCTGCTGAGGGAAAAAGGGAGGGAGAGAAGAAAAGAAAATGGCCCGTTGGGGTGTTTGATCTCTTGGCACCAAAAGTCCTATCTCTCCCCTCATGAAGTGGCAGTTGAAGAACCCATTTTCTCCATTTCCTCACCATTGGGTTTAAGGTTAAGAACTTCATCCACCTGGTAAAGTCAAATGCAGCTTCACCGTAGACATACAGTGGTACAGTTGGATTTCTTTCTGCCAGGAGGCCCATCATGTATTCATAAATAACTTATCTATGGGGTTAGAATACAGGTGCATTTGCCCAGGCCCATAGAGGTTAGGTGTCTCAGATGCAAGATAGACATGCCAGTGATCTTTGGAGCCATGTGAAGAACATCCCTCTGTGGTCTTGGCACTTTTATCATCTGAGATATGGCAGATGTTATGCTGCAAAGAAAGTAGTTACTCAGGCTGCACCCCTGGGGCAACCTTCTATGGAAGGACGTGGAAGCATATCTTGTTTTGGAGTAGGAATACTGTCAATCCCAATACCCCTCCAACTCTTCCTTTGTTGTTCCTGCCACTTATGGGATGGAAAGAGAAGTGGGACAGCTTAGCTGGGTTGTGAAAAGACTCTCCTACTGTAAGGTGAATGTCCTTAAATGGATGTTGAGGGCCCAGAGAGGAAATTGAAGCCTCAGGTGGCCTATAGGAAAAAGCAGCAATGAAGAAATTGCTGCTTTGAATGTGCTGGTTGAACAGGTGCATGCCCTTACCTTTAATACATTGTAGGGCAGGGGTGTCAAACTCACAAACATCATGGTGTCATCACGTGATGTATCATGACTTTTTTCTCTCCTTTGCTAAACCTGGCATGGGCATGGCCAGCATGTGATACATCCAGCCTGCGAGCCACAAGTTTGACAACCTTGTTGTAGGGCATTTCTATGTTGGGAGAAGGCAAATGTGAACAAGGTCAACGTCCTAGAGTAGCCATGCCCAAATGTGATTTCTCCTAATACCTCCACAATGGTACTTACTGTGATTCACTGAGTCCTTCCTCTCTCCCTCCCTCCCTCTCTCCCAACAGAGCAGGAAGTGACTTTGCTGCAGCTTTGAGATTACCACAGAGGACCTGGCATCTCTGATCTTCCACTCCTGGGGATTGGAACATAGATTGCCCTGAGGGAGTTGGCGACTGGCTCAACCATGTCAGCTCACTTCATCCAAGGTGTTCTGCATGGGTGGAGAGATGAATATTATCAGCATGCAGGCTGATTGATTAATGAGGAGTGGCATGTCTATGCTATCCTCTTTCTTTAGATGTCTAACCATCTGTCATGTCAATGTCATCCTGCTTGGGAATTACAATCCAAGCCTGGACATATGAATGCACCCCTAGAAATTTGGACAGAAGTAGTAACAGTTTACTCACACTGGCCCTGTGATGGTACCATGACAGCTAAAGAAGGAAAGATTTATTTTCATTTATTTTATTTGGTTTGTCAATTGCTTACAAGATAATAGGTATAAGTAAAAACATAGTTATGAATACATGGATACATATAAGAAAAATAAAAGAAACAATAGGACAGGGATGGTAGGCACGTTGGTGCGCTTATGCACGTCCCTTATAGACCTCTTTGGAAGTGGGTGAGGTCAATAGTAGAAAGTCTAAGGTTAAAGTTTTTGGGGTTTGGGGAAGAAACCACAGAGTCAGGTAGAGTATTCCAGACATTGACCACTCTGTTGCTGAAGTCGTATTTCCTGCAATCAAGTTTGGTGCGATTAACCTTGAGTTTGTGTCTATTGTTTGCTTTTGTATTGTTATGATTGAAGCTGAAGTATTCATTGACAGGTAGGACATTGCAATGTATGATTTTATATACTCTACTGAGATTGGATCGAAGGCGGTGTAGTTGTAGATTTTCTAGATCTAGAATTTCAAGTCTGATGGCATAAGGTATTCTGCAAGGAATAGAGGAGTGGAGAACTCTTCTTGTGAAATATTTCTGAACTTTTTCAGCTGTGTTAATATCAGATACATAATGTGGTTTCCAGACTGATGAGCTGTATTCGAGTATTGGTCTAGCAAATATTTTGTATGCTCTAGTTATTAGTGTAATATTACCAGAGAAAAAGCTACGTAAGATTAGGTTAACAACTCTTTACGCCTTTAGCTATGAAGTTACAGTGGGCTCTGGCACTTAGATCATTAGAGATGAGTACTCCAAGATCCTTGACAGTGTTTGGATCATCAACAAGGTCTTGACTATTCAGCCTGTATTTTATTTTCTGATTTTTTTTTTTACCAATATGTAAGACAGGTGGCATGTTTGGAGATATGGGAAAAAAACAGCAGGAAAAGTTATAAATCATGGCCTGGGTACAAGACAAGGCTGGTATCCTGGGATCATGGAGAAAAATAGGGGTCACCAGGTCACTCCAGTGGTGTTATAAATCAGTAATGAAGAAAACTCTGAAATGGAACATCTCTTTTCCTAGTACTGAAGAAAATGAAAACGAAAGCAAACGCCAACAGAAATGAAGTCAAAACCCTCCACACAGAGAGAAATAGATGAGAAGAATCTGAGAGAAATCGGAGGACCAAGGAAGCTACACCCAACCAAACAAGTTAAAACAATCCTGAACCCAACGGTCAGTAGTTAGGGTATTGAGGATCAGAAAAACAAATTCCAGAAATTGGGGGCCATTAAAGGGAATATGTTGACTTTCAGCTTCCAACATCCTGGCATTTTTCAGGGATGGCAGCATGTATCTTGGAAACAAAGCACAGCAGGACTAGTGCTGGATGGGAATGGAAACTATCTAGGAATTGGAGGCTGGGGGCACTGAGGCTATATGAGGATGTTGAAAATGATTGGAAAAAGGCAGGAGTAATCCACATGGTACTTTTGCCCAGTAAATTGTATGGTTATGCCTCTGAAGTCAGTAGGGATCCAGCTTTTATTGAAGGATATCTTTAAAAAAAAATACCCTACAAAAGAATGTAGCTGAATGGCAGCTCTTCTACAAGGATGTGCAGAGCAGTACAGGGTATATAGCAACTCCTGGAGTGCAGTCCCCCCTCCCTCCCTTTTTTCCTCCCTCTCTCTCTCTGGGGCTACCCGCTTGGACCTTTTCTTCTCACTTTTGCACACAGAAGCATGCCTTTCTCCTCTCTGGCTCTTTTTATCTGCTTGTTCTTCAGGGGTGCTTGGAAACTCATTCACACCTGTCTCTGAAAAGCTTGGGAGGAAGCCAAGGAAACAGTCAATGCTTCCGGCTTCGGCTATTAAGAAAAGTCCCTGGTTGAAAAGCAAGCACACTCCCCTGCCGCCTGCTGGTGAAAGGTAAACAACCGGTGTCCCTACCAACTCCCTCCCTGTCCCTGAACCTTCTTGCATTGAGACAAAACATGGGGCTACTGCCCCCCTTGGTCTGGGGAAGGAAGGATGCACGCACATTCCTGTTCCCAGAAATGGATCCAGGAAGAGCACAAGCATCCCTTTAGCATCAAGTAAGAGGACTGGCAGCTCCATATGCATAGTGGGTTGTAAAAATGAAAGCCTTAGACAAGAGTCACCATGGTCTTTTAATGAACCAAACAGATTATTGTTCATGACCATGTGAATGCTTCTCTGTCTCTCTCTTGCTATCCCTTTGTTTATGTTCCAGTGCTTATGTCCAGTGATTGTGTTCGCACAAGCGACTAAACTACAAACATAAGCTACATTTTAGCTTAAAGCCAATCCAGTCCATGCAGTTAGTTTATGGTTCAGCATGTTGTGCAAACCCAGAAAATCTAATTCATTCCATACAATTATAATTAAGTTACCCATGGGTAACAGAGCACTGCCACAGCCATCACTGTGAATACCTTTTGATGTTTAAACTGCTTTCCAAAAGGCTTAGCACCTGAGCTACTCTTACTGTGTATGGGATCTCAATTTCCCTGCCTTCTCCCATATGCAAAACTTTAGCTGAGTGCAAGAATAACTGGTGGAGAGCCTCAGCCCACCACTTAAAAACAGCAGCTAGAGCCAAGGTGCAGCTACAGTACCTGGAGTGATTTTAGGGTTACTACGAGGCGGTGGACTCAGCATCAGCAAACATGAAAACTCTTGAGAGGGTTGGAATTATGGCAGATTTGTCAACCCAACACCACAAGGAAGAAGGGGCAGGAAAAAGATACTCAAGGAGAATGGATGAGCTGGAGCTATGCATGGCAGTAAAAAAGAAAACCCAAGTTTCATGGGAGATTCAAGGTTTCTGGCGAAGCATGCAAGAGCTTCAAGGTATAGAGTAGGCGAGGTCAAGACTGGGCTTGCCTTAGACATGTACTGTAAATAGCTAGCAAGGGTCAATTAAGCACCAATCCTGCCCTCAGCATGCACCTAGGGAGCCGTTGGATATGACATCCCTTTTCTGGTACTCTTGACAAATCACAGGAGCTCTATTGGAGAAAGCTGCCTATGCGGAAAACACAAAGGTTAAGTTTTGCCAGCTCCAGAAGAACGAATCCTGCCAGGCTGACTGACCATTCTTTTGGGAAGCCTGAGCAGTCCACACATGCTTTTATTTCTTCCTGCATCAGGTCAGGCAAGTCTTTTCTATTCTAAATCAAACTTTCTTTCATAAAAGGTACAGGACTCATTTCGGATGGAGTGTGAAGGCAAAGAGTCCACCCAGCACTTACTCGGTAGAGAACAGAGTTACCTCTGAGCTATTCCATGTTTGTCTGCATTCCCTGCTACAAGAGGACTAATAAATGTAAATAGTCTCCTTGGGCATCCTGGAAAAAAAAATGTCTTCTTTTACCATATCTTCCTTAGGTATTTTCCTCAAAAATGTAATATCTGTGCTTTGTCCCTGCATCTACCATTCCCCTGTTCTCTTTCACCGTTTATGCAACGTTTATCCACCATTTATCCACCTATACATTTAGGCGCTCTCTCTCTCTCTCTCTCTCTCTCTCTCTCTCTCTCTCTCTCTCTC
>BLBF01000003.1:107566283-107646802 GCA_015471245.1 Laticauda colubrina | reverse complement strand
AGAGAGAGAGAGAGAGAGAGAGAGAGAGAGAGAGAGAGAGAGAGAGATTGGGCATGCTTAGACTTAAAGGGCCAGAGGCAGCTAAGGTCTTACTGCTAGTGTGGCAGACAAGACTACACAATAGTAGAGCAGAACAGTCTTAATTCAGAAATGGATGTCTGTCCCTCACCTACCATCCATCCCACGAACCCTTTCAGCTGCGAGAGAATATCCTGCTGATGAACCTGAGGCTGGAATAAATGTCATGAGAGGTGGGATGTGGCTGCTGCCGCCTCCCCCATTCATGATCTAGTGCTGCCTGCCTTTTGACTGTCCACAGTTTTGACAAGGCAGCAGTTTGATATGGAGACCCTCCTCAAGTGATCGTATTTATCCTTAGGCCATGGATCAAAACCCTTTTCTGATTATGTCTGCCCACCAAGTTTTGTGAGTGGTAATTTAGCAGGTCAGAAGCCTAGGCGGTGTCCATCAGGCACACAGAGGCCTATGACCATATTCACGTAGTGTTCACATAATTACACAAATTGGAGGAGAGAGCTTGGCAATGTGGCAGAGAATGAGAACGCAGGTTTGCTGCTTCAGGGTCTATGCAGGTCCAGTTAGACAACCACAGGGGTGGGATTCTACTGGTTCGGACCAATTCTATTACACTGGTAGTTATGATTCTGTGCAGTTTGAATGACCGGCAAATCGTGCCCCTGGCTGGCCCCACCCCTCTCTGCCCACTCCCCTCTCCCTGCCGAGTCAGTCTTTATTGTACATGTGCAACATTGCGTGCATGCCTGACATCACTAACTGCATTCTTCCCTGCCCAGTCATTCCTTAAGATATTTCTTTTTTCCCCTCCCGACGATCAGCTGTTCCTGTAATCAGCTGTGCCGGGATTCCCCTCGTTTACTTCTGCTTTGCCCAGGAGGCTTCCCTGAGACCCAAAAGGCCCCAAAATGGAGTGCAGGTGGATGCTGCATCCCCCCCACTCTTTTTTCCTTCTTGAGCCCCAAGTAAGCTTTCTGGGAGCAAAAGCTCCCCCCCAGGAGGCTTCCCTGAGGCCCAGAAGCCCCAAAAAACTGGGGGAGGGGGGTGTTTGCTTAAAAAAAGCCATGTCCACCAATCACATGGCCCCACCCAACCAGCCCACCCACCTAGCTATGTCCACAGAACTGGTTGTTACAAAATTTGAATCCCAACCCTGGACAACCATTATGCTGCTTCATGTCCTGGAGATTATTTTGCATTCCTGCTACGGCTATTGTTGTTTTTAGATAGATGTTCAAATCCATATGTATGTCAAAAAAAAATTGAGCACCCGGGACTTTTACTAAAAGGAGAGCAGCCTTGTCCTGGCACGAGATACATGGAAAAGATTTGCATCTCTGTAGCACAGTGCTGGTTTCTTCCTTGAAAGCCAGTCTGGATGCCAATGAACAGTCAAGATGTCTTCCCAGAATACTCCAAGGAGGTTTTTTACTCCTATTCATTGAAAACTGATATTGATAGGCTTTCAGTCTCAGAGACCAGAATTAATACATAGCCATCATAAGTGGCCATCAATTGCTTCACCTACTGCATAGGCATTTCTTCAAGTCCATTTCAAGGCAGTCCAAGTCAATGGTCATCACATCTTGTGGTCTTGAATTTCATTGATTCACTGGAAGATCTGCGTAGGGCATTTTCTGATCTAATCTGGATCTTTTACTGTTCAGTTTAATCAGATGATCCTTGATCATCTACTACATTGAGGAGATTTGAACTGCAACACTTAACAACATGTTGATCCTCTTATACCCTCTTATAACCTCCTTCCTTTTGTGCAGCAGGTAATATTTGGGTCATATATGTCAAGGGTCACAAAGTGGATGAGACAGCATCAGAAATATAGATGAAGCTGGATTTGGAAGAAGTTTAGAGGGTTTTTTTGTTTTGTTATGTTTTAAATTGTGCCTATTTTAGAACTGGTGACACCCTTTCCGTGTATCGTATTTTCCTGCTTCAAAAGAGTAGGCTATTCTACAATTAGTTTTCAACAATTTAAGTTCAGGGTGGATGAGTTTGGGGGCCACAGAAATGAGACTTCAAAGTCACATGTAGTCCAGAGCTGGTGAAGTAGACAATTATATTTCTCAACTGATTTATCAGAAGAAAGGAAATGACTTCCTTGCCCTTCCTTACTGCTACAGTCTTCTTGCATTATTTCCTCTAAAGGCCAGTATTGTTCTCCTTTCTTCTTGCTTCCCCCACCCCCGCCCCCAATGCAGGCAGTAAGGGCAACTGCCTGGAGTGAGCTAGCAAGATCAATGTGGCTTCAGTGAATGCCACATGGCAATTGTACAGCCTCAGCAATTCAGCACTATTTTTCTAAACAGATGTATTTATAAAAGCAATAAAGAATGCATGTGTGAAGGGTTATGATTCCAGGAAAATGCATTTGCTAGAAGTTGCTGTGAGAGGACTGGAGCAAGGCAGAACCAAAGAGGCATCAGGAAACCTGAGTGAGAGATTTGTATAGGAGGGATATAGCTGTCATAGACACTTTGCCAGGGCTATAGAATATATGTGCAACATTTGATGAACATGTAAACATATAGTCATGGGAAATTTACTTTAAAAGTAATCCACTGCCATAGAAATACACTTCTTATGTTGGGTCCAATCTCCTCTGCCTGTTATTCATCTTAGCCAATTTTTACCCAACAAGAGACCATAGAAACCTTGTATTATTCTGCAGAAAAGTATATTTATTAAAAATTACTTATTTTAGATTGGTCCATCTGAAAAAGTTACAAAGTTATGCTTAGGCTAGTCTTTTGGGAAAGTGCGTTTCATTGGAATGGAAAGAAGGGATGGATGAAATGGTTCCTAATGCTTCAGGATTTTTTTAAAGGTATGTCTTTACAATTACATGTATTGGTATAAGCCATTTCTACACAGAAACACAAGAGTAGGGATTCTCATGTCATGTGTGGGAAAAAAATCGGTAAAGTGGAGTAGTTATTTATGTTGCAATGTTAAGAAGAAGAAGAACTTTATTGTCATTGTACAAGTACAACGAAACTGTGGATGCACCCCAGCAACTGTTCACAATACAATAAAACCAAAGCACTTAAAATGAAGATAAGAAAAATAGAGTACTCATGTCTCCATTTGCAATTTGAGAGTACGATATCTATGAATATACACAAAATATACGTCCAACACTGACTTGGGAATTGGGAACAGAGTTTCCAGAACAAAGGAGAAAGCAGGGCCCTAAAGACATGATTGACCCAGAGACATAAACAGGAACATCTGAAAGCTCCCAAAGCTATAACAATATTCAGATGGAAATTCCTCTATTATTAAATTTTCTCATGGAGAAATCATTGACAGAAGACTTTATTGAGTCTGCTTGAATTTGCAAGAAGGCCACATGCTGTAACTGCACATAATTGACTGGGTGAGGTTGATGTAGCTAACTATGGCACAGTCGATTTTATTCTTGGCAGTGACACATGGAGAAAAATGGGAAGATATTCTTGATAAGCTCGTGTTGCTCTTAAGACAGCGATGGTGCAAGCAGATTTTTCCTAAGTGTCTATGCCAGTTTCTTTGATAACAAGAATACAGTATGAGGTAGGGGAGGAGGTGTTTTGATGCACTAATTCATAGCATCCAACCCTAGCAAATCTCTGTATACCCTTATGCTCATTCCCCCATTTTCTGCACATAATAACTATCCAGGCAGTGTAAGATAGCAGAGAAAGGGCACAGAGAATCTTTTAGTTCATCTGTTGCTTCTGATTAGTTACAGCAGAGCAAAAAAGGTGTTTGGGGAAGTCTTGGGCAGGTATACATTGATTATGAAAAGGGGGAAGGGAAGGGGATTTAAACAGGCCAGCACAACATATGCATTCTTATCTGAATCAAGGAAACCTAGCTGAAGGAGGAAAAAAAACTGCTCTTTGACAATCTTTCCTCCCCAAAGAAAAGCTTACAAATAAATAAACATGACAGCCATACAGGCATGAGACAGGTAGGTAAGCATCAGGTTTCTGGAGAAAGCTGATAATTGCTAAAGCTAAAAACCCATCAGGTGATGACTATGGCTTATTGAAATTTCCAACTGGAAATGTAACCAAAGTAAATGGTGAATTTACTGGATGAAATGAAAAGAGAAAATAGAGATGGTGGTGTTCCTGTGAAGTTAGTAGAAAAATGTAACCGTGATGGTGGTCTGATCACATGAGTGTTGTTGAATACATGCAGGGAAATGAAGCTGGAAATTTTAACAATGAATGAAAGGGTTTAAAGTAAGTCAGAAAGAATAAATTCAAATAATCTACGTTATTGTGGGTGTGTATAGGAATCAATATGTTGGTGATACTGGCACATTCCTCTGGTATAAACAGAAACAGACAGAAGTAGCATGGAGATGATTCTCTGCCAGAATTGTACAACATTCTGGATGAATGCCAGCAGGGCTGGAGAAAATTTTCTGCCAGGTAAATATGCAATGGAAATTCGACAGAAAAAAGTTACTGAACCATTCAGGGACTCAATAATGACTAAGAATGGTAATTGGCTAGAATCTGCTTAGAAAACAGCCTGTTTGTTTCAGGTACTTGGTTTAAGCATAAACCCATTTCTACATCCAGTATATATGTACATCTACCAATATAATTAATTTGATTTGATGAGATTAGGAGAATTAGTAAAAGTTACTAAGACATTGAAAAATCCCAAATGTGAAACAAAACATCTTTTGGTATTATCAAGAGCAAATCTTGAAAAAAGGGAGCATAGAAAAGAAAAAAAGAATCAATTGAAAAAATGAAACACCACCCAAGATGGAAATTGGCTAATCATATTACTTTACTTATCTCCTTATTTCAACAAGAATTTGCATCAGAGGTAGGTATAACATCTTCCTTTCAGCACTTTTATATGGGAAGTTCCTATATTTAGTTAAAATTGCCCCTGTGGTGCTGGCACAATTGAATCTATCCTTCACAGATTGTAACACGGTTTTTTTTATAGTGACACTTGAAGAAGCTTTATTTTTCCTTTGTTATCATATGCTCCAGGCCAGTTTGATGAATTTTATGTTAATCTTCTTTTATCAGGTATGAAAATTTTTATTAAGCATAACATTGCAAACTTTTGTTCTGCAGCTGTGAATATCCATAAATTATTAACTTCTGGTTTACTTGAATATTTTTATTTGAATCCTTTTAACTAATTTTTCTCTGACTTGGTGTTTATTATGCTATCTACTGTTATACTGTCTATTTCTGATCTTTGCAATAAAAGCTAACTATCCAAAGTACTAGATGAAAATGTGGAGTTACACTAATGGGAAGTGTGAAAAAGGATGCTTGGCAAATTATGAAATACAAAAGGCTGTGGATGAGACAATACACACAGAAGGGAAAGATTGTGGGAGGGAAATGAGAATGAGAGAAACTGAATGTATATACAAAGAAATAAAATCTCCAGAAAGAGTATAAAAGAAGACAAGGAACAGTAAAAGTGGCAGAGAACACGCAGAATAATTTGGGTAGAAATTAAAATTTGTTTTGGAATAGATGCAGAGGGCTAAACAAGAAGCCCTCCCGAGAATGAATGGAATAAAAATAAAAACAATGTAATTGCTTGGGATGAAATTTAAGTGGGTGAATCCCAGAATGAGCATTTTTGAGACTTGCCAAAGAATGATGCTTATATCTTGAAGAGTGGAATTGAAACAATTGTTACAAATGTTAAACACCAAGTGGCAAAAAGATTAAGAAGTTAAAATGCTGCAAGAATGTTGAAAAAATGATAAGGCTGCAGGCAATGATGGGGTAATTGAAGAAACCTTAAAATACACTGTAGATCTGGTTTGCTTCTGAACTGACTGTGTGATTTGTTTATTGTAAGTGTAAAGTCAACATCACTGTCTATTAAAAAAATGCTGTTAGTAGGGAAAGTTCTCCAAAAACTACAAGGGGTGTGTGTTATTGTTTGTTGACTATGTTTACAAAGATTCATAGAAGAATTTCAAAAAAGACAGAAGTGACAATGTGACAATGAGCAAAGATTTGGAAATACAGTTTGCTTTTTTGCTAGGCAAGAGATTGTTCTTCAGAAGGTTATTGGGGGAGGGTGGAGCTGTCACTGCGACAATACGGCATGCAATTTTGAAGGTCCTAGATCGCTGCCGATATCTTTGCTCTTGGATGGTCCAAATGGATCTAAACCGTCCCAAAGAGACAGTGAATGTAAAGAGCACATCCTGTCGATCCCAGGGATACCGCAAAGTCCCTGGTAGATCCAGGAGAAGCTCTTTTTGCCAGCGGCAAAGAGGCAGCCATTAAAGCTGCTGAAATTGGGACAGCTCCGATAGAGAAGAGAATGGAAAGAGAAAGTGTGCCGGTTTGGTGAATTTTTTTTTTTTTTTTTGCTTTAAGATTTGAAAGAACACCCTAAAAAAAAGAAAGAATTTGTAAAATTTATGACAGAAGTGATTAAGCAGTGATTTTAAACAGGAAATCAAATTAATATTTTTTAAATTATTTAAATTCTCCTTTTTGTCTTTATAATATTTTAGACTAGAGATCCCCTTTCAGCTCTTTTTTTTCTTTTGAGTCTTTTCTTCATTTTTAATTAATTTTTTATTACATTTGGTTTGAAAAAGGAGGGGGAAAGTGAAAGTAGAGGAAAATTTGTCATTGCTTTTTTTTTCTTTTTGACCAGACAAAGCTGAGAAAGAACTGAGGTTTCTTTTCAAGGACTTTGAGCCTGTTTGATAAGATAGAGGGAAGAGCACGGGAGATTATTATTGCAGGTGCTCCTCTGGGTTTCTATCAGTGGCTGGAGTCTGGTGTTGAAATTTACAGAAAGAAGACAATAAGACTCTAGAGAAGAGAGTTATAAAACTTAACAAAAAGCATTGGATAATTAAATAGGTACAGTGTGTTCTTTTTTCTTTTTTTTAAGCTGGGCTATTCTCTACTTTAACAAATCCCCTCCTCATTAGCTTATTATTTTTGATAGTCATTTGGACCTTTGGCCTTTTGGAACTTGTTTTTGTTTTTGCTTTTGGAGTCTATTTTTCATTGTTGCATCTTATTTTAAAGGGAAAGTCTCAGTATTAATTTTTTCTTTTTCTTTTTAAGGGAGTAGTCTTTTTTTCTTTTCTCTTTCTCTCCCTTCCTATTTTTTATTCACCTTAATATCAGTTTTTTCTGTGGCTCCTTTTTTTAATATACCTTTTTATACCTGAGACTTTTTAATTGGATTAAGGTGTTGAAGAACTTGAAGAACTTTACTTCTTCTTTTTAATTTTTTATTCTTTTTTTTCTGCCACCTACAATACTTAACAATTTTTCCTTTTTCTGTTTATGGTTTTTTCCTGCTTTTTTGGGCTTTTCCTGCTACTTAATCAGTTGATTGGATTAAGGTGTACAAGAACCTGAAGAAATCTTTCTTTTATTCTGCTTCCTTTTTGCTTCACTATTTTTACCTGGGATTACAATTGGTCATTATACGAGCGGATTAAGGTCGAGAAGAACCTGAAGATTTTGAATCATTTGAAATGAGCAGGAAACTAACAGCGGCTGGTTCTTCAATTCCTACTTCTTCCTCTTCACCATCCAGAGGACAACGCTCAATACAGACAATGTTACAACAAGAAAAAGAACAAGAAAAGGTGACATTGCAGGTGATAATGCAAGGAATTCAAAACATACAAGCAAGAACAGAGAATATTGAAAAGAGAACAGAAAAAAATGATGAAAAAGTGGAGAATATTCAACAAATGATGATGAAGCATGATGAGAGATTCCAAAAAATTGAAGAAGAAGATAAACAAAGAGATAAGAAGATTGAAGATATTGATGGCAGATTAACTGTGGTCGAACAAGATAAAAGTAGG
Source organism: Laticauda colubrina (assembly GCA_015471245.1). Taxonomy (NCBI): domain Eukaryota; kingdom Metazoa; phylum Chordata; class Lepidosauria; order Squamata; family Elapidae; genus Laticauda; species Laticauda colubrina. Next base: position 107,638,911 of record BLBF01000003.1, on the reverse strand, counting down.
ATGCTGAGATGGGAGATGGACAGATCAGAATTTTATCTTAGATTCCAAAACATAGAGAAAGAAAAGGGACAAAACGTGGCTGAGATAATGATAGAAATTTTGGCTGAAGCTCTGGAAATAACTAAAGAGAAGATGATGGATGGAATAGATGAGGTCTTTTGAGTTTTTACAAGATATGCAATGAGAAATAGCTTACGAAGAGAAGTTCACATCAGATTTACAAAGAAAGTTATTAAAATGCAAATATTGCAGGTGGCAAGAGAGAAAACATTAAAATATAAAGATAAGGAGATTGTGATCCTGAAACAAGTACCCAGAAGAGTGAGAGAGATGAGAAGAGACTCGATTCCTGACCAAAATTCTACTCAAAAAAGAGGTGAATTATAGATGGTTGATTCCAGAAGGTTTAATGTTTACATGGCAGGAACAGAGATACAGAATTGACTCAATTGAGAAAGCTGAATCATTTTACACAGAATTTTTCAGAGGAAAAGAGGAGGAGACAGAAAAATAAATGTCATTAATTGAATTCCAAGAGGACTGTCAAGTAGCAATCGAAAAAGAAGAAGGTGCAGTAGATGGAAAGATGGAAGCTAGAGAACAATGAGAACCAAGATCTACTGGAGCTGCAAAACTTACTTATAAAGTATAATCATGGAAGAGAAAAAATTGATTACAATTAATATAAATGGACTTAATTCAGTTGTTAAAAGAAGGAAAACTTTCCATAAATTCGAGAAAATTAAAATTTGATATAATCTGCCTACAAGAAGTTCATATTAAAAAGCAACATGAGCAACTGTTGATACAGCCAAAGCTAGGAATATTATTTACTTCTTTGACACAATGCAAGAAAAGAGGAGTAGTTTTATATATCAAAGATACTATTCCAGTGAAATTCATCCATGTGGACGATGATGGAAGACTTTTAATGGTGGAAATAATGGACAGCAATATGAAAACACTCCTAATAGCAATCTATGCTCCAAATGAAAATCAAGAAGAATTTTAAAGAAAATTACATATGAAAATAATTGAACTGGACTATGTGAATATTTGTATGATGGGAGACTTCAATGGAATAGCAGACAATAAATTGGACTATACAACACAGAAAACAACAAAGCAAAGCAGAAAGACTCTCCCTAAATCCTTTTTTAAAATGATAGATGAAATAAATTTAAACGATGCATGGAGAGAAAGAAATGCTAAGACAAAACAATATAGCTTCTATTCAAACAGACATTCATCATGATCCAGAATAGATATGATAGGGATATCAACAGAATTGATCGCTAATCTCCAAGAAATAGACATTGAAACAAGCAGATCATAATCCAATGACAATTAAATGGAAAGGACAAAGAAGAAGATCTAGATGGACATTAAATAACACCATACTAAAAGAAAAAGACTTTACACAGAGAATGGAGAAAGAATTGGCTTTTTTCTTTAAAGAAAATAAAAAAGAAGATGCATCAATGCAGAATGTATGGGATACAATGAAGGCCAGAGGTTTGATAATAGACTATACAAGGAAAAAAAATCACGAAAAGACTAGCCTCTAAAACATTAGAGGATGAATATAAAAGACTTAAAAAAGAGTTACAGAAAAAAATGCCACAGAAGAAGGACATTAAGTTAAAAATGGATACAATGAAACATAAAATGGGATTAATGGAAAAAGAAGAATTAGCACAGAAAATCAGAGGCATGAAGCAGAACTATTTTGAAGATGCAAATAAACCAGGTGGATGGTTAGCATATAAACTGAGAAAGGAGAGAGAAACAAGGAAAATACTGCAATTAATAGATGATCAAGGCCAAGCTTGTTATGGAAATAAAGAAAAGAAGAAAATCATATGAGATTATTATGGAAACTATACACACAAGGGAATATTGATGATGAAAGAGTTAAACGGTACTTACAGAATCCTAATCTACCCCAGATACCTAAAGAGATTGAAATAATGCTAGAAAGCAATATAATGATGAAGGAGTTAACTGAAGCACTTAAGAAACAAAATAATGGAAAGGCACCAGGCCCAGATGGATTTCCAGTGGAATTTTATAAGACATTATAAGAATTGTTGAATCTCCCATTGTTAGAAGTAATGAATGAAGTTACGTCAAAAAAAAAAAAAGGATCTCCAAATCATGGTCAGAAGCTTATATTACACTTGTCCCCAAAGAGGATACCAATCCACTAAAATCAAGAACTATAGACCTATTACCCTACTAAATTCAGATTATAAAATTTTTGCTTCAATATTGGTAGAAAGACTAAAAAAATACCTAAATTACTTTATTCACCCCAATCAAAATGGATTCCTGCCAAAGAGACAAATTAAAGACAATATGAGAATAATCTTGGATACTTTGGAATATTATGAGGCACACCCTGAAAAACAAATGGCTTTGATATTTTTAGATGACAGAGGGAGAATTGACAGATTCTATTGACATAAGAAAAGGAACAAGACAAGGCTGCCCACTGTCACCTTTGTTGTTTGTGTTAACTTTGGAAGTGCTAAATAGAAATATTAGAGAATTAATTATATTATAAACTTATTACTCTTTTTTATTTTATAATATAGTAAGTAGCTTCAGAATGTACTCAGCAGAACCAGAATGAAAAGTATATATTATTTTAAGTGTTAAATTTAGGGGAAAGATTTAAAGGTGTCATACTTCAATCTGTGATTACAGGAGAAATTTTGTGTTAATGAGAAAAGATAAATAGAAAACTGAAATAGAACAGATAACAGATATACTAAAGCCCATGTCACACTGGCCAACGGATGCAAAAAGGACACAGCGGATGAGCAAAATGTTCCATCCGTTGTTATCCGCTCTCAAAAGGGGCAAAAATTTGCATAACCGGAGCGGATAACACGGACGCGGGGAGGATGCAGGTCGGATACAAAGCGGATGCGGAACGGAAGCCCAGTGGATAGGAGCGGATGGGAGTGGATGGCACATCCGCAGGGCTTCCGGGGGGCCTCAGCGAAGCGGACGCGGAACGGAAAGAGCGGATGCAGAGCGGACGCCAAACGGATGAAGCGGATGCACAGCAGATGCACAGCGGATGCACAGCAGAAGCCTAATGGATGCCTGGCGTTAATTGCGCATGCGGGGAGGATGCATTGCGTCAGCCCCGTGGATATAACGGAAGCAGCTCGGAAGCAGGTCGCCATTCAGAGGAAAGACCTGCTGCAGGACACATCGACTGCCTTGCCTGCCCTGCCTGCATGTCTGCCTGCCAGCCTTGCTGCCAGCCTTCTTACGAGCCTTGCTGCCAGCCTCCCTGCCAGCCTCCCTGCCAACCTCCCTGCCAGCTTTGCTGCCAGCCTGCCTGCAAGCCTTGCTGCCAGCCGGTCTGCCTGCCAGCCTTGCTGCCTGCCTTCCTGCAAGCCTTGGTCATATCTGCCTGCCTTCCTGCCAGCCTTGGTGCCTGCCTTGGTGCCAGCCTTCCTGCCAGCCTGCCTGCCAGCCTTGGTGCCTGCCTCCCTGCAAGCCTTCCTGCCTGCCTTGGTGCCAGCCTCCCTGCCAGCCTTGGTTCCTGCCAGCCTCCCTGCCAGCCAGCAACCCCACAACCATGCTGAAGCACAGCAAGCTCAGCCATCTGCTGCCAGCCCTGGCAAGAGGGACAGGGCTACCATCCCGCCCCCTGGCCCTCACTCTGGTACGCTGGGGCTTCTGCAGCACGGGCTCGCTCTTCTGGGGCTGGGGCTTCTGCTGCTTCTGCTTCTGGAGGAGCTGATGACAAGCACTCCAGCACCAGCCACCTCCACAGCACCTGCACCCTTCACCCCTGAGACTGAGTGACCAAGAGGAGTGCCAAAGACTCATTTTTGTCTTATAGCTTGTTGTTAATAAAGTCTATTTATGATTCACACACTTGCTTCATTTCTTTTTTTTAATAAAGTCTTGGTGGAAACTTTTAGAAATGGTTTAAGCCTTTGCATGCTTGTGGGATGGGTTAAGATAGCAGTGGGATGGGTTAGGATACCTGTGTGGATGGGTAATAGCTGTGGGATGGGTTAGGATAGCAGTGGGATAGATAAACCTCCAGTGCAAGCATAGTGCGACTGTATGGTCCACCCTCCCAGGTGCCACACCTACGGCCCTTTATTATCAATAATAATGAAATAATTATCCACACATGTCAACACAAACACAACTCTTTATTAAACGCCCTGTTCATTGTAGGCCAACCAAACATACATGGCCCAATCTCATCCGTGTGATGAGACAGGCTGAAGGAAGCATCCATTAAGCATCTACCATCCTGTCTTGCCACTCCACTGCTCCAGCTGGGGAGTTGCACCAGTGTCTCAGGAGATTGCGCTGCTTCTTCGCTTCATGTGAGGCTCTGTTGGGGCCTTGCACATCCTCAGTGTCGATCAGGTTTCGCCCTTGCCTCCATTCCCCAGGCTCCATGTCCCCATTGCCTTGTTGGAGGTCCACGAGCCTGTTCTGCAAGACTGGGTAGCGGGTGCGCATGAGATTGTGCAGGATGCAGCAAGCTTCCATGATCCTCCTCACAGTCTCTGAGCGATGCTGCATGGTGGTGAGAAGTACCTGGAACCTGTTGGCCAGGATTCCAAAGGCGTTCTCCACCACCCGCCTTGCCCTGGACAGCCTGTACTTGAAGGTCCTCTCTTCACGGGTGAGGAGTCTGGAGGTGTAGGGTTTCATGAGATAGGTTGTGAGGGAGAAGGCGTCATCCCCCACAATGAAGTAGGGCACATCTTGCGTGTCGTTGGGCAGGGGTTCTGGATCTGGGAAGCCCACGATGAGGTTGCCTTCCAGCTCCTCCTTGAGGTGACTGGCGTTGTATACCTGGGCATCTGAAGATGACCCGTTGCCTGAAGCATCGATGTACATGAACTTGTAGTCAGCATCGACCATGGCGAAGAGGATGATGCTGAAGAAGCCCTTGTAGTTGAAATAAGTGGACCCCGAGTTGGCTGGAGATTTGCAGGCCACGTGCTTGCCATCTATGGCTCCAACGGTGTGGGGGAAGTTCCACTTCTGATACCACTGCTCTGAAACTTTCTTTCATCCTTCTTCAGTGGAGGGGTACTGGAGGAGCTCCTCCTTGTATTCTTCGATGATGGCCTGCACCACTTCTCTGACCACAATGCTGATGGTGTTGGATGCTACCCTCCAGCCGTACTGCATGCTCCTGTAGGAGGTCCCTGAGGCCAGGTGGCGCAGAGTGAGTGCCACCTTGAGCCCAGGTTCCAGGCTGGGCCAGAAGCTGGTGTTTGCCTTGGTCAACCTGGGTGTCAGGCGCTGCACAACTTCGTCAAACATGGCTGAAGGCATCCTCATGAAGTTCTGGAACGCCCGAGTGTCTTCGTTCCTGAGCTCCACCATCAGCTTGTTGTACAGTCCGTCCTCTGCTCTTCTGGTGAACCATCTTCGGACCCAGACTCTTTTTGGCTGCCTCTTTTTCTTCTCGCAGTAGTGTTCACAGAGCCTGCAGATGGCTTCGCACTGTTGCAGAACGATGGTGGCTGCCGAAAGGACTTTGTTACAATCCACGGTGGACATGACTGGATGCTGTGGAAGAGGAAGAGCCAGATGAAGGCTGCAGAGGTCTGCACCACTGGGCTGCTGTTCTGAAAGTGAGATGCAGGCGAGTTGCTCCCCCTTTTTATAGGCAGTATAGGTTTTCCGCTAGGCATCCTCTAGGCATCCTCTAGGCATCCTCTAGACATCCTTAATATCCGAGATAGGTCCCCTCTGCGAACGTTTTTTCCGTTTTAAACGCTTTGTTTCCGTTCTGCATCCGCTAGGCATCCGTTCTGCATCCGTTCTGCATCCGTTCCGCTTCCTCCCTGCGTCCGGGCGGATGGAGTTGCACGGATGTGCAGCGGATGCCTAGCGGATATAGCGGATGCGTAACGGATGCAGAACGGATGCCTAGCGGATGCGTAGCGGGTGCATAACAGATGAACTGGATACATTTTCCGCGCAAAAGTTTTAGGCAGCCCAAAACTTTTGGAGCGGATGAAACGTCAATAAACGGATGCTGGACGGATAGGGAGGAAGCAAAACGGAGGCAGTGAGTACATCGCGTTTTCGAACGGATGACAAGGTTTTTTGTCCGTTTTACATCCTCTTTGCATCCGTTGGTTCAGTGTGACATGGGCTTAAGAGACAAGGGGGTAAAGGTTGGATTAGAAAAGAAAGGAAGGGAAAAAGGGAAGAGAAGTTACAAAGGCTTAAAACAAGGTATAAAAAAACAAGATTTATTCAGAAATAGTGGGTAAAAATATGATTAAAAAAGAGACTCTGCAAAAGTACATCAGATTATATTGTTGTATTTATACCTGAAATAATGTTAAAAAACTGGATTTAATAATAGAGTTTAATTTGCTATGAATTATTGTTTTAATTATATTATAAGCTTATTATTCTTTTTTATTTTATGATATAGTAAGTAGCTTTAGAATGTACTAAGCAGAATCAGAATGAAAAATATATATTATTTTAAGTGTTAAATTTAGGGGAAAGATTTAAATGCGTCATACTTCAATCAGTGATTACAGGAGAAATTTTGTGTTAATGAGAAAAGATAATAGAAAATTGAAATAGAACAGACAAAAGAAATATGCATAATGATTTAAATTGAGATGAAATAAATAAAATAGAATTAAGAGAGTGAAAAGAGGGGAGAAGCTATATAGGAAATGTAGAGTAGTAAATAAGATATGAAATGGGATAAAAAGTGAGCATGAATTTTGAATTTATGTCTGCATAAAAAGATGTAACCCGGACTAAGCCGCTTTCCAAAAAGAAGTTTTATGTTTTGATGTTTTGTGTTTTGTTTGTGTGTTTGTTTATTGAAAACTAATTATTATTTTTTTTTAAAAAAAAAGAAATATTAGAGAAGAAAAGGATATAAAAGGGATGAAAATTAATCAGGAAGAATTTAAATTACAAGCATTTGCGGATGATCTGGTTTTCTTTTTAGAAGATCCATTAGAAACAGCATTAAAATTGATAGAAAAGATGGAGATATATGGAAAGGTAGCTAGTTTGAAAATAAATAAAGATAAAACAAAGATTTTGATGAAGAATATGTTGTTAAGACAAAAGGAAGAATTGGCAGATGTTTTGAAAATTCAGGTCACAAATAAGATCAAATACTTGGGGATACATTTGACAGCAAGATATAGCACACTTAAAGAGAATAATTATATTAAACTCAAGCAGCAAATAACGATAGATTTGGCGAAATGGGAAAATTTACAATTGTCATTAAATAGGGAGAATATCAACAATCAAGATGAATACATTACCCAGAATTTTATATTTGTTTCCAACAATTCCAATTAGGCTTGGAAAAGATTACTTTGAAGATTTAAATAAGATTGTGTTGCAATATATATGGCAAGGTAAGAAAGCGAGAATAAGACTAAAACTTTTGCAAGAAGCTAGAATAAGAGAAGGATTTGGTCTGCCTAATTGGGAGTTTTACTACTAAGCTACAAATCTGATGTGGGTTAAAGAATGGATAACATTAAGAAATACTAGATTGTTGACATTAGCAAGACATGATTTGTTGTTGGGGTGGCATGCTTTTCTATGGTACAAAAGAACTAAAACACAGGGGTACTTCAGAAGATATTTTATATGGGAGGCTTTGTAGTTAAACTGGGAGAAGACTAAAAGGCAATGTTATTTGAAAATTCCAGTCTGGCCATCAACCATTGAAGCATTTTCTTATCCTATAATATACAAAAAGGAACAAATAGTTAGATATGGTGAAATACTGAATGAAAAGGCTGAACTTAAATCTATGCAAAAACTAGAGGATCAAGGTGTAAAGATGAATTGGCTTTCATATGCACAAATACGTTCTAGATATGATAAAGATTCTAAAACAGAAGGTTTGTATGATAAATTGACTGATTTAGATAAGATTTTGACAGGTATTGATGAAAAAGTAATTAAAAAAATTGTATGGATATTTATTAGAAATTAAGCTAGAAGAAGAAGTCAAAGAAACAAGGATTGCTTGGGGGAAAATTTTTGGATATGGGATTGATTTAGAGAAATGGCAAAAATTGTGGTCTCAAAATTATAAAATGACAATGTCAACAGCATATAAAGAAAATTTATATGAAAATAAATAAGTAAATAATAAATAAATAAATAAATAAATAAATAAATAAATAAGAGATTTTTTTTATCTTTTAAGGTGGCATCTTCCTCCAACAAGAATAGCAAGAATGTTCAAGAACAAATCTGAAAAATGTTGGAAATGTCATCAGATACATATGGTTCATATTACCATATGTGGTGGACTTGTGCAGATGCTCAAAGATATTGGACTAAAATCCACACATGGTTGGAAAAAATGACAAAAAAACATATAGACTTGACACCAGAGATATTTTTATTGGGAATTTTACCTGAAATATACAGTGAGGAATTGAAATATTTGTAAATGTATTAACAACAGCTAGGATTGTATTTGTTAAAAACTGGAAAAATGAGAAAATACCAATGCAGGAGGAAGTTATTAAGAAAATAATGGAATGTGCTGAAATGAGTAGATTGACATTTGAAATCAGAGAACAAGAAGATAAACAATTTTATAAGATTTGGGATTTATTTTATCAATGGTTAGACAATAAAATATGGTAATGAAGTATGTAGATTTTTAGAATTTAAAGAATATATAAAGATGTATTATTTTTATCATAATTATAATTATAGCATAGATTTAGGTTGATATGAATTGTTATAAAATAAATCAAGTAAAATATGGATTATCTTGAAAAATATGAATGAATAATAGTATAGTCAAATGATTGATTAATAATGATATCAATGTACTTAGGAATATCTGATTGACAACATGAGAATATATACATTGTAACTGTGAGTGATGACTATGAAGTGGAGGCACAAAATAATTTGCAAACCAACCGATACACTGTATGTACATATGTGGAAGATGGCTTGATGTTTTTATGTTGTGTTTGTCTAAAAAAACAATAAAGCTTTCAAAAAAAAGGTTATTGAGGAAGATATGAACGCTGTATGTTAAAGAACATTTATTTTATACTTTGTAAACTACCTATCTGGTTGCTAAGAGTTGATAATGACTTGCTGGTACATAATCAATCAATTAGCGAGTGCTAAATTTCTTGAGCACGTTGGGTGGGATAAACTGGAACAGGAATCCAGTAATTATGCTATTATTGACACCCCAATAGTCCCTAAAGATGAGTAAACTATGAATAGCCATTAAGGAACAGGTACAGAAATAAATAGAAGAACAGGCACAGGAGGAGGTAGAAGAACAGGAGCAGGTGGAACAGGAAAGTCTACCAGTTAGCCCTGTAATACCTAGACGTTCAACCCTGAGTAACACAACCACCTGATAGATATCAGGCTAGTGTTGTATGCCAAGTGAATATAGTTCCAAAAAACTATAATGAACTAAAATTGTATCCTGCTAAAGATCAGGCTACTTGGCAGGAAGCAATGGATAAGGAACTAAAATGTTTACAAAGGTTGGAGGTATATGAAGATGTCAGGTTACCACCTGGTAAACATGCCATAGGATGGAAATGGATTTATAAATTTAAGACAAGTGTGGATGGGACTGTTACCCATAAATCCAGGTTAGTAGCACAAGGGTTCAGTCAGACAGCAAACGACTATGATGAGGTGTTTGCACCTCGTCTGAAGGCTACTATATTAAGGGCAGCATTCGTGTGGGCAGCTAAGGAGAAATACATTATAAATCATTTGGATGTAGAGATGGCATATCTGCATGCACCGTTGCAACACACTATATATTTAAAGAAACCTTTAGGTATCAAAAATGATAATTCAACTGACTGCTGAAGATTGAAAAAGAGTCTTTATGGCTTGAAGCAATCAAGATATGAGTGGAACCAGTGTATAGTTAAGGAATTAACTAAGATAGGTTTTGTAGCTGGCATGGCTGATCCATGTTTGTTTAAAAAGGAAAGTGATGGTATAGTGTCATTGTTGCTATTATTTACTGATGACATAGCATTAATAACCAAAACTGAACAAGACGCTACTGAAATAATTTCACTATTAGACAAGAAATTTAAAATAAAACAGTTAGGTGAAATTAAACAATATCTTTGTTTCAAGATAGATAGAACTAGGGGAGGATACAAAATCTGACAGGCAGATAAAATTAACCAATTACTAAAGAATTTTAAAATGGAACTTTGTAAGCCAGCTAAAACACTGATGAGCCAGGAGTTTAGCCACAGTGATGTACAAAGTCCTGTTTTTGATAAAGATATTTATCAGTCTTTGATTGGTAGCTTAACTTATCTCAGTAATAGGTCAAGGCCAGATATAGCATACTATGTTAACCAATTCGTTAGATTTAATACTGAGCCAACTGAAAGACACTGGCAAGCTGCTAAGCGTGTGTTAAGATATCTGAAACAAACAATGCATTATGCGCTGTATTTGGAGCCTAAGGATGAACTAAGTCTAACTGCATATGCCGATGCAAGTTTTGCTACAGATGTAAATACATGTAAATCTACGTCAGGTACTGTTGTATTATTAGGAAAGATATTGATTGGATGGAGGTCTATTCGACAGAAACATTTAAGTTTATCAACAATGGAGGCTGAATTCTCATGTTTGTTTTTATTATGTCCAGATTTAGTTTGTTACAAGCAACTATTGATTGATATGGGAATTGATTTAACAGATTCTATTGTTGTTTATGAAGACAACCAATCAGCAATACAGATGGCTTCAAATCTTGCTGTTAAGACAAGAACAAAACACACAGATTTAAGATATTTAAATGTAAGACAATGTGTGCAAAGTAAGATGATGAAGCTGGAATACTGTATGTCAGAAAATAACATCGCACATCATTTTACAAAAGCCCAAGGGTCTGTAAAGCATAAGGCTTCCTGTAAGGATTGTGGGCTTAGAATGTAAGGTTGTATATATTGTCCTACCCAAAGGGGAGAATGTTAGGAATGTAAGACACCTAACAGTTGGGTTGGAAAATATATAAACCAGGATAGACATTTTAATACGGTCTCTTTAAGGGAATGCTAAAATTATAATTGGGTGTGGTTCCTCAAATGGCCATAAGATGGAGCCAGAAACCTGGTTTGTTCTGTTCTGTGGTTGCTTAGAGTGTTCCTATTGACTGTTATTGATCATCGTTGTTCTTGGATTTGATGTAAGTCTGTTACTGAACTGTTTATGATACTGGACTTTGTTATTGGATTATCCCTGGACTGAAAACTGACTGCTTTAACCGTGAATGATTTGGACTGTTTTGTTGAACTTTGTTTAACTGTTTTACTGGAAGTAAAAACTTATATTTTACAATACAGTGTATCTGTGTGCTGGTTGTGTGTTATTCTTCACCACTCTCCCTACGTCTCCCTGTGTGCATTCATTTTCCTAACGGGGAATTACCTCAACAGAATCATCCAGCACTATAACTTCTGGAGTTTGTGCACTAATATCTTTTTGATCCCAAGGCTAATGGATCAAAAGTTGAACTATCAAATCCAGAATAAATAGTTCATTGGAATGCTTTCTTGTTTTAATTGATTTATATGCCCATCCATTTTGCAAGGACATGTGGGAATGACCTTGGGAGACAGAGGGAAGAGCTATAGCCAGGGGAACAGCTGGATAAGATCAGTTTATCCCCCAAAAGGAATGTAGACATAGCAAATGTGCCAGAAGAAACCTTCCCTCATTTCTTGGTCTGTAAAGGCAACAGAGGGAGAAGTATCCTTTCAGCGGTCTCTTAATCTGACCTTACAACAAAATAGTTCATTTAGGCATACTTTCTGTCTGGACTATCTTGCAAGGCTGACAGCTATGCTTGGAAGCACACTGTGTATGTTTGGCCTCTGTCATCCCTATAAAGTTGTCCAGATTGGGAAACTGATTCCACAGGAAAAATAGAACTATACTTAATTGAGACAGGCTCCAATAATAAAATATTTCAAGTCTGCCTCATTTTCACTTCCCTCTCTCTTGTAGCCCAGGAAGCCTTGGAGAAGACAGCTAAATCTCTTTCTAATACTTTCCCACCTCACTGAACATGCTTTTGCACCTGTTTTTCTCTTAACACTTACTTGATGGCTTCTTCAAGGTCATTTTTATGATTCCTTCAGCCTCTTGGTATTTGGAATTATTATTCCTCTCACCAGTATGTTTAGACTGTGCCACCTTGAAAGCAGGGGTGGGATTCAATCCATGTTACAACTGGTTCGGTGACTACATTTTGCGCGTGTGTAAAAAAACCTTAAGCTGTGCCACCCGGACAGCTGAAAAGTGCTATGCGTGGGTGTGCAGCATTTGAAAAGCCTCTTTTTTCCTGCTTTTTCAACCTCAGCTATTCTATGCAAAGCAGCTGAGGTTGAAAAACCTCAGGAAACAAAGGACAGGTAAGAGCCCAGGTGGGCAGATGGGCCAAACAGCAGCAGACACAGAACCGGTTTGGTGTCTGCTGCTCTTCAGAGCTACTGGTTCTTTAGAACCGGGCAGAACTGGTAGCATCCCACCCCTGCTTGAAAACTAATAAATATAGTTGATGAATGTGATTTACCAATCATTAAGGTATCAAAGTGTTTGAAATAGAATACTCTCCATAGATTCAATGCAGAAATTAATGTAGATCTCAATGATTCTTCTTTGCATCTAAGTGCTAACTTAGATGTGTCACAATGGAGATCAGACTGACTTAGTTTGATGGGCCTGACTGACACCCTAACTAAAAATAATAATATATGTCCGTAAGAAAATCAGACCATCCCTGATGGCATGCAAGTTGAGCCAAACATTGTTTTCAATTCCAGAACTGAGACTCAATTAACTGTATTCTTTCAGGAAGCTTTCTTTTTCTTTTTTTCAGAGCAGGGAGTTGGGGGGAGGGTACAGTGAGAGTTCTTATTATTTAACCTTCAGGAATTAGTTATCCTGGTTAATCTAGCATAAACCACCCAGGATCAAATCCAAACCAGTCTTCTGTTCTTAATGTTGAAATGAAGCATTCAGTGTGTGCATCCTGTATTTCTTTTGCATACCTTTTTAGAAAACTCCCTCTTGCTTTCCATTCTTCAGTAAACCCAATATTCTTCACATTTTTACCTTTAGTAATTGACACCTACAACAAAGCTAGAGCACTCTAGCTAGGCTCACTGGGTCTGTTTTGAGGTTTGTCTGAATTGAGAACTATCTTTCTAAGAACTTACCATGAAGGGATGTTTTTTGACAAACTTCTAAACTCAGAATTCCCAAAATATAGTCTGAAGGTTTCCAGAATATATATACTTATATTGACCTATGACATGTCAACTAGATTTTGCCAGCAGTCTTCCCTATTTACTATAATCATAATCTGTGGAGAGCTAGAACAATTTGCTTTAACTTTGAGTTTTGGAAAAATAAAACAGGGTTAATTGAATGCAATTTTGGTAACATAGTCAGTTTGTTTGTTTGTTTGTTTAAATTATTTTTGTGTTTTAAATTTCTTAAAATTATTTTTGTGCTTTACCCAGAACATTAGGAATATACTTTATTGTTGCAACAAACTTGACACAAATTTTTCTGAAGATTGTTAAGGCTAAAATGTCCATGAATAAATGGGGGATTTGAAGTTGGGTCACTTCTGTCTTACTCTTACATAAAGATGCTATCATGTTTGCATTGTTTTGGAGAACAGCCACCAATGCTCTTCGTCTGATTCCTTTCAGTTTCTACTCCGCTCTGTTTCTCATGACCCAGCCTTGTGTCAAATCCTGTTTTTGAACTGCTACACCATACCTGCTCTTTGTTTTTTTAAGCAGGAATTGCTGGTTGGTGTAACTGACCAATTGGTTTCTTGCTAGAGAATAAGGAAGCATTCAAACATCATTATGATACATTGGGCCTTTAACATTTCAGCTGTTGAGCAAAAAGAAGTCCCACCAAACTAGATACCAATCAGACTGCTTTGAACCAGGGGCTAGCTGGTAATTTAATGGGTTAGTTTACCCAATGTCATGATGAGCATCTACTTTTTAATTATTCCATCAGTGTTTATTCACATCAGAAAAGAAGGTGAAAACTGAGAAGGAAAACACAGAAGCTACAAGGAAATATCTGAAGTAAAACTTCCTGCACTCTTTGAGATTACAACTTAGGTTATTAGAATTATGTGTATCCTGTCCTCCATAGGTCTCCATGTAACTGGTGTGTGCTTGGCCTACATCAAGTGATGGAAGAGCAGGTCTCAGCAACCCTCTTTATTTACCCATCTACCGTGGGCTTCGTAGAAGCCAGCCTTGGAACATGGGGTGGGGGAATCGGCCTCAGTGAACCTCTCCCAGCTGTTCTACCCTCCTCCTTCAATTCCCCCACACTTCTAGATTGGTGATGGTGAACCTACTACACAGGTGTCAAAGGTGAAACAGCATGTTTTGGGTGACATGGCAGCCTTCACCAACACTTAATACTGTACAGTTGTTCAGAGTGGCCTGAATGGGAAGGGGGTCAAAACTGAAATTGTTTCTCTTTAGTTTGTATGTGAGAGACACATATCAGCAAAGTTAAGTTAGGCATTTTCTGGCATGTGACTCACACATACAAACCAAGAATAACAAAGAAAAAAAAAGCAGTGATAACTAAGAGATAAATTCCATATTGCTTTAATTATTGTTCCAATTTATAAACTGAAAAAAGCCACGATGAGTTTAAAAAGGGTTTTGCCAACTTTTCCAACCTCTCTGTGTTGGTCTTCAATTCCCAGAATCCCCAGCTAGCCCTTGTGCTGCCAAGAGATTCAGGAGGTTGAAGTCTAACGCATCTGTGAGATACCAGCTTGGGGAAAGGCTATTTAGAATTGCTGACCTACTTTAGAAGTTGTCATGAATCCAAGAACTTCTGAATAAAGATTTTATCAGCATGAAGCATTTGGCAAGAATCAGAGGAAGAAACAAAGAGGATGAAGTTTCCGAAATAATTTTTTCCTTGTCAGAATCATTTGGGGGGGCGGGGGAATTACTCCTCTGACTTAATTTTGACATATGATTTCCAATAAGGACAGGCATGTTTCATATAGAAATATACTCACTTTGAAAACAACTTGTTCTACAGTTAAGAGAATGGACCAAACCAAATGCTTTAACCAGTATTGTTAGAAAACAAAGTGAAGGTGGTTCTGTCTTTAAAATTTTCTGCTGTGTAGATGACTTCAAATAATTCAGTTAATTTATCCATAATTTCCCTGTCTTCTTTCAATATTGCTTTCATACTTTTATTATACATTACTACAGTACAATTGTATCTAGATAGTTGTCTAGCGTATAGATAGATAGATATGCTTTTTATGATTAGAATTATTTCTTCAAATAATTCTCTATTTCTTCCTTTGGCTTGGCTTATAAATAATATTTTCAATCTTCCACTGTTTCTGCTTTTTTTCAATTCCTCCCTTCATCCACACTCAAACAAGATTTCTATTTAAAGGCTGTCTTTTGCTTTTTCTAGCCATCCAATTTCTTTGGAGAAATAAGTGCCGGTTAAGACAAGAAATACTGGTCTATACATGCAGTACATATGTATTCTTTGATTCTTTGCTTAACTATGTTGGCATTTTTGGGGACTTTAACAAATATCAATCAAGACAAATAGTACAGATAATTCTCGGGTTATGATGGCAATTGGAATCAGAATTTCCATCCTGAGCAATGAGAAATAAATAAATATCACATGGACTATGTCACTTAGCTCTAGCAATTCTGGTTGGTGTTATTAAGTGAGGGCTGCCTGGGTCAATGATTCGCTGTGATGTCATAACTGCAAGGCAGGGGTGAAGTGCCCAGATTATGATCATGGGACCTCAGGAAAACTATGATGGCGAGAACTCTAAGAATCAATTGTATCATTTTTGTTCAGTGCTATTGGTCTTCTGAACAGTTCCTGAACAAATGGTTGTATGCTGAGAACTACCTGGAGTGGCATATAATTGGCTGCCCAGGTTATCTTTAAGACAGCCTTTATGAGAACGGCAACAGCCTAGGAGTGTTTATTCCCTGTTCTTCCCAATTTAACCACTTTCCAAGCATCCTCATTCATACTATGAGTCATAATAATTAGAAACTGAAGCAACTTGGTCAAGGCTGGACCTGAATTTAGAAGAGAAACTTAGTTCTGCATCACGTTCTCTAAGTATAGTCGTATCTGCTGTTATTTATCTTAATTGCAAATAAACAGTGCCCCAACAGGGCACTTCAGTGCATGGCCATATTGCCTCCATCATAAAATGTGACTACACATATGGAGTCATTTTGGGGGTGATAGGCAAGTCATTTTGGGGGAGATAGGCAACTATATATATTTGATAGTTAAATAAATAAAAACTAAATTAATTTTCAAAAGAATGCACCAAAAGAAGAGCAGGGGTGTCAAACTCGCAGCATCATGTTATCGTCATGTGACATATCACGACTTTTTCCCTCTTTGCTAAACTGAAGATGGGCATGGCCAGTATGTGATACATCTAGCCCACCGGCTGTGCGTTTGATTCCCCTGTTCTAGATCCTGCTGGCTTTGACTTTCACAAGTTATTTTTCAACACATATTAACATTACCAGCTTAGGATAAATAATTGAAAATTCAAAACTCATGAATCCTTTCTGTTTCCTGCAAGTTTAGATCTCTGCCTGCTTTCCTTCTTCCCAGTACTGTATAATTCATTCCTCCTGGGCAGAGGCACTGTCAAATAAGAAGATTTGTCTGTTTCCATCATGGAGGGTTTCCCTGTTGTTTCAGAAAGAGACCTGTTGCGCGCAATGGGAATCTTCCTAATGTCTGAGGAACTGGGAATCTACTCAGAAAATGTAAAGGAGCAGCTTTTCACTTCCCCCCCAGCCCCCACCCAGGAAAGGCCAAAGGGCATTTTCTTGTTCCCACTATTTAACTGGTCTTCCCTGTCATGCTGACATAGTAATCCTCATTCCAAAGGAACTTATTTTGGATTCACATCTGTTGTATCTGAAGTAAAAAAGTCCTGTACCTGCATGAACTTGGCTGAAATCCTCACAGTTCTACCACAACATGTTGTATTTTCACACTACCTGGGAAGTTCTGTATGCATGAAGTGAATGAGTCTGTCTGTCATTTGTCTTATGGTTGTGAATGTCTTTATGTGTGGCAGCAAGGCAGGGTCGGCCCTCTGCCACCCTTGCTGATAGATGGGGTGAGGACTGGGTAAAGCTTCTGCATACTTGAACAGCTAGGGGAGCATTTCTCACTCTGGCCTCACATGCCCATCACTCATCCCATCGATCAAATGCCAAGGGCAGAAACTCAGGGGGCTTCAACCAAGTCTAGTGAAGTTGGGTATTTGAAACTCTGAATAGTGGGCACTCAAAAACTTCTTGGTTCTGACAGCTGAGAGGTTGGCGGCATAAAGACATCATCGGGTGGGAAGCACAGAAGGGAGCTGGGGCTGGGTGGGACAAAGTACCTGGCTGAGAGGCTCCTCATGTCCAATCCTTTTTGGGATCCTCCAGCCTCCCTTTGAACCAGGATTCCTCAGTAGAATGGCCTGTGTACAAGGCAGCTTCATTTTTATGCCCACATTAGGAAAACTGTCATTTGTGACAGGAAACCTTGGCTTACCACGTGTGAACTAGCTTTCCTTTGCAGTGAGAAATAAAAAGTTGTTTCCAGATCCTAGACTGAATTGGATTTAGTTTGGATAGAAATGCATAGATGTTTCCTGCATTTCTAGTTCAGTATTCTAAA
Source organism: Laticauda colubrina (assembly GCA_015471245.1). NCBI lineage: Eukaryota > Metazoa > Chordata > Lepidosauria > Squamata > Elapidae > Laticauda > Laticauda colubrina. Next base: position 107,621,112 of record BLBF01000003.1, on the reverse strand, counting down.
TACTACTATAAACAAAAAAAGTATCACAAAATGAGGCATAAAGCCCTATACCAGAGGTGGCTAACCTTTTTGGGCTCCTGTGCCAAAAATTTCTGTGCGCGCTTGCACAACACATTCACGTGCCAGCACCCAGAAAGCAATGCATGCGCAGCCCTGACAACTCTCATGGTTCTGCCGTGAGTCTCACGATTTTTTGGCATGTCTCATGGTCTCACGACAAGGCTCCTCAATCTCACGCCAAATTAAAAATGCTTTTTTTTTTCAAATTTGGGGGTCTTATGCGCTTATACGCGCATAAATCCGATTCTCACACAAACGACATGACGCCACTTCTCAGATCACGCAATATCGATATTACCATACAGTCATATATACATACAGCACATTTCTTTTCACTCTGGGCGCCTCCATTTTGCTTTTTCTACCACCGGATATAACACGCTCTGATTGGTTAGTCATTCACGTGACCGTGAATCTCACTATTTTTTATAGAATCTCCAGATTTTTTTTCATGGGTCTCCAGATTTTCCTTTATCAGGGGTTGGCAGGTCTGCATGCGCCCCCCCCCCCCCACGCCCCCTGCACATGCACATGCAATCCCCCCTCCTTACCTGCACTGTGCCTCACAGCTGATTTTTGGCTGGTTTGAGGCCTTGTTCAACCTCCCAGTGCTTGAAAAAAGCCTTTGCAAGCTTTGCATGCTTAATAATAGGCCTGTTTAATCATTTCCGGTATTTATACAAAGTGATGAAACAAACCTATTATTTGGCCTGCAAATCTCGCAGACTCTTTTTCCAAGCCTCTGGGAGGCCAAACAAGGCCTCAAACCAGCTGAAAATCAGTTGTGCTGCATGCACATGTGCAGTGAGATAAGTTTGCCTGTGGCTTGCATGATGGTACAAATGGCTCTGCATGCCACCTGTGGCATGTGTGCCATAGGTTCGCCATCACAGCCCTATCTGGTTTCATACATCAGCATCTTGCCTTCTACTACATGAACTGAGCCATCCACACCCTACATCAGTGCTGAAAAAAATCATGGACTGAAAAAAATCATGGAAATTGCTAGATGGCAGCAAAAAATGCCACAAACTATCCTCTTGCTGCCATTCAGTGGTCATCTGAATGGTCATTTTGTGGTCATTTTGTCACCCAAATATGGTAGCCTACAGAACAGTCCCTGCCTTTGTCGCCTATGCTCAAGTAGCCAATCAGTTTTGCCTATGACTGGGTTGCCTTTTTTTTCAACACTTAAATGAGCCAAAATGAGCCTGTGAAGGAAACATGACCTTGTCCTTTGAAGGCAAGTCCTTGGAATCCTTTACAATGTTCCTCTAAATGCACTGAAGTGAGTTTACCTACTTTGGAACATTTTCTCCCCAGCATGGGTTCCTGCTAATGAATCAATCATGTCTATGGAGAATTCTCATGTCCTCACACATGCAAACCAAATAACTATTTTATACTGTTCTCCAGTAATTCACGGTTTATTTTATGATTCTCTCTATTCTCTGTCCAAATTCTTTAGTGTGTGAAAAGGTTGTTAGTTCAGTAATTTCCTTCACAGAAAAGGATAAGAACCAAAGCACCAAGTCAGATGCTACCGTTGGCTTGCTGCTTCTGTTTGTTCCCTCTTCGTGCCAGGCATTAGAAGAGAAGCAGTTGCAGGTTGTTTTGCCAAGGCACCTTGAAATGCCAAGAACTGAAGAAAGAAAAGGTGGGAAGATACCTAGAATGGCAGCAGCTAAGAGCTTCTGTTTCCTTTAATACTTTAGCCAAGTTCTGTTTTGGGTTTAATGGAGAGCCCTCTTTTATGACTTGAAGCTTCAGTTGCGATGCCAGACTTTAATGGAAAGGCAGGTTTCTTTTCTCCTAGTGTAGACAAAGATTAGCATTCTGAATGTATGTCTGAAATAGTATCGGGTTTCCTTTCTGAGCAGGGGGTTGGAGTAGAAGACCTCTAAGGTCCTTTCCAACTCTGTTATTCTGTGAAATGACTTCTGTGAAATTTTGAGAAGTTGGCCCTCAATGCCAGAAAAGGGAGCTTCAGGTTGTGCAGCAATTAAAGTTTCTTTAGGGAGAAAAAATTTTTTTTTCTTCTGACAGGGAAGGCTACTCCATTCCACATCCCTACTCAGGGGTGGGATTCTACCAGTTACACCTATTAGCTAGAACCGGTTGTTAACATTCTAAGCAGTTCGGAGAACCGGTTGTTTGAAGAAATTACTGGCCTAATCCTGTAAGGAAGGCAGGAAGGAAACATTCTGGTGTTGCTTACAGAAACTGCCTCTCCGCTAACCCTTATTACATTCTTGGAAGGACTAGACTTCCTGTCTCAGGAACTTCTCTGGAGTTTTTTTCCCCTCCTTTGCTGGTACTTTGCTTGTGTGGAGTGACCATTTAAAGTTACAATGGCACTGAAAAAAGTGACTTATGACCATTTTTCACACTTAGACTGTTGCAGCATCCCCACAGCCATGAGAGGCCAGGTGAGGAGATGCGTGCCTCAATGTGAGTGATATTGAGTTGGCCATGCCCAGCCAATAACATGATCACCAAGCCACGCCCACTCAGTAACATGACCTAAGCCACGCCCACAGAACCGATTGTTAAAGAATTTGAATCCCACCTCTATCCCTACTGTAGGTGTAGTTGGCTGCTGCAGAGATCCAGCAATGCTAGATCAAAAGACACATCAAAAGAAGTTAATGGTGAACTATGGACTAAAAGCCCTGGCCCTCATGGTCCCCAAACAGAGGAAAAAATACAGTAAGGGCAAAGAATGAAAAGTGAGTACAAACAAATCCTCAAAATTCAGATGTTTTATTTTCATTTAGGCAAGGATATGCTTGAAAAGAAAACTATAGAACAGAGCCCTATAGACATCCTGTGGTCTGGGGTTCCCATAGATCCCCCATCAGCTAGACTCCCTGCTCCATCTGATTTAATTTTTTGAAATAATATTTAAAGTTTAAAATGAATTAACATTTAAACAACAGGAAGGCAGGCTATTCCAGTATTGTGCTTATTTATAAGAATGCCTCTGGGCTTAATTTACACTTACACATATTGATGGAAAGAACAGTGAGGGTCAGGGTGTTGTTTGGAAGTGTGCCCCCTTGCCCAGGCCCAAGTAAGCATTTTGGGGTGCTATACTGGAGAGTGGAACGCAAGATCAAAACGTTGCAATTCATCTTTTCTATTATGGCAGCCATCATAAGCCTGAAATATCATTTATTCACAGAATAGAGGAGCATCTAGAGTAAAGGAAAGCTAAATACAGGGAAGGAATAAAAAGAAGTTTCTAAGATTTTAGCTTCCAGCCATTATATTTGCTGCACAAAAATGGAAATGGAATTTCCATTTTTTTGGAATCTTACGTACTTTCTATTGGAGCTGTTTTTAGGCTTCAATCTATTTTCAGAATCAGGGAAAGAAGAACTCACATCTTGTTTTTCTCCCACATTCACATTCTAGCAGTCCCAACTGTTTTCCTCTCATGGATATTTTCTTCTCTCCCCCCGCCTTTCCAAAATCTTGCAATGAAATCATATCAAATCAAGAATGAAATTAAAGTGTGGCTAATACAGCGGTGATGGCAGCCCCGGGGTGGGCAAGTTTATTTATTTCTCTTTGGAAATGAATTTCAGTTCCCTTTTCCACCTCTGTCAAAACCTTCCAGGAGATGCCGTTCATTCTGTCTCATCCATCATCAGTGGGAGCATGACGGCTGGCGGGTGGTGTGTGGGACATGTCAAGCCCACAGGCATTGGGAGCTGCCTCTCATCTTCCATTTTCCACCCCATCCCAGCTGATTCTTGCTCTTTCTTGGGAAAAGGAATTTTACACACAAACACACACATCCACACGCCCCCCCTCCCAAAGGACTGCATGCAAAGGAAAGAAAAGGAATAGCTATTGTTGCATTGTCTTAGCTGTCTGGAATAAGCGACTAAGGATTAGAAAAATGTTCAGGAAATATGCAACTAGTGTGGTTGTCAGCTCAACATCAAAAGCAGCACATAGCAGCCAGAATTGGTCCTAAAAACCATGCAGATCCCCTTTCTACTCTAACCCATTCATGCTATTGTGTAGCTTTTGTAATGTATGGAACTTGGTAGGCTCCAAGTTCCCTATTCTGGTTGGCCAAAAAGGCCATTCTCGGACTGGCCATTAGAAAACCAATCCGATTAGCCTGCCAGATGGTGGGAACACTTAAAGTGGTGTCATTGGCCACAAGCCGCGGGCAAGCTGCTATATAAAGGGCTGCCGCGGCTTGGGTTCTTGTTCTGTTACCATTGCTTAGTGAGTTTAAATAAAGAGTTTGTTGTTGGAACCTGGTCTTGCGCACTTCTTTCCGGATGGAACAGCTTTATCCTCAAATGCTTGGGAACATGGAAATGATAGAAGGGTGATGCTTTATGACAGAGTGAGAGAAAAATGTGAACCAATACAAACCCGATTTGAAAAAGAAAAAGAAAAGAAATGCAATTAGCAGACAAAAAGAGTGCAAATCAAATGTAAGTGCGTGTGGAACAAGTGTGAAAGAATAGGCTGCTCATGATTCCATGTGGTGATTCTGACACAACCTTTCTATAAAAGCAAAATAGCAGGCAGAGGGGTAGGAAAAACTTTACACCACAATGCTAACATTCACATGAATTTTGCACAATTGCATGAACATTACAGATTAGGACTGTTATAATGGTTTTAACTCTGTTCCAAATGTTAATGGTTTTTCTCTCTCCATGGATGGTAAAATTGTTAGTTTTTGTTAAACTATTTGCTATCAAAATAATCTATGATGACATGGAAGCTGCCCAGAATCATTTTAGAGTTAGGGGGTGTCAAAATAGACTCAAATAAATATACAATTTATGTGGTGTAATGCATGTATAAAACGTGTCAGAATGGAGAGTAAAATAATCAGTGCTCCCCCCCCCCCAGGAAAAAATGTGTGTGTGTGGTGAATAGAAATCCCAAAAGACATATTTCATCATGATTAGTTTATTGTATCTAAGTGCTTGAGGTAACACTTTCCCTTCTATGAAGGAATATATGTGAAATATTACTTACACATTTATTTGTACTAGAATTGTCTTTGTGTTTTCATGGGCCTGTAGTAAAGCTATCAGAACACACAAATAGGTTTGCTCAGACATATTTCCATTCAGCTTTCTTCTCCCGCCAGCCCAGGGAAGCACTGACCAGTGCTATTTGCTGACTGTGTGGTCTGTCTGCTGGCCTGGATTCATGAAACTGGGTTCCCGGGGTGTGTGACAGAACATAATGGTGGCAGATTGCGGTAATTGCACACGGTCTCATTTCACAGCACTGTTTGTATGTATCAAACTCTGATCATGCCTCCCTCATCAGACTTGTAGCAGGGAAAAATGGTGTGCTAAAGATTTTTTCCTCCTGTCAGTCAGAAGTGGTCCTTGCAGCCTGAGGCTAAAGGGTTTATAAAAAGGCTGAAAAGCTAGCTCTGTAGCAAAGGGGCCATTGTTATTCCCTTCTCAGATGAATACAGTACAGGGAGCTCGGAAAGAATGCTTGTGCCCTAGCACTTCTGAAGCCGCCCACACCTCTGTGGTTCTGAGCAGGGTCAAAGCACAATTTTGAAAGGCATGGAAAAATATGCAACACCTGTACCCAGGATCCCACTGGGCACATGCAATACTTCAACTCATCATATGCATTTTCTATTTTTAATTCCAAAATAATATTTTCTATGTTTTTGAAATTATACTGTAGTCACAAAGGAACACTTCGGTCACTACCCTAAAACACTCTGATTCTCTTTTGATATTTTAATTTAATATTGCTTCTAGCCTGAAAAAGGGATTTAAGCAAAGTTTGCTTGGGTTTTTTTTTGGTTGACCTAGATACAAATATTATCCTATTTTCTTTTTTAATTTTAATAGATCTACATGTTAAACTACTTGAACAGTCCATATTTAATATTGAACAGTTTATATTTAATCAACATTTTTCTGAAATTTATCATTGCAAAGTTATAAACTATCTCCTCCAGTGATATTTTGATAGCAAAATGGGAGGGAGGGAGAGAAGGAAGGAAGGAAGGAAGAAAACAATAGAATTGTTTGAGTATATTTTTTACAGTGCAGCTTGAGCAATATACATTTTATAATTGCCTACCTTGAACTAAGATTTTAGTCATTTATAATTTGGTCCTATAAAATATTTCATGGTTATTTGAATATGAAATTGTGGACTGGACCAGGGATCGGGGCCTGAGCTTTAAAAGGCCTCTCAAATTCTCTGAAGCCACTCCCGCCTTCAGATTACTTCACCCCAACAACACTGGGATGTGTTGGGGCAACAATGACCAGGTTTAGTTGGGCCAGAAGTCACCAGGGTTTGGGCTCAGCTTGAAAAACACTTTATTGTTATGGAGAGGAAGTGCATGAGGAATGATGGCACTGATATTTTTGTCCCAGTTGTTTTGGGCAGCCAACAGCTACAGTAGACAACATAATGTGATTATATCCTTGAAATGGTAAGTTATGACTTCCATGATTTTGCTTTTTCTTATTTCGGTAAACTCTTTTTGTTGTTGCTGTTTTAATTCTTAGATGTGTTAAGTTTAAATGGAAATATAGAAACCAGATTTCTTTATAGAAAAATAATGCAAATCCAGGTCAAGGTTTTTTGGCAGTTTATGATTAAAAATCAGTGACACAATATCTGGGGATTGAAAGACCACATCCTGGAAGGCCTAAGTTGCTCATCCCTAAATTCAAAGAGTTCTAATATATAAAGATTATACATGCCTGTTCTTCTGTTATTTAATAAATCCCTGATTAGTAGACACTAATTATGAATAGTTTATTGTCAATTTTTAGCATTTGGCTGCCCCTCTCCTTCAGCTGATGTTATTGGGGGAGGGATAGATGTCATTTATTTATTTTCTGCATTATTGCATCTCATTGTAACAATATTTGATTCCCAATCCTCTGACCTCCAACCTCACAATCCTCTGACCTACCTGCACCCTATCCATCGTCTGACATTTGCTTTATGCAGAACGAAAAATAACTCCAGGATAGACAGGGAAATTGTGCCAAAATAAAACAGAGCCTTGCTTCAAGAGAGTGAGAGAAAAGGGAATCTCTTCATGCAGCCAGAATTGCCTGAACTTACAGTGCCCCCAGGAATATCTTTTCCTGGATAGAGGCTATTTTTAGCTACCTCCTTCCTGCAGTAAAGAGAACATCAGGTTAGAATGGCTAGAAGATAGCAAGTATGTGCCAGGGAACTAGTGAAGGAGTTAATATAAAATTAGATTGTTTTGCAATTGAAGCATTGTGGCCATAATATGGCTCAGGTTCTGGGATCAGACCATTCCCTAGAATAGCACAAACACAAACTGCTCTTGAAGGGGGCCAGGAGCAATCTCTCCTTGTGGCTGAAGGAAGATGTGAAGAAGAATCCATAGATCCCAGCTGAATGCACAGAAGCAGGATTCGTCGTCCTTGAGGCCACTTTATCATGGTGTGCAGTGCTGAAATGCTACAAAAGCCATGATTTTCAGTAAAGGATGAAAGTTTCAGTAGGAGGTGGATGCTGCAAACTGGCTTTAAATAAATTGTCAGATAACATTTCTCCAGCTGAGCTAAAGCATAACAAGACAGGTCCCAAAATGGGCAGTCATCTCTGATTGAATGCAGCTTCAGCCTTTCTGACTTGGGATCTATCGGTAACCCAATTACAAAAAGAAACAACTTTAATTTGATTTAGGTTTCATTTGTTTGCCATGGATGTCCTCTTTGTCTTCTGCCCTCCCTCCTTCATTTGTTTTTTTTAAAAATACTGATAGGATTATGTGTGTGTGTGTGTGTGTGTGTGTGTAGGGGGGGGGCTCAGTTCGTACTAGATGCTCTGAAATTAAGCTACCTTAAAACGGAGCAAACCCCAGTTCTGAGTCACAAACTAGAGTTAAATATGAGTTCCATTTATACCAACATTAATAGCTCCTCAACCTATTCTCAATTTTTTAAAAAAAGTGAATTAGAACATGGAGATTTAATCCATAATCAAGTAATCACCTTTTGGGATTATTATAATGCCTTTGAGGGTTGTTCAGACAGTTCAGTTCGGTAAATATGGCACTAGAAATGTTGATCGGGATTACAATCCTATTACTGTACATTATCTCTTTGTGGGGTTTTTTTGTGGGGTACCAATTCAGATTATTGATTTTCATCGAAACTTAAAGCCCCTGTCACACTGCACCAACGGATGGAAAGAGGATGTAAAACAGAGAAAAACACTTGTCATCCATTGATTAACGCGATGCATCCGTTCTGTACTCACTGCCTCCGTTTTGCTTCCTCTCTATCCGTCCAGCATCCGTTTATTGACGTTTCATCCGCTCAGAAAGTTTTGAGCTGCTCAAAACTTTTGAGCGGAAAATGTATCCAATGAGTCCGTTCTGCATCTGCTAGGCATCCGCTAGGCATACGTTCTGCCTCCGTTACGCATCCGCTATATCCGCTAGGCATTTGCTGTGCATCCACGCAATTCCATCCGCTCCAGCGGTAAACGGACGCAGGGAGGAAGCGGAACGGACGCGGAACAGATGCAGAACGGATGCCTAGCGGATGCAGAATGGAAACAAAGCATTTAAAACGGAAAAAACATTCGCAGAGGGGACCTATCTCGGATATTAAGGATGTCTAGAGGATACCTAGAGGATGCAAAGGGACACCTAGGGGAAAACCTATACTGCCTATAAAAAGGGGGAGCAACTCACCTGGATCTCACTTTCAGACCAACAGCCCTGCGGTGCAGACCTCTGCAGCCTTCATCTGACTCTTGCTCTTCCACAGCATCCAGTCATGTCCACCGTGGATCGTAACAAAGTCCTTTTGGCAGCCACCATCCTTCTGCAACAGTGCGGAGTCATCTACAGGCTCTGTGAACTCCAATATGGGAAGAAAAGGAGGCGGCCAAGAAGCGTTCGAAGATGGATCACCAGAAGAGCAGAGGACGGACTGTACAACAAGCTGATGGTGGAGCTCAGGAACGAAGACACTCGGGCATTCCAGAACTTCATGAGGATGCCTCCAGCATGTTTGATGAAGTTCTGCAGTGGCTGACACCCAGGTTGACCAAGGCAAACGCCAACTTCCAGCCCAGCCTGGAACCTGGGCTGAAGGTGGCACTCACTCTGTGCCACCTGGCCTCAGGGACCACGTACAGGAGCATGCAGTACGGCTGGAGGTTGCCACCCAACACCATCAGCATTGTGGTCAGAGAAGTGGTGCAGGCCATCATCGAAGAATACATGGAGGAGCTCCTCCAGTGCCCCACCACTGAAGAAGGATGGAAGAAAGTTGCAGAGCAGTGGTATCAGAGGTGGAACTTCCCCCACACCGTTGGAGCCATCGATGGCAAGCATGTGGCCTGCAAAGCTCCAGCCAAGTCTGGGTCCACTTATTTTAACTACAAGGGCTTCTTCAGCATCATCCTCTTCACCATGGTCGATGCTGACTACAAGTTCATGTACATCGATGCTTCAGTCAACGGGTCATCTTCAGATGCCCAGGTATACAACACCAGTCACCTCAAGGAGGGGCTGTAACGCAACCTCATCGTGGGCTTCCCAGATCCAGACCCCCTGCCCAACGACACACAAGATGTGCCCTATTTCATCGTGGGGGATGACGCCTTCTCCCTCACAACCTACCTCATGAAGCCCTACACCTCCAAATGCCTCACCCGTGAAGAGAGGATCTTCAACTACAGGCTGTCCAGGGCAAGGCGGGTGGTGGAGAACGCCTTTGGCATCCTGGCCAACAGGTTCCAGGTATTTCTCACCACCATGCAGCATCGCCCAGAGACCGTGAGGAGGATCATGGAAGCTTGCTGCATCCTGCACAATCTCATGCGCACCCGCTACCCAGTCTTTCAGAACAGGCTCGTGGACCTCCAACAAGGCAATGGGGATATGGAGCCTGGGGAATGGATGCAAGGGCAAAACCTGATAGGCACTGAGGATGTGCAAGGCCCCAACAGAGCCTCACATGAAGGGAAGAAGAAGCGCAACCTCCTGAGACACTGGTGCAACTCTCCAGCTGGAGCAGTGGAATGGCAAGACAGGATGATAGATGATTAATGGATGCTTCCTTCAGCCTGTCTCATCACACAGATGAGATTGGGCCATGTATGTTGGGTGGGCCTACAATGAACAGGGCATTTAATAAAGAGTTGTGTTTATGTTGATATGTGTGGATGATTGATTACATTATTATTGATAATAAAGGGCCATAAGTGTGGCACCTGGGAGGGTGGACCATCCAGTCACACTATGCTTGCACTGGAGGTTTATCTATCCCACAGCTATTACCCATCCCAAAGGTATCCCTGCCCATCCCACTGCTATCCTTACACATCCCACAGCTATTACACATCCCACAGGTATCCCTGCCCATCCCACTGCTTTCTTAACCCATCCTACAAGCATGCAAAGGCTTAAACCATTTCTAAAAGTTTCCACCAAGACTTTTTTTAAAAAAAGAAATGAAGCAAGTGTGTGAATCAAAGATAAACTTTATTAACAACAAGCTATAAAACAAAAATGAGTCTCTGGCACTCCTCTTGGTCGTTCAGTCTCAGGGGTGAAGGGTCCAGGTGCTGTGGAGGTGGCTGGTGCTGGAGTGCTTGTCTGATCCCCCGCATCATCAGCTCCTCCAGAAGCAGAAGCAGCAGAAGCTCCAGCCCCAGAAGAGTGAGCCCATGCTACAGAAGCCCCAGCAGAACCAGAGTGAGGGCCAGGGGGTGGGATGGTGGCCCTGTCCCTCTTGCCAGGGCTGGTAGCAGATGGCTGAGGCTTTCTGTTCTTCCTCATGGTTGTGGGGTTGCTGGCTGGCAGGGAGGCTGGCAGGGAGGCTGGCAGGAAGGCTGGCAGGGAGGCAGGCACCAAGGCTGGCAGGCAGGCAGGCAGGCACCAAGGCTGGCAGGAAGGCTGGCAGGAAGGCAGGCACCAAGGCTGGCAGGCAGGCATGAACCAAGGCTGGCAGGAAGGCAGGAACCAAGGCTGGCAGGAAGGCAGGTACCAAGGCTGGCAGGCAGGCATGAACCAAGGCTGGCAGGCAGGCAGGCAGCAAGGCTTGCAGCAAGGCTTGCAGGCAGGCATGCAGGCAGGGCAGGCAAGGCTGTCAATCCGTCCGGCAGCAGGTCTTTCCTCTGAATGGTGACCTGCTCCGAGCTGCTTCCCTTATATCCGCAGGGCTTACGCAATGTATCCTCCCCGCATGCGCAATTAACGCTAGGCATCCGTTAGGATTCCGCTGTGCATCCGCTAGGCTTCCGCTCTGCATCCGCTTCATCCGCTGTGCATCTGCTGTGCATCCGCTTCATCCGTTCCGTGTCCACTTTGCTGAGGCCCCCCGGAAGCCCTGCGGATGTGCCATCCGCTCTCATCCGCTTCCATCCACTGGGCTTCGGTTCCGCATCTGCTTTCCATCCGCTCTGCGTCCTCCCCGCGTCCGTTCCTTTCCGTGTTATCCGCTCTGGTTATGCAAATTTTTGCCCCTTTTGAGAGCGGATAACAACGGATGGAACATTTTTCTCGTCCGTTGTGTCCTTTTTACTAACATTTTCATCCGTTGGGCAGTGTGACAGGGCCTTTATGTCCTTGATGGCTTTTGACATAGGTAGTGATATAGCCTTTCTGAACTTGTATGCTCAAAATATACTGGGGCAACAATTCTCAGAGCTTTACTTATCAGACTATAGAGACTGATAATTCTGGAAGTGATTGACTAAGATATCTGGGGGGTGCCTTGTTGACAAAGGCTGATTATAGAATCAGAATTGGAAGAGATAATTTCTGTCACTAAGCCCAAACCTCTGATCAGTGAAGGACTCCAAAGGTATCCCCAAATAGAGGGTTATCTTGTCCAACCTCTGATTCATCCACTGAAAAGGACTGTAACATTTCTCTTGACAAATGGTTCAACTGTTAAATTGATCTAATGATTATAAAGGGTTTTTTTTAAAACATTCAATTGGCTGTCCTGTAAAACACATCCATTATGCTGCATCCTGCAGTTCTGGAACAAGACAGAACAGGTTTGGCCTTTTCTGAGTGACATCTTCTTAGATATTTGAAGATTGCTGTCAAATCCGCCTCATTTTTCTCTTCTCAAGGCTAAACATTTTCAGTTCCTTCAATCTGTCTCTATAAGACTTAGTTTCTAGTCCCCTAATGGGAAAAAGTGAGCTTATCTGCAGTTGTCAGGACAAGCAGTTTATAGGAAAGATGCTACCAAAAGAAGAAACTGCTCTGGCCTCAAACATAAAGTACCATAGCTGTGTATCATGAAAGTCAAGCAGCAACGTGATACAGCTCTTTTTTTTTTCAAGGCTAAATATACCTAATTCTCTCCTTCTCTTCTTATGAGACAGAGTTTCCAATCCTCTGTTCATCATCATTTCCCTACTTTTCACCTACTCCTTCTTAAAATACAGTGTCTTAAGAAAATGAACTTGGCATTTACTTCCATTATTCATTCTGTTCTTTCCAGCCATGCTGTCTCCATGCTGTCAAGATCATTTTGAATTTTGTTTCTGGTTTTTGTCTCAGCAGGTGGCAGCACCTAGCCAACTTTGTCTGAATTTAAAAGCTAAGCAGGTTCAGGTTTGGTTTTTATTTCAGTGGGAGCCTACAAGGGATATCAGGGCTGGAAAACCAGAACACCCCCTGAAAGAAGGCAAGGACACATCACTTCCACACAGATGTGGAGAAAATGATATATCTTTATATTTCTGTCATGTGGGGCATTTGCTATTTCATCTACTTTTTTTCATTTACAAATTATGTATCTCCTCATTTAAATAATTAATAAAATGCTGAAGAGTACTGAGGACTGAACTTTATGGCATCCAACTTGACCTCTTATTTCCATTTGAGTGGAATCATTTATGCACATTTTCCGAGCACAGTTTATGCCAACTGTGATATATGTTAATCTGCTAGCTGATGATACTATCAGAGTGCACTGAAAATTTTATGATGAAGTCAAAACATATTATGATCACCACAGCAATCCCATAATGTGCTAAGATTTTACCTGATTAAATAATGAATTAAGATTTATCTTATAAGATTTGGCCTTTACAAACCCATGATTTCAACATGCTTACAAATTTATTGTTTTATGATATGCTCTAGAATCTTCCTGGTCCAATTGGTGATGTCAGGGTAAGAGGTCAGGCTGTTAGAAAATCTGTTGTAAGATTCCTTTTTTTAAAATAAATTTTTTATTAATTTTCAATAAACAAACATACACAAAACACAAAACATAAAAACATAAAACTTCTTTTTGGAAAGCGGCTTAGTCCTGGGTTACATCTTTTTGTACAGACATAAATTCTAATTCATGCCCACTTTTTATCCCATTTCATTTCTTATTTACCATTCTACATTTTCTATATAGCTTCTCCCCTCTTTTCACTCTCTTAAATCTATTTTATTTATTTATTTCATCTCAATTTAAATCATTATGCATGTATCTTTTGTCTGTTCTATTTCAATTTTCTATTATCTTTTCTCGTTAATACAAAATTTCTCAAGAAAATCTGTTATAAGATTCCTGAAGACTCAGTCCTCTCCCCTATGCTATCTTGAAATTGCCAGGAAAATTCATTTGTCAATCTGATATGAAGTATCACAAACTGTATTGCTCTACCCAAGACCTAATAGGAGATGCAGTGAAAGAACTGACCCAGTGCATGGTGGATGTTTGAAGAGAAACAGGCTCAACTAAGTTCAAGCAAGACAGAATGGCTGCTAATTCAGATGCCTGCTAATTACAGGACTATGTCAACTTTGACTCTTTGTGGGGACTCTGCTTCTAGCTTCACAGTGCTTGCTGGAAGAATGGATGGAAAGTCTTTCCCCAATCTCAGCCAGTTGTAGCCTTACTGAAAATAGGATGCATTGATGATAATGACTCTGCAATTGTCACCTGCTACTTGTATTACTGTGATTTACTGTGAGGCTATCCTTGAAGGTCCCCTGTTACCCAGAAAAAATCCAGTGGTCCTTGTTTATATCACTGCAGCAGAATATTCCCCAGATGAAGATGGCCCTCATTCTCTTGGCCTCCCACAAGTTGATAAAAACCCAACTATTTTGGAAAGATACTGATAGTGGAGCCATCAGTGCCATTACTTTATTTGATTTAATTACTTGTTTGTTGAATGTTGATACCATCTTTTGGCAGTAGTTTGCTCTCCAAGCTTGGCCACCACCTATTTCACTCACACAGTTACTTTGGCAGTGAACAATGAATACAATTGTACAATATAGTATTAGTTTTATTGTACATTTCTGTATTAATGTTTTAACTGTGTTTGTATTATTTTGTTTAACAGATAGCTCTGATTGGACCTGGTGTATTTTATCGGATCGCTCCTATTGATTTAAAGTAGCTAAAGATATCTTTGTAATTATATGCTATGTTCCAAGTAAAAGCATTGAGAAAAAAATTGTAATGGATGAATTGATTCAATTCTATTATTTTCTATTACTGAGAAAAGATGTCTTTTGGTTTGTCACCAAGTACATCAACTATTGTGGGTACCACAAAAACTTTCTTGTTTGCCTTTTACTCAAACTCCATTTGAAGGTCTTTCTATTCCATTTTTTCCTTGTTCTTTCTCATTGACTTGTCTATCTTCACCTAGTGCAACATCAAATAACCATACTTGATTCTTTATAAACATATTCATATTTGTTTTATTACGAACTAAAATGTCATCAGTTTGTATTTGGAAGCCTCATAGGATCTTAACCTTTTGCTGTTATTTTATTATTAATACAGTTTACCTCTAGAGCAGAGATGGTATTCAGCAGGTTCTGACCAGTTCTGGAGAACTGGTAGCGGAAAGTTTGAGTAGTTTGGAGAACCGGCAAATACCACCTCTGACAGATTTTACAGTATCCTTCTCCTGCCACGCCCACCAAGCCATGCCCACGGAACCAGTAGTAAAAAAAAAATGGAATCCTACCACTGCTCTAGAGGACAATTGAATTGAAGCAATTAATACGTTGCATAAACAAATAAGTTAAAATATTTTAATTTGGCTATAACTGAACAAAAAATATATCTGAGTTACAAGTCATTATGAGGTCCCTGAAACTTGAAAGGGTGAAGATTATTATTTTTTAAAATAAATCATGTATTAGCTGATTTACCTGATGCCAGAAAATATTTTATTCAATAACCACAATTGTATGAATAATTGCAATTCAAACTATGTTATGGTCTGCATTTCCAAAATGTTATTTCTTTCTGATTCACTGTTAAGATACCCAATTGTATCTCACTCCGCCATATTATACAGCATCCTATTATACCCTGCCATATTACACAGCATCATGTAGCTGACAAAATGAGCTGTAATCTTGAAAAGTTTACGCTATTAATTTCAAAGTGATAGTATTTAAAATGCAATAACATTCATTTTTAAAATGGTGGATTCTATATCACTGTTTTAACCCCTCTGACAATTCCACATTTTTGCAGATGAATTGATACAAATATAGATGTTCCTGTTATTTTTATTGCTTTCTTTTGCTTGTTGCTTCTATTGCTTATTGCTTGTTATTTGCTCTCAGCAACTCAAAAATATAATAAATAAATAGGGATAAACAGGAGGAGAACTAGGATCCTTAAATGGATGAAAAAGAACCAGTGTACCAGATCTGTTAGCACTCTTTCAGGAACCAGAGTGGGGCCCATGGTTTGAAGGGTGAGGCTGCACAGATCATACCACTGTTGTGTTAATCCCACTGAATCAGAGGCAGGGTAGCTGTCAGTGTGCAGGAGCCTGCTGAGATAAGGGGCTGCCAGTTGTGCCCCAGGCATCAGCCTGGCAAGGGAAGAGAGAGAGGACTATGAAAATGGATGAGCCATGGGTGAAATAGGGAAAGGAGAGAAGGAGCAGACCACAGGGTGAGGGAACACCTGGGTAGGTGGTACACTGGCCTGTGGCAAACCTTCCCCAAGAACAATCTCATCCTATTAGCAAGAATACATACAGCCACCCAGGCAACCATTTAATAAGCCTAGGCCAAAACCTTCTTGTCTCCTCCAGTGCCACATCATTAATCCCTCTGCAGCAGGAAGGCTGGCATGAAGGGCTCGCCAGCTGTTAAGGCATGCCCTGTCTCTCCCTGATTGCCTCTAGGAATAATTATAGCTCCAAATGCTTTTTATATTCCCCTCTTTTTCATCTATCCTTCCGGTCACTTTCTCTTTCACACTCAAACAACTTACAAAGGAGGGGCAAAATCTGAAAGCTGGTGCTTTCACCAGCACCCTCTTCTCCCCCTATCTTCTTGAACAACAGGTTTCCAAGATGGTCCTTCCTGGTTTATGCTTGGCCAGCAGACAGCTGGGGCTTCTTTTCCTTTCTGGGAATAGTTTATTTCCAGCTAAACAGGGAAATGAGATGTTATTTGAAGAATAACAACTGGCAAGCCCTCTTCTAATTCCAGAAATAGCCAAGCAACCAGCTCTTGCTTTCTGTGATGATTGATAAGATTCTATAAGGTTCAAGAATCCATTCTACCTGATAGTCTAAAATAGGGGTGTCAAACTGGGGGTTAACTTAAGAAGAAGCAGTGAACATCATCACCAACTATTTGAAAGGATCTCATATTGTTATAGAAGCAACTTCGTTCCTCTTCCTTCAAAGAAAGATCTGAAGCCCTGGTACAAACTATTAAAATAGATAATATAGGATGGTTGTTGAAGATGATGAAACTTGCATAGATGTGGTATACTGTGGAAATGGAATCAGGGAGAGATGCATTGAGCCATGTTTCACAGACAAATATGATGTCGAATTTAGCCATATTTAGTAAGAGGAAAAATTCAGGTATTTTATTCACAAGGCTTCTTGCATTGAGTAGCATGCACTTAAGGCCAGTTGTAGTTGGAATTCATGTAGTTAGAGGCATGCGTGCCTAGTTTTGAGTGATGGTGGGTTGGATGAGGTAGGGTTGTATGTGGAGTTGTGGGTCGTGTGACTTACTTTTGATACAATCAGCTCAGTAGTCAATGGAGAGATCTTTCTTTCCATTTTCTACACATCTTTTGAGTTCCTTGCAGAGTTCACAGAAGTGGATTCTCTGCAGTATGGATAAATCTGGTCTTGAGTGAAGTTTTTTGTGGTTGGGATTGGTTTTTGCAATGGCGTTTATTGTATGAATGAATATGTGTTTGCTGGAGTCATTTTTGCAAACAACTCTACAAAATTTTGGCGCCATCGAGCCATCATTGTATTTGGACTCAGGGCCATCTCTGGTTACTTCAATGATATCTTCAGGAGTATCTGATATTAACACAGTTGAGAAAGTCCAGAAATATTTCACAAGAAGAGTTCTCCACTCCTTTACTCATTGCAGAATACCTTATGCCACCAGACTTCTAGAAATTCTAGACCTAGAAAACCTAGAACTATGCCGCCCTTGGTCTGATCTAAGTATACCGGTAGTATATAAAGCCCATGTCACACTGCACCAACGGATGCAAAGAGGATGTAAAACGGACAAAAAAGCTTGCCATCCGTTGGTTAACGCGATGTACTCATTGCCTCCATTTTGCTTCCTCTCTATCCGTTCAGCATCCATTTATTGATGTTTCATCTGCTCAGAAAGTTTTGAGCTGCCCAAAACTTTTGAGCGGAAAATGTATCCAATGCATCCGTTCTGCATCCTCTAGGCATACGGGGGACATCCGTTCTGCATCCATTATGCATCTGCTATATCTGCTAGGCATCCGCTGTGCATCCGCACAACTCAAATCCATTCCAGCGGTAAACGGACGCAGGGAGGAAGCAGAACGGATGTGCAGCGTTAGTAGCATGGATGGAGAAAGGATGAAAGCGGATGCAGCTCATCCACTCTGCATCCGCTCTGCATCCTCTACGCATCCGCTCTGCATCCTTTACGCATCCTCTACGCATCCGCTCTGCATCCTCTACGCATCCTCTACACATCCTCTATGCATCCTCTATACATCCGCTCTGCATCCTCTATACATCTGCTCTGCGTCCTCCCCACGTCCATTCCTTTCCGTGTTATCCGCTCTGCTTATGCAAATTTTTGCCCCTTTTGAGAGCGGATAACAACGGATGGAACATTTTGCTCATCCGTTGTGTCCTTTTTGCATCCGTTGGGCAGTGTAACATGGCCTTAAAATCATACATTGCAATGTCCTACCTGTCAATGAATACTTCAGCTTCAACCATAACAATACAAGGGCAAACAATAGACACAAACTCAAGGTTAATCGCACCAAATTTGATTGCAGGAAATACGACTTTAGCAACAGAGTGGTCAATGTCTGGAATACTCTACCTGACTGTGGTTTCTTCCCCAAACCCCAAAAACTTTAACCTTAGACTTTCTACTATTGACCTCACCCCTTTCCTAAGAAATCTGTAGGGGGTGTGCGTAAGCGCACCAACATGCCTACCATCCCTGTCCTATTGTTTCTTTTATTTTTCTTATATGTATCCATGTATTCATAACTATGTTTTTACTTATACCTATTATCTCGTAAGCAATTGACAAACCAAATAAAATAAATCTGTTTTGCTTAAGAGAAAAACAATGCTTACATTTATGGTTAACTGGAAACCTCTTATAGACTTTTTCCATAAAATGGAAAAATGCAGTAAAGATTGTGGTTTTGATGGCTAGAAAAAATGCATAATAGAAAAGAGTGAGCTTTCTTTTGTAATCATAGAATAAGAAATAACTTTGCACCTGTTCTTATACTTGCTGCAAATCAAAGCTTCTGTTTCTTAGTTTCTGTACTTCTGTATTTTTTCTCTTTTTCTTTTCACCCTTTTCTGCTTCTTTTTATTAGTTTGTGTTAGCTTTGATGTTCTTGGTAAAACTTTCAATACAAATTTATATTAAAAGTAGGCAATGTTTTGAAATTTTTTTAATGGTTAATAACATAACAGAGTGCCTCAGAAGGCTTTTCCCTTTTTTGATAGACCATTTATTTTACTGATTGTCTGAGAATGTTATATTGTTGTGGAATTTCAGCAGCAGTTCTAGAATTTAATGTCAAATAAGTTTGTGCTTTGTCTCTAAGCACTCTTGCTAAGTACCTCCTTTTGTTTTGTTGGTTTGCAGAGGGACAGATCTTAGTCCTGTGCTCAGGAAGATATTAAGTATGGAAATGCTATTGTTTAGCAAAAAACTGAAGAAATTGGAAGCAAAAGCACAAAATTAAATTCTGCAGAGAAAGGGTTGATTGCTGCTAATTAGCATCAAAACTAACCAAGAGTAGCCCATGCCTCGGAGTTCATTCATAACTAGAAACCATTGTTAGCCAAGATTTATAAACCATCTTCAAATTATAGCTTGAATGGTATATTGATAAAAAATAAAGGACAATTTTTTTTACCAGGGATAAGTTCTGAAGTTTGATGACAGCA
Organism: Laticauda colubrina; assembly: GCA_015471245.1. Lineage (NCBI taxonomy): Eukaryota > Metazoa > Chordata > Lepidosauria > Squamata > Elapidae > Laticauda > Laticauda colubrina. Next base: position 107,601,618 of record BLBF01000003.1, on the reverse strand, counting down.
TCATCTAGCCAAACAAATCTTGCAAAGTTTATTTTAGAGGTCCCAGTTTAGCTGCTGTCTAAACAAGAGAATTTTCAGTCTATTGATGTCCCTATATTCCTCATTTTCTTGGTGTATTTCTGTTCCCCTCTCCATTATTTTTCTCTTATCAGTACTGCATCTTCTAAATAGAGATTTCTACTTGTTTTAATTTCAGTTTTATCTTTCCTATTCACTGTGCTCTTTAGAGAACTGTTCACACTGTAGACTATTTGACTTTTTTTTCAGTGCATAGTACTTTATTGTGAAATAGTTTTAAAATGAACTGTTGAACAAATAAATGGACAAAGGTTGTTTTTACTCATTTAGTATTTAAAATATCCATTTCATTTTATTACATAACAATAAACATATGAACAAATATCTGTTACAGACTTCAGTGTTGCTTCTAATTCTGAGAGGACATAATCTCCCAACAGGCATAATGCTAATTAGTATTTCCTTAGATTCCTCTAAAGTAAAGGATAGCCGGCTTCAGTAAACACTACTTCCTGGTCACGTGTTTCCTTTTTTATTGGTTTCCTTTCTCATCTCCCCAAACATTCACTAAGCCCTGCACATTGCTGTTGGAAGAAGTGTCCATCTGGGTTCAGCTCCAACTGGGGAGAAAGACACTGTAAACATGGAAGGTGCTTGGAAAGAAGGTTTACTGACGAACAAGATCACATGTCTTGGAGATCTTGGGCAAAAAAAAGGGAAGAGATGCTGAGAGTCCCTGGGTTTTATACCCTCTCTAGCTTTGAACTTCCTGGGGTACAGGAAGAGTATCCTGATTGGTCACTGTTAGAAGTCACAGCTAGCTTTGTCGGTTGTCTGTGTGCTAAGTTTGGTTGAATCTTGCTGGGTGGTGCAATGAAGGGCAATTAAATGGCTCTGCCTGAAGGAGGTAGATTTTTGTTATGTACAATAGACTGGCCCAGGCCTTAATGGCCCATTAACAAAGGGAGAGGGCTGACTTTTTGCCTTCCTTTTAGGGGAAATATTCTGCCCTTTTAATATTTCCTAAAATATTTAATTTTTCTAGGAGAGGGGTGGGTTTTAACTTCCTATATTGCGTATAGAACTTAGCCCATCTTCCAAACCATTAATTTCTTCTCAGAATCCCTTTCCAGCCCACAAGTCATGACTACTACAGATCTATCTCATCTATTTATTTTATTTATTTATTTATTTTTGTCAATTGCTTACAAAATAATAGGTATAAGTAAAAACATAGTTATGAATACATGGATACATATAAGAAAAATAAAAAAAATAAAAGAAACAATAGGACAGGGACGGTAGGCACGTTGGTGCGCTTATGCACGCCCCCTACAGACCTCTTAGGAAAGGGGTGAGGTCAATAGTAGACAGTCTGAGGTTAAAGTTTTTGGGGTTTGGGGAGGAAACCACAGAGTCAGGTAGAGTGTTCCAGACATTGACCACTTTGTTGCTGAAGTCATATTTCCTGCAATCAAGTTTGGTGCAATTAACCTTGAGTTTGTATCTATTGTTTGCTCTTGTATTGTTATGGTTGAAGCTGAAGTATTCATTGACAGGTAGGACATTGCAATGTATGATTTTATATACTATACTTAGATCGGATCGAAGGCGGCATAGTTCTAGGTTTTCTAGGTCTAGAATTTCAAATCTGGTGGCATAAGGTATTCTGCAATAAGTAGAGGAATAGAGAACTCCTCTTGTGAAATATTTCTGGACTTTCTCAACTGTGTTAATATCAGATATGCAATGTGAGTTCCAGACTGATGAGCTGTATTCGAGTATTGGTCTAACAAATAGTTTGTATGGTCTAGTTATTAGTGTAATATTACCAGAGAAAAAGCTACATAAGATTAGATTAACAACTCTTTTTGGCTATGTCATTACAGTGGGCTCTAGCACTTAGGTAATTAAAGATGAGTACTCCAAGATCCTTGACAGAGTTTGGATCATCAAGGTGTTGAATATTCAGCCTGTATTTTATTTTCTGATTTTATTTTTTGCCAATATGTAGGACAGAACATTTATTTGTTGAGATTTGAAATTGCCATTGGTTTGACCATTCTGATACATAGTCAAGCTCTAATGATTGACATATGGCCAGAAAGTTGTAGCTCTTGAAAAGACTGGAAATAGTCAGTGGCTAATACAATAGAGTTTCCTGCGAGTTTGAAACATTTGAGAAAGAGTCAAGCGTGACTGATGTGTGACTACAGTCAGGGAAAAAAAGGAAAAGCAAGAACAAAAAGGGGCTCTGCTGCGGATCTGAAAGAATAATCTGTTTCTAGGATACACAAAAATGAGGAACTGAAGTATCAGGGCAACAGTGAAAGTCTGAGAATCGCATCTGCAGTACCAAAAGCTGAATTCACAGACTTGGCTTGCCCTAATCTTCTAACAGTAATAGCACTTAGACTTATATACCTCTTCACAGTGCTTCACAGCCCTCTCTAAGATTTTCCAAAGTCAGCATATTGCCCTCAACAATCTGGGATCCTTATTTTATCAATCTCGGAAGGATGAAAGGCTGAGTCAACCTTGAGCCGATGAAAATAGAACTGCTGGCAGTCAGCAGAGTTAACCTGCAATACTGCATTCTAACTGCATTCTAACCACTGTGCCACCACAACTTTCTAATTCTTCATAAATGGGGATACAGATGTCTCAGGATCTTGCTTCTATATTCCCACATTCCACTCCTGCATTATCTCTCTATACACATACACAAATATCTACTTGTGATAATTCCAGCCACCTCTACTTTGTGAAATTCCCTTCTCTGTGCCTCAGTAGCCCAAGAGCCAGAGTTGTTGAGTCAGAGACCAGCCAGGGGTCATTCTCTTTCCACCTGAGTGCAACGTATGCACTCAGAAGACATTTTATGGTGACCCTGCAAACAAATTATTTTGATAGTAATGCAGTGAACTTGCTTGATAGTCCTAGGCAACGTGTGCTAAGAAGAGAGGAGAAGCATCTGCCATCAGCAGCTTGACATGGAAGAGAGTGTCTGCCCATCTATGGGAAGATGGGAGCATACAGATATTGTCACCTTCTGTCTGGGTGAGTTTTTCCATCCTCAGTAGGAGCAAACCACAGATGGCTATGATGGGGCAAGCTGCTAAAGATCTTCTTGGCTACCATCATGCTGATAACAGAGTGCTGATTCAGCTAATGTATTCATCCCGATCCCTGATGCTGCCTCAATATCTACTCGATATACAACTAGGGCAAATACTTCATTTAGGAATATTTGGGGGGTATGAGTAGAAGTTTGGCAAAATACTTTAATAAATGCAAAAAACCCCAAACCCTATCCTTTCATTCTTTTTATGCATTTATGAATAGTGTTGCTATTGTCAAGTTCAGAAAGAACAATATTTTGTTTACAGGCAGTTGAAACAAAAAATAGATGCCAAATGTTGGGGGGAAAGGGTGAATAGGCGGCATTACAAATCTAATTAAAAAAATAAAATCATCAGCTGAACAATCATCAATTTCGTTGTAGTTCCCACTTCAGTATTCTCTATATGGCAAGAACGATTTTATTTATTTATTTATTTTCAGCTATAGAGGAGTTTTTAAATCATAGATTTGGAAAAGAATCTTGATTTTTTTCTTAAATCACAATTCAGTCTTTAACAATAGTACTAATAGTTCAGTCTACGGAGCTGTAATTCATCTACTATTTGTGTGACTGGAATGAGTGGAGCAGTTTAAAGCAAATTGATGTGATTAAATATGTAAAAAATAAATAAAAATAAAACAGAAAGAACTAAAAAGGAGAGGAATGTATTGTCAAATTGAACTGCTGCCAAATTTCCAATCATTGCTAGGAGAATACAGTAGGAAGCCTCTAATCCTTGCCAAAAGTCTGGTGAGTCACCCTGAAACAGAGTTCACTTCAATATATTTCTCTTTTGGAGCTCAGCCACAATAACATGTGACATGGACATCCATCTTATCTACTTCACCTTAGTGCCTTATTGGACTACACCCAGAACTTCAGTAGTAGTAGATTCAGGAATGTGTAAGCAGCCATGTATGCATGAATACTTTTAAGAAAAGCTAAGTGTCCTCTTATTCCTTTTTTTTCTTCCAAGGTGAGGCATGGGCCAGATAATGGAAGTGGTCTCACAGCATCTGCCTCTCAGACATGATCATCTTATTATAAGAGATTTATCTTCCTCTTCTGAGCTTACAAAATTTAAAGTCAAACAACCTGCCCAATAGGGGAAAAGCACAATGAGTGACCAAAAGTTCCTTAAGTAGCTACCTTCATCCAAGCTGTGTGGGATGATTCAAAAAGGACAGTTTCAGCTTTTGTTATCACAGGATGTTTTGTTCACTTATTGGAAATCCACAACAGCTCTAAAACAACCAGGTTATGGCTCTGTGTTTGTATGCTTGGACTATCATTCCTATTACTTAATATATCCAAAAGGGTGCCCATTGAGGGATATACATATTGAACAATGAACTTCTAGAAGGAATGGGTAACATGGGGCAAGAAAAGGCCATTGCCTTAATGGGTCTTTTGTGGATCAACAATAAAAAAGGCAGCTGCTGCCCACTAAAGAGCATAGCACTCCATAGTTCAGAGCAAAATGGTGGCACATCTGCCAGGTGCTACAGTCAATTGGAGCCAAGTCCATGTGGAGAAGCAAGTTGCTTAGAAAAATTGCAGGCACCTGTGTGGCCTTCCTCCCTTCCAATCTGAGTCTTTTCCCCAAGATCAGCATAGCAGAGTTGCCTATAAAGCTGCAATTTGAAACGAGTATGGGAAGTGATGTGTATTTTAGAAGATTTGCAGCCACCAGTAAACAGAAAAGCAGCCAAATAAAAGAAGACATAGAGTAATGTAGAATAATAAGGTTGGAAGGGACTTTGGAGGTCTTCTGGTCTAGTCTACCACCTGCTCAACCAGACCTTATACCACTCCAGGCAAATGGTTGTCCAATCTCTTCTTGAAAACCTCCAGTGATGGAGTGCCACAACTTCTGGAGGGAAGCCATTCCATGATTAATTGCTCTCACTGTCAGGAGATTTCTCCTGAGTTCTAGGTTGCCTCTATTATTAATGATCTTCCACCTGTGACTTCTTGCCCTGCCCTCAAGGTGCTTTGGAAAATAGATGGACCCACTCTTCCCTGATAGCCCTCAAGCACTAGAAGACTGCTATTGTGTCACCCTTAGTCCTTCTCCTTGTTAGACTAGACATATCTAGTCCCGTCAACCATTCATCATATGGTTAGCTTCCAGACCTCTTATCACCTTTGTTACTTTTCTCTGTAGTTTCTAGCATCTCCTTATGTATATTGGTGACCAGAACTGGACCCAGTATCCAAGTTTGGTCTCACAATTGCAGTATAAAGTGGCACTATCACTTCATGTTACCTCGATACTATCCTTCTGTTGATGTAGCCTAGGACTGCATTGGCTTTTTTTGGCAACTGTAGCACCCTGCTGGCTCATATTTAAGTGGTTATTCACTAGGACTCCTAAATCCCTCTCATCTACAACAGGTACTAGACCCAGGTGCCACCAACCCTATTTGTGTGCATCTCTTTTTTCTTGCCTAAGTGTAGGACCTTATTTTTCTCATCACTGAGTTGCATTTTTTGGTATAGGGCCCAGTGTTCAAGTCTGTCAAGAGTCTTCTGAATCTTCTGCTCAGGAAGGCTTAAGGCGACTTAGGGTAGAAAACTCAAGTTTCTGAAACATCAAAACATAGATAAGAGGTACATTTGAAATGGACTGGAAAGGGTGTAAATATTAATAATAAAATTAAGCAATGAATAATTTGACATAAGGTTGCAGGATAGACAAAAAGCAAGGGGTCAGGTATCTTGTTTGGTGTGGGCCAATTTGGGTTTGTAGAAAGCCAGACATTGGTTGGGTTTGGTTGGGTTTCAATATTCTGATTAAAGTTTTGAGTAAAATTCAGCACTTCTTAAACATGTTTATCTCAACTATGGACCCCTTGGAAGTGTATGAAGATTACAGAAGAGTCTGTTGGGTATTATGTGCCTTCTCCATAGCTGCTGATCCTACAGACAAAGTAGATAGTGATAGACAAGGCTATAGGATTAATATATATACACTTCAATAATTGCCTCCCTTTCCATCCAACATGAATGAGCACACCAGCTTGGAGTAACTTTATAGCCAGTATCAGCCACTGTAGCAAGCAGGGTATTTTTCTGCTCTAGTTAAACTCTTGTTATGGCATCATTCCCTGACCTCACAGCAAGCACAATATGTTTTGAATGGCACTATCAACTTTTGATAAAAAATTACAAAAAGTTCTTAATCCTAAGCAAAAGACTTCAGTATAAGGTGTGAACTGAGAGACTATGCCCAAAGGCCTCCTTTGAACCCTCTGCAAATGTACCTAGAATGAAGAAGTGCCTCACTGACCACCTAGACAGATCGTTTTCCATGCAAAGAGAAATTATGCCCTAAGAGCCACTGTGCATTGCAGATACTTAGACAGGAAAAGATGCAGAAGAGTTCACAAAACTCTGACTGACTATGCTTTTAATCTAGTCCTTAACTAGACCTTTGTAGGTAGATTAGAAGATGATTTCGAATGCTTAAAACAGTGAAATCATTGACATGATAAAACAGTCAAAAAGAGTAGCATGCTGTTCAGGTGCTTTCTGAAAAATCGACATCTATTCATGCTGTTTCAGAGAAGCTTAGTTTTAATATTAACAATCTTAGAAAAAGGAGATGAAAAGCATTTTTGTATGTCAAATCACAGGCAAAAAGGTGTAAGTAGTCTTGCATTGATTTAATCTTCCCTTCCCTCAACATAGTCATCACTCATATGGAATAACATATATTCTCCCCCTCTTTCACTCTTTCTCTCTGTCTCTCTCACAAACAATCCCCCCCCCCCCAACAGACTTAAAGTTTGAAAGTAGCTACAAAGTGCTCAGGATACAGTATTTTAGTTTTCCAGGTCACCATGAGGCATCTACAGTCATCACAGTAAAATGTACACATACCTACTGCAGCAGCACTGAACATGTTTTCTGGGGCATCAGAACCAGTGGTATCAGTTTTTCCAAAGTGTAGAGCAGTAAATGTATAAAAATAAAAATCCCAACCCCAAAGCAACTTCATGAGATGACCTAAGAACGGAGCCTGTAAGGGCAATGGGCTGCATGGTACTGCCTCCATGAAGTCTCGAGATGGCTGCAGCTGCCTTGTTGTTCACTGCCCTCCCTTGAACTACCAAGAGCTTGGTAACCCGTCCTCCCCTCCAGCCTCCTGGGTCCCCCTTAGAACACAGGTGCCATCTGAATGTAGTGCTGGGGAGCAGCATTTGCATATTCCCTGCCTAATTGTTGTCTCAGGTTGTCATTGTGACCCACTAGATCAAGGCTGTGGGGGGAGGTGTTTGAGGAGGCTTGTGTAATCACCAAGTAGTAAGCTGCCTGGGCATAATTGTCTCAAAATCAGGAATGTCTGAATTTATATGAATCCTGTTGTTAAAATATTTGGAATGGGGTGGGGGAGAGGAAAAGAAGGCAAGGCCAAGGCTGGCTGGCCGGCCAGCCATTTTCTGTGTAGCCAGGAAAGGCCAGAGGCGTGTTGGGAGCCAAAGACTTATCCCTTCGTGTTTTGTTGCTTAGCAGCCTTGGCAACTTTTTCCTTTTTCAAGGCTGCATATAAATTACAGTGTAAAAGATGGAAAAAGAGCAGACGAGAGAAAAAAGCGGGCTGGGTACAAATGGGAATCTGGGCCTGGAAGGGAACACAGCACTCTTTGGATCATACCCCATAACCACATTTGCTGATACATGTTAGCACTAGATTGCCTTCTGGGAGACAGAAAATGAATGGCACAGGCTTGGCCTGATATCTTCTGTGATTCATTGATAACCTTATGGATCTCTGAGAGAAGGGGGAGGGGAAATTGAGATAGAGTTTGGCTCAAAATTGAAATCTGGATTCCAATCTGGGAAGTGAACCTCTTTGGATAAAATTTTTTATTGGAATCTGTTTTCTAGAATGCTATTTTATTCAAAAAAGGACTATTTGAAAATATGGGGGGAGGGGAGGGGGAGGAGAACTGTGTGCCATAAAAGGAAAAGTCCACTTTTTAACAGAGATGTTTGGTTATCATCAGCAAAACAATCAGTTACACACCTATTGAGAATACAAGCCTTGTCATTGTGTACGTGTACTCTTGCTTCTCCAGGCCAATTTCAGCACTACTTGCTGATTTTGGCATCCTTGTTATGATTACATACATGTGAAAATGTATCATGTAAATGGGCTACCATATTTTTTGCTTGTAGCTCATTATAACAGAGACATACTTCTGTTCCAAGAATTATTAATAACTGGCTTCTGTCAACTGTACTAAAAGCCAGGTTGAGTGGATTAGAAGTGGAAAAGTCCCTTCTGTTCTGTTATCTTCCCACAAGAAATGTTGCAAAGATCTATGCAAATACAGATTTCTAGCAGTCACTAGTTGATTGGCTAAGCTGAGTAAGTTTCTTCTTGGGAACAATTAATATTTCCTTTTTGCATTTAAGTACTCTTAAATACTGAGCTCTTGTATTAGTGGGGCTCCTAGTAACTCTTCCACTGACAGTTTTGCAAACTCTGATTCTTTCAGGCTGAGAATATATTTGTATGAGAGAGGGAAAGCCTTTTCCAAAAGATAATTGGTTCTTATTATACCAATTTAATACCAATACCAATTTTGTCCAATGGCTCCTCCTGTTTAAACAGAAGGTTGGAACGGAAAACCTCCCAAGTTTTCTTCCAACTCTGTTATTCTGTAACTATTAATTACACTATGAGTTTTATTGCACAGTGTAATAGTAAAATGTAAAATCCTTTAATAACACTGAGAAAAACTTGAACAACAGAGAAACTGTTCAGTCAGTCAATTCTGAGAGAGAGAGAGGTTATTATGTTGAGGGAGAGTCCACCTTCTTGATGGAAGGACGTTCTCCTTCAGGTGTTTTCTCTCCTGCGATTTCTTTGTCTTCAGGAATTTGTGGGGTTTCTTGTTTTTTTATCCGTTTAGCTGGTGGACCAACAATCACCAAAAACTGATCTAACATGACTTGTTTTTTTTCCTGCACATCAAAACTTTACAGAAATGAGAGATGACATGATCGTTCATCATGTTCAACACTCTATTCGTAAAAGTTTTATCAGGGTGGTGCTTTTCAAATAAATTCTGACACTCATTCCATTTTCCTATGACGTCTTTCAACACATCACTTTTAATCACTTCCCTTTCATCTACTACCTTCGATGACTGCTCCTCAGTGAGCACCTTGGGCTGCTCATTCTGGAGTGCAAGGGGTTTATCCGTTGTCCGTTCCAAGATAGTCGAGATTGTAGACTTTGATTTCTTGTGCTCTGCAGCAAGATCAGTAACACGTACACCGTGCTCATACTTTTCAATAATTTCCTTCTTCACTTCGATTTCAATTTTCTTCAAAAACCTTCTTCTCACCAATATTACCACTCTTCACTTGATTAGAGGCCATGGTTAATTGCAAAATTAATGCAGTGGCCACACATGGATTGCTGTTGTTTGTAAACAAACAACAGGAAATTTGGCATGATTAAAAAAATGGTGCAGAAGGGGAAATCGGCCATGGACATGTTTGATCACCATCCAGGTATGTGTTTGTGACCAGATTCAAAAATTTTGTGAATTTTTTGGTCGAACCTGATTTGATTCTGGTCAGAAGTGTTCGTGACCAGAGGTTCTACTGTATAATATTTTAGGCCAGTCAAATTATTTGGTCCATTGGCAAACCTTTCACTAGCCTAGAAAAAAGCAGGCAATAAGATGCCAAAAGTGGTGAACATATCTAATATTCCTTCATCTTCATATATTCTGCACAACAAACACCCTATGTGATGTTGGACTGAGAGAGAGTGACTAGCCCAGAGTAATCCAGCTGGCTTTCATGCCTATGGTGGCCTAGAAATATATCGTAATGGCTCCTTATAATGTTATTCAGTTGCTTTGGGCTGTCTAAATGTGTTGTAGTTGTTGCAGAGTCACTGGAGTTATATATTGAAAACATGCTATGGAAAACCTACCCCTATCTCTCAAATGTCTTTGTTTGATCCACAGGTTATACAACATTGGCTTCCCTAAAAATAGGAGCAATTACAATGCCTAAAATATCTGAAAAGTTTACTGGTATTGTCATGCTGGGCTTCTTGTTGCTTCCTCTTTTAATTAACCTCATTTGAAGCCATAATTTACAGTAGGTTTTTGAATCCAGACTTGGCAATATGCCAAGATCCAGATTTGTTTTTAACCAGGCTTCTGAATAATTTAGTTCCTCTATTTGCAAGAAGAGCCAAACAGGATGGATCAGCAGATTGTGCCAAGATGTTTGCTGATAACCACTAGCCAGGATTCTGAAAAAAAATTCTAATGCATTTTTGTGTAATAGAGTAACCAAGAAAGTATGAAACTTGCTTATTATAGTGAAATCAAGCAAAAAAGAAGCTACTGAGAAATGTGTTTTAATTAGTGCCTTTTGTTTTACTTCTGAAACCTTTCCTGCTCCAAACAAAGCAGTTTATCTTTTCAACCACAAATATTCCATTTTATAAACATATAGGAAGTAACTAATCTATCAATACTAATAGAAGAGAATATATGTAGCTCAAGTTTGAACTATGGAGTCCTAGGTGCTCTCAGAGCTAGGCTGTTTTTCTTGTAGGTGTTTTACTACCAGCCTAAGTAACATCTTCAATGCAAGCAAACAACCATGTTAGATCTTCCACACCTCCATCACTGAAATGGCCTCACACTAGTATCTTTGAGCACTAAGTGTCTTTGTGCCAAGACACCAGTACACTAAATGGCTAGTTACAAGATTACACCCATTTTGCACCAAAAATATTTATAAAAATAATAATAAATAAATGTCATATTTACTTAAAAGGAAAATCATCCAAGGTGTAAGATGACTACTCATTATCAGAAGATAAAGCAGAGAAAGATTCATTATCCCATTGACTTTATTGTCAGAAAATTTAAAGTATAGGTAGAGAATAATCTTTCTTTCATATAAATATAATAAATGGCTCTCAAATATCAGCTTACCACTTTATTCTAATATTTGTTCATACAATGTGGCAAAATAGAGGAAAAGGATAAGGCTTTCTCATACCAGAATGTTTCAAATGTTTGGGCTTATTACACATACAACACTAAATGTCACCAAACTAGTTCTGCCTGCCATTTAAAACTCTCTTTTATCATTTTTGCTAGCAGTTATGTATAAAAGAAAAATATCTAGGAGCTGCAACTGATCCAGAAATGGTCTTCCAATTTTGACTGATAATGCTATCCCCTTATTATGATATCACTCTGAGAGAGAATTTTGCTACCCAAAGCAGAACCCAACTTTCTTTTCTTCCTTCCTCCCTGCCTACCTGCTTGCCTACCTATCCACTTTCTGCTTTCCAATTTAAAGGCTCTTTGACTCCAAATGACTTTGGGTGGTTTAAATTGAAATAAATAAACAATAAAAAGAAACAGATCATAAGCATCCAAAAATCAAACACTGAAAAATACTAAAACATCCTAGACTGGCTCCACTACTATTTTGCTAAAGCCCAAGAGAAAGGCCAAGTTTTCAATGACTTTCTGAAGCAAGTAGAAACTGTACTTCCATGCTCATTGGGATCACCCGAGTAAATAGTTCCTGTTGCCTTGTTCAGATACCAAATTATGTTTTCACCTGTCCTTCATGGAATCATCCAAGTCATGTAACACCAATCACTTAGTGACAGGAGCCATGAACAAAACAGTAGCTGAAATAAATTCAGGGGCAACTAAACTATATAAACTGCATGCATGTCTGAAATGCTTAAATTGTTTGAACATGGAGTTCCAGAAAACATCCTATTTCTAAGCAAGAAATGTGGAGTATGGTCAATCAGTGAGTAACCCTTAGTGGATGGCACTAGCCAGGAAGTCCAGACCTGAACTAATCTGGAATTTCTGTGGAATTTCTGTGGATTGGAAATGTGTTAATAAATGCACAGAACATCAAAAGAACAACAATGGAAGAGAAAAAAGGAGTTCAAATCTAAGATATTGGGGAACAGCTGGCTTTAGCTGAGAACATGTGCAGCATTGGATTTGCATAAGGTTAAGACTTAGAGAAGGGAGTAGACAAGATGATATGTAGAGCAAGAGGAAAAAAAATCAGAATATATCACAAACTCCAGCCTGGTACTATTTACCTTGAATAAACATTGTCCCATCATTTCTCAGAAAATAACCACAGTGTTCAGAGTCCAGTCTCAGAATTAGGCAAAGTCCCTAATCTCCCAGTGTAGGGGCACAAGTGCCAAATTCAGAACAGAAGGTAGGTAGATAGAATACTTTATTGGCCAAGTGTGATTGGACACACAAGGAATTTGTCTAGGTGTAAATACTCTCAGTATGCATAAAGAAAAGGTACATTTGTTAAGAATCAAGAATAATAACGTACAACACTTAATGATAGACATAGGGTACAATCAACAATCAAATCATACTTGGAAACAGTCAATATAAATCGTAAGGATACAAGCAACAAAGTTACATTCCTACAATCACAGGGAGGGGATGGGTGATAAGGAGTGATGAGAAGATTAACAGTAATGGTAGTGTACACTTTGTAAATAGTTGAACAGTGTTGGGGGAATTATTTGTTTAGCAGAGTGATGGCTTTCGGGAAAAAACTGTTCTTGTGTCTAGTTGTTCCATTGTGCAGTGCTCTATAGTGTCGTTTTAAGGGAAGGAGTTGAATCAGTTTATGTCCAGGATGTGAGGGGTCTGTAAATATTTTCACAGCCCTCTTTTTTACTCGTGCAGTATACAGGTCCTCAATTGAAGGGAGGTGGGTAGTAATTGTTTTTTCTGCAGTCCTAATTATCCTCTGAGGTCTCTGTCTGTCCTGTTGGGTTGCAGAACCAAACCAGACAGTTATAGAGGTGCAGATGAGAGACTCAATAATTCCTCTGTAGAACTGGATCAGCAGCTCCTTGGGCAGTTTGAGCTTTCTGAGTTTGTGCAGAAAACTCAGTTGTTTTGTTTGTTGTGCTTTTTTGATGATGCTTTTGATGTTAGGTGTCCATTTTAGGTCATGTGAAAAAATAGAACCTAGAACTTTGAAGGTCTCTACTGTTGATACTGTGTTGTCTAGTCTTGTAAAAGGTGGTAGTATGGAGGGTTTCTTCTAAAGTCTACCAACATTTCTATGGTTTTGAGTGTGTTCAGTTCCAGATTATTCTGGTTACACCATGAAGCAAGTTGTATAACCTCCTGTCTGTATGCAGATTTACTGTTGTCTTGAATGAGACCAATCACTATTGTGCCATCAGCAAACTTCAGTATTTTAACAGATGGATCATTTGAGATGCAGTCATTGGTATATGGGGAGAAGAGAAGTGGAGAAAGCACACAGCCTTGGGGGGGTCCTGTGCTGATTGTACAGGTATTGGATGTGATTCCACCTAGCTTCACCTGCTGCTTCCTGTTAGGAAGCTTATGATCCACTCACAAGTGTGTTCAGGTCCCGCTAGTTGGTTTAATTTACTTAGAAGAGTGTCTGGAATGAAGGTATTGAATGCTGAACTGAAATCTACAAAGAGGACCCTTGCGTAGGTATTTGGAGATTCAAGGTATTTTAGGATGTAATGCAGACCCATGTTAACAGCATCATCTGTCGATCTATTTGTTCAGTATGCAAACTGCATGTGATCTAACAGCGGATCCATGATGGTTTTCAGGTGGGACAGCATAAGCCTTTCAAAGATTTTCATAACTACAGATGTTAGAGCAACTGGTCTGTAGTCATTCAGTCCCTTGATGAGGGCTTCTTTGGCACTGGGATGATGGTAGAACGTTTGAAACAGGAAGGAACATAGCACATCTCTAGTGACTATTAAAGATTCGGGTGAAGATGGGGCCCAATTGGTCAGCACAGACTTTTAAGCAAGAAGGAGTTATCTTGTCCAGCCTTGGTGCTTTTCATGGCTTCTGTCTGTGTAATAGATTTAAGTTAAATAAGGTAAATGACAAATGCATAATGTTGATTTTGAAAGAGAGAAAGAAAAAGGGAGCAAGTGGGCTCAATGTAAGTTATTCAATAAGATCTAAATAGGATGGTAGTGTCCACACTAATATATCACCTGTTTAGTCTGGGGGGCTCCATGGTGATATTTCCTCTAACTGCAATTGTTGCTTAGCTGGCTCCTCATCATGAACACAACAGAGCTCAGGCTACTTATCCATAGTATTTTAAGTTTGAGAAATCACATAAAGTGATTATGTATGAACTCTGACCACAGCTGTTTTTTAATTTAGTTTGTTTTGTGAGAAATCATTTATTGAATGCATGGCTCTGGAGGAATTACGTGAAGCTATTGCAGGGTGTAGCTTTGAACTACACCTCATACCAAATGTTATGAAGCATTAAGACTACAAATATAATAACCTTTTCTTCCACATTCAGAATCCCTATATCCATCTCATTTCTTCCCCGAAACGCATGGTTCGGTATACGAAAGAGACTATAGAGAAACTAGACACGGGGGACATACAAGAAAAAATCTGCAAAATGCTAACTGTACAACACATCACACCTAACACCACAATGAATAAAAGCCCAGCAGAACTATTGATGGGCAGAAAATTAAGATCGCACCAAGATAGATTACACCCCACTTACAGCCCTGAAAAACCAGCAGACTCCTTTAGTAAGCACCGCACATTCAGAACAGGGGACCTGGTTTATGCAAAAAATCTGACGGGACATCCACTTTGGATACCGGCAACAATAGCCCAGATAACAGGACCCCGGTCATACAGACTAGAAACAGAGGATGGAAGAAGCTGGAGGAGACACATAGATCAATTGAGATCACAAACACTAGAAAGAAACACTAACAAACCCAGGTGCGAAGGAAAAGAATACATACACGTGCCAGAACCACATCAAACATTAAAAAATAATAATAATAACCAGACCAGAGAGGGGGGAGACCCCTCAAACACGAATAAGAGGGGAAGGGGAAACCATCCATTAGCACAAGAAACATTGCAACAAACCCTAACAACAACCCGTCAACCAACATCACCAGTAGCCGCAGAAAGAAACCACAATTACTTACCTGGAGATGACTTCGGTAGAAAGGAACAGGCAGCAGAAAACCAACACGAAGCCACTCCAGAAGGGAGCAGCCGAACCGACTCTACCAGTCCAGATAGGCCGGGCGGGAGCAGCATGGCTGACTCCACCTTCCAGGAGGTTCCACGAAGAAGGACAGGAGAAATAGCAATCCCATCCGAACCGGCCAAAGACAACAATGCAATTGAGCTGCGCAGGCCAAGTAGACACCATAAAAGCCCCACCTACTTACGTGACTATGTAACGTAGGTTGGATTAAACCAAGTGGGGAGGGGTGTTCTATAATAGCATACTTGTAATACCGTTTCCTGATTGGTCCACCAATACTACACTGTGATTGGTTCTTCAATGCTACTGTGATGGGTACGCAATTGCCTTCCTGTGATTGGTCCGTCTGAGCGGTCCACCTGTGATTCAAGGAGTCGTCATTGGCCGCGAGCCGCAAGCTGCGAGCAGCCGCTATAAGAGAGGCTGCCGCGATTCCGCAGTCATTTATTCCTGAACTTTATTCAGGAACTAAATAAAGAGCTGAAAGTCACACTGGTCTCAAGTCTCTTTTTCCCACGACATAACAGTTACCACAAGAGAATACAATGGAAGCCAGAAGGCTATTAGACTCTAGTCAAGAATCATTTTTGACCAAAATGGATCAACTGATGTTTCTATCTTGGCTAAAATATTATTGATCAGGATGTTGATGACACGATCAATTTATAATAGTACTTCATTCCTTTAGTTTAAGTACCTCCAGCTTTAATGAAGAAATTAAAAAAAAATCTTTTTAAGGCAAAGAGAGACCAAACCCAAGAGACACCAAATAGTACTGAATGCAGAGGGAAAGGCAGTCCTGTATTATATTGGCCAATTGATACTTTGAAAAAAAATACCAAATCCTAGTATGATGATTTTCTCCTGAGAATATGACAGGGTGAGCACCTTGCTGACAACAGTGTGTTAATCTTTGTGGCTTATCCCCAGCCTATGGAGACCATGCAAACCTTGGGCTGATTATGGGGTATATAAGGGGGGGGCAGAATATCAAAGAAGGCCAGGAGGAACATATAAGACAGGAGACAGAGATCATGGGTCAAATTGACAAATATGTTTGGTACTTGTGTCAACACTGAACACATAAAGAAGAGGATCTGACTGCAGTCATGATCACCATAGAGTAGAATATTCTTTTGGCCAAGCGTGATTGGACACACAATGCATAAGCTCTCAGTGTATACACAAACAACAAAGTGATAAGTCATCAATCATAAATTAGTTAAAGTAATTGGAGAAGGTAGTAGGAAGGATAATAGCAATACAGCCCTACTACATGGGTAAATATATCTAAAGATATTTACCCATGTAGTACTGTGGGAGTTAGGTGTTTAGCAAAATGATGGCATGGGAGAAAAAATTTGTGATCACAATTTTGACGTTTTGATCCCTCCGTTGCTGTAGCTAACAATATGGTAGAGCACTTGTGTTGATAATTTAACTGCTGTCAGCTGTTCCATAGAATAACAGTTGTTTATCTGTGGCAACATAATGGAGCCTGGGAATTCTATGTGAGGTTAATTGTGGGTGCCTACTGTGCCTACTTTCTAGGGTGAGAATGCAAGAGCAAATCTACAGTACTACAGAAAGGAAAAAAGTGATAGTCTGAAAGAGTTTGGCTGAGAGAAAGAAGAAAAACCTGGATATGTAATTGAGGTGAAGAAACTGAAAGCTTTAAATAACTTTAAATTGAAAGGACTGGATGCTTGGTGTTGATGTAGAAAAATGGCAAGATACTAAAGTGGAGTCTTAAAAATGAGAACAATGGATTTAGTAGAATTGTTCTGAACTGACTGGAGGCAAGAAACCAGAGCAGCAACATAAAGGTTACACTAATCTGGGAAAGCGGAGAGGTTTAGTGTAAAGTTTAAGTGATAATTATAAAGAAGAAAACAGCAGGTTGGGAAACATGTTGAAAAAGCAGCAGCGGCAGCAATTGGCAACTGCCTGGATGTGAGAAATGACTAAGAGGATTCAGAGATGACCTTAAGGTTACAAGTGGATAGATAAAAGTTATTTCCATCTGTGCCCAATAAATGCAGGAATAATAAAGATTTGAATGGAAAGTGTTCACAGTTCTGATTATAATGTACTGTGAGAAATATCCTGCATAATTTTTATTCAGTGGCTGCTGCTCCTTCCTCCATTAGTGACAGCAGGGTGTCATCCTCCACAGGATCCCCCAAGTCTGCCAGCATGGGGAGTGCAGCTGTCGGGGGGGGTCTCTGTCGTGGGGCCCTCCAAAGACACCTGCATGGACAGGGTAGATGGCTCCTGGCTGGAAGAGGACTGGCTGTCTGTGGGCTGTCTGAGGGAGAGGGGTCTCAGAGGGGGTGCTCCTCGGTGGCGAATCTCACCCTCCAGGAAACTGCACTTGGCCATGACGTACATCTCCCGGTCAGTGAGCTTGACAGCGACCTGCCCGGATTTCTTGAGCTGTAGCTTGCCATACCAGGTGTGCATGTGCTTCCACCATCCAAGGAGTACTTCTGCAGTGTACCCCAGGCTCTCTGCCTTGTTTCTCCAAGCTGCCTGATTCTTCTTGGTGTCGCGATACAGTCTGTGGCCCTTTCTCCAGAGGTACTCGTTCTCCCTCAGCCATTCCAGCACCTCATCCTCATGGTCCTCAGAAATGGTGTACTATTTCCTCTCTCCCTTCTGCTTCCCTTGCCTCTTCCTCCCTCTGGCAGGGGCTTCAGCAGGGCCTTCAGGGGCTTGAGCAGCAGGGCCTTCAGGGGCTTGAGCAGCAGGGCCTTCAGGGGCTTGAGCAACAGGGCCTTCAGGAGCAGGGCTTTGAGGACCTTGGGGCTGGTCCACCACAGCAGCAGCAGCAGCAGCAGCAGCAGCAGCAACAGCTTCAGAGTCAGTGCCAGGGGGTGGGATGCTGGTTCTGGCCTTCTTGCCAGGGCTGGAACAAATAGGCACGGGCTTTCTCTTCTTTCCTGACTGATGAACCATGGTGTTCCTGCAAGATGTATGTAGCAGCATGTCTTTCCCCTGTATGCTGACTGCGTGCATGCTGCATCCTTTTATATCTGCGGAGCTGATGCAATTCATACTCCCCGCATGCGTGGTGAACGCTTTGCATCCGATATACATCCACGCAGCATCCCCTTTGTTTCCTATAGGCATCCGTGATGCATCCGCTTCATCTACTATGCATCCGCCCTTTCCGCTATGCATCCGCTTCGAAATTCTCCCCCGGAAGCCCTTCGGATGTGTCATCAGCTTCCATCCGCTTTCATCCGCTAGGCTTCCTATGAACATCCGTTTAACATCCCCGCTACATACAACCCACATCCGTTCTTTTCCGTCTGTTTATGCAAATTTTTGCCACTTTTTGGAGTGGATGACAACGGATGGAGCCACCCCTGAAATTTTGCTCGTCTGCTCTGTCCTTTATGCATACATTTTGCATCCGTTGGCCAGTGGGACCAGGCCTTAAGCTTCTATAGCAGTACAAATCTTTCCCCAAGAAGGTTGTCTAATCTGTTCTATAGATCATTATGGGTAGTAAGAATCAGAATTCAAGATGCAATAGGTGCTTCCATGTTGAAAAGCTAATGTTCAGTCCAAGAATCTCCAGCCAGCAGAGTTCCTGCTCACATTCCTCTCAACTAGTAAATATTATCAACATTCATCGGAATGTTACATGCAACTATCACCAACCTACGGATTTCAAATTTCATAATCACCCTGTTTAATCTAGATGATGCCAATTCATATTTTCCACATACATTGTAACTGCTTCATTCATAACTAAACCTGTGCCTTTACTTCTTTGCATTCACTTCACAAGTTTATGCCATCTTTATTCAAATATAACTTCCCCTTTCTCAAGTTTCATGAACATACAGCATGCCTGTTTTCAATTTCATTTCCTTAGTTAATATCTTAGAATCTACACTTCAATCTTCTATAGGCCCTGGTCATCACCAAAGGAGCTTCTAGATGATTTGGCAACTCATCATAATCTTGATTAATCTGCATTTTTAGTAGCCTAGAAAAAATGTACTGTACATTTGGTTCCAACCATTATCATGCTTGTGCCATGTTTAACATTCCCTGTGGGAAGTAAAGTTAATATGCCACAAGTGCAAATACCTATTTTTCTTGGCAAGTTCATGCTGTACGATGCAAATTAAGATTTTTAATCGATAAACTACATTGCATAGTAATATACTGGTGCCTGCACTCTACCAGCTAGCAGGTATATATGGTTTAGTAAAATATATATGTGATGCAAACACTCAGGAGAGCTATTGATGGTGTTTTTTCTTGTTGGCAGCTGATGCATAGTGGGAGGAGAAATGAAACCAGAGTTATCTATCAATCACTTTCCTTAATTTGTCCCCCACTAAAACAGTAAGGACAGTACTAGTTGCCAGATTCATTACTGAGGCAGAAAATGGGTCAATAATGAGAACAGCCGATTTTTTATCCATACTTCTCTGCCAGTTCCTACAAGTGGAGGTAGCAATTTAATCCAGCCTTTTGGCTATGCCCAAAACTAGGAGAAATTTTCAGCTGGAACAGACAATGCCTAAACATCTCATGTGTAGTTCTACTACTGACTTTGAATAACAATTTCAAAACCTAGCAGAAAAACCTTAGATGTCAGAATTGATATGAAGACTCTTTATATGATTCTATGAATGTAAAAGTGTTTGTGTGCACCAGCATGTATCTATTGTAAAATTGTATGGGATTTTCACATTCAGGCTGTATTGTCTTCCTCATCAGCTACATTTTGACATTGGGTTGAAGTTAATTAATCCCTGTTGGATCTACAAAGTTATCATTTCAGAGTTGTTTCCTTTCATTATCACTGACTTTGAGTTGGATTTGTGTTCTAATAATGAGCACATTTTGCTAAGATATATAAATGTGGAAGATGACTTTGTTAAAGACTATACGATTAAATGGGCAATTTTTTGAATATGAGGTTTGATCAATGGGGAAATATTTGGGATAAAAGACTGAAATTTTCATTGAATTATAAATTGAAAGATAATTTTTGTAAGATGATATACAGTTGGTATTTAATACTTGATAAATTATCAAATATGTATAATGGAGTGTCAAATATATGCTGGAAATTTAACCAATGTGGAAGTACTTCTATTATCTTTGATGGACATGGAAGAAAGTTAAGAAATATTGGGATCAGATGTATGTAATTTAATTCAGATAATTCTTAAATGTACAACTGAAATCAGAGATTTATATTTTAGGTTTGATGGATAAACAGATTGAAAGAAAATGGGGTTTTGTTGTTTTTTTTGTATGACAACAGCAAGAAGACTTTTGTAAACACAAAGATGGAAGGACTTACACATTTCCTCAATGGAAAAGTGAATTGTGAAATGAATGGAATAGGCTGAGATGGCAAAATTAATTACTTTGGTCAAAGAAAAGACTTTGTCAATGTTTCTATGTGGAGATCACTTTTGAACTTTTTGCTTAAAACTGAAAAAAATGAATTTTTGGGGATTTTTTTTAATTTTGAGATTTAACAATTGGAACTGTTTATGATTATAGCAACACCATGTATTATTATGAATCTCAGAGTTAAGAGGTTAATGAATTTTATCTTTGCATGTGTACCAAAAAAGTGTCACAAATTACTTTTTTTATTTTTTTTCCGTACTCCTAACTTTTCCTTTTTAATTTTTGCTTGTTTGTTTATAATTTACATTTATATTATTTTTTTATACTTTACATTTTATATCTTTATCTATTGCTTAATAAAGTTTTTTTTAAATGACTGATTATTCTGTGATTTTTGTCCAGCAAAGGCAAGAATTGTATATGCTGAAATTTCAAGCCACATCAGCAGGTGCTTATATGGAAAAAAAAGCTAGATTACTTCCTTATCCCTTCTCATTTCGCTGCAAGTCTGGCAGCCAGAAATGGAGATCATTTATATAGTTAATATAAAACAATTGAAATTATATCAGCAATAACATTTGATAAATACCGAAGAGACAAGAAAAAAACCAGAAGCCATAGATATCAGTGCCATAAGCATGAACGTAATCACATTGGATTAAAATACCTTCACTGCAAAAAGAGATAAGTTGTCATTTCAAAGCCACTATTTTGTACTATTTCAATGAAATGTTTGCAGATTTAGAACCAAGTTATAACATGTTCACTGCACCTTGGTATTGTGAGCAGAACCGAAGTCATGTTGGATGGCCCATTGAATTAAATAAGGAAGTGTCTCAAACTCACTATCTCTGCCAAATAAGGAAGTGTTCCAGTTTGTGCACAAGAGAGAAAAAAGCAGAATGAGGTTAGAACAATGGGGAACTGGAATAAAGTGCTGATGTGTCAGAAACTGTGTAAGTGCTTTTGCTAGATAGGGGAACGCATAAACCTTCTAAATATATATATATGTGTCAATTTGAAAACAGAAAGAATGTGAACCAAGCCCTCGTACGAGGGGGAGGAGAGTTAGGGTATAAAAATACTGCCTGAATTTTGCTCTGGGTTCCTTCAATGCCTGGGGGAACCCGCCTCTGCAGACGCGTAATAAACCTTGTTTTCCTTGGATCAACGAATCTTTTGGTGGTCTTTTCATCAGTTCCACCTCACAATTTGGTGCCCAACGTGGGGCCCCGATTGAATTTCGACTGGAGAAAAGGGACTGGGTAAGTGTGGCACCACCGCTTCCCATTGTAGAGGGGCCCCACTCTTGTCTCAGTTGGATCCCGGGGTAACTGCACTCAGCAGATGATCCTTGGAAACAAGAGAGAGAGAAGACGGCCTGACACTCCAGGAGTGTCGTTGATCACCTGATGTGGGGACGCCCACACTCCTTTCATTTCCGGGAGACCAGGGGGTGTATCAGGTGAGTTTGTTGCCTTTCGGGATAGAAGAAGGAATATACTGTCCTTAAACTCTGGGAATCCAGCGACTGCTGGAGGACAGCGGAAATCCCTGAGTTGGGAATCTCTGGGAGATTGTTGGCGGGTAGCATGGAGAATGGGAAAGGGACAAAGCAAGTGTGAGATGTTCCAAGAGGGAACGGGTATAGAGATAGAAAAGACCCTGAGAAGGTCGATTCCCATTGGGTCCCCATTGGGTCAACTACTACAACAATGGTCATTGCCCCATCTGAGGACTTACACTCGGAGTCTAGAGAAAAAGAAAATGATCTACCTATGCCAACATAGGTGGCCGAAGTATCCCCTAGTAGACCCTGAGTTTCCTTACCACTGGGATCCCGAAGGGAATACCAGTACGTACTGGATAACTCAATTGAAAGAGTATATAGTGAAACACTGGATGAAGGAGCAAATACCCTTTGTGGAGGTATGGTATCATGTTCATTTTGAAGGTCCAGTTCCACCAGAAACAGAAGTAGGACAGTTTGTCAACAAGGTGGAGGAAAGCGAAACTGAGGTCTGGATGAGGAGTCCACCGGCATCGGCTCCAGCAGTCCCAGCACCACAGCCCCTGCCGGCTCCGGTTGCCCAGGCTCCACCTCCACCTGCATATTCAGGACTCAGAAGGGAACTGGCTCAATTAAACAAGGACCTAGAGAATTTGCCTCTAGGAGGAAGGTCAGCCAATCCCGTGTCAGCCTTCCCAGTCAGAGAAGTCCCAAATGGCATGAATGCGCAGGGGAATCCAGTCACTGTTTTCATGGCTGTCCCCATAAAATCTGCCGAATTACGGGATCTGAAAAAGACCCTTCCGAAACTCCATGAGAATGCTCATGAAGTGGCAGAACAGTTGGAATTGTTTCTGGGGCCCAATGAATACACATACCAAGAACTGATGTATATTCTTGGACACCTTTTCACCCCCGAAGAGAGGAATCTCATTAGGAGGGCAGTAATGGCTGCTTGAGATAGGAGACATGCAGGGCAACAGGGAGCAGTGGCTGCAGACACAAAGTTCCCCATAGCCAATCCAAATTGGAACATCAATGACAACGCTCATAGGGAGCACATGAGAGACATGAAACACATGATCATTGAAGGAATTAAATTGGCCATCCCTCAAGGGAAAACCTTGACCAAAGCATTTGAAATAACACAAGGAAAGGATCAGTCCCCGGGGGATTTCTGTGCTCGGCTCTGGGAAGGGTTAACCAAGTACTCTGGAGTGGAGCCAGAAACCCCTGCCTTCGAGACTCTCCTGAAGATGCAATTCGTCACTAAAGCATGGCCAGATATCCAGAAAAAGATTCAGAAGATAGAGGGATGGACTGATTTGGGCATGACAGATTTGATGAGAGCAGCCTAACAAGTTTTTGTGAACCGAGACTCAGTTAAAACCAAACAGAAGTCTAAGATGATGGTAGCTGCTGTGCAGACGGCAGCCAAGAATGAAGTTAGGAAAGACAGGGAGACCCGGATGTCAGATCCGAGGCCAAGGTGGAGAGATGAAA
The DNA here is from genome assembly GCA_015471245.1 of Laticauda colubrina. NCBI lineage: Eukaryota > Metazoa > Chordata > Lepidosauria > Squamata > Elapidae > Laticauda > Laticauda colubrina. Next base: position 107,577,961 of record BLBF01000003.1, on the reverse strand, counting down.
GTTCTCCCAGCAGGGAGTGGAGACCCCTGGTTAGGTGAGGAGGTCCAGGGGGCAATTGAGGCAGTCGATTCCAACGGCCGTCCCAGAGTAGAACTTGCTTCAGATGCGGGAAGGAGGGACATTTTGCATGCGAATGTCCCAAAACCCCACAGGAATGAAGCTTTGCCCTATACGATTAAGGAAGTTCCGGCTCCCCAAGAGGGACCCGTGGGGAGCCACTGGTAAATGTGTTAGTGGGTCCTGATCATCAGGAACGGCTGTTCCTGATCGACACCGGCGCAAGCCAGACATCTGTATGCGATCCGGTAAAGGGAGCATGCAGGTTGAAGCAGACTTTAAAAGTGGTTAGGGTGAGTGGGAAATCCAAGAGGTCAAGATTTTGGAAGAAGTGAGATTAGAATTGAATGATGTGGAAGATGAGGAGAAGATATCATCAGATGTGTGGGCAGGAGGTGAAGGGGTTAGTACGATGGCAATACAGCCGATTCAGATCAAGATACAACCAGGGATAACTAAACTGTGGACTCCACAATATTCTCTGAGTAAGAGAGGTAGGGAAGGGTTGAAACCAGTGATTGACAGATTATTGAAAAAGGGACTGTTGGAACCTAATATGTCACCATTCAATTCACCAGTTTTAGCAGTAATAAAAAAGGATGGGAAGTATAGATTGGTTAATGATTTGAGGAGGATCAATGAGATAGTGGTTCCTAGATTCCCAGTGGTTCCTGATCCCAATACCATCTTGGGGTGGATTCCTCCCAAAGACAAATGGTTTACTGTGATAAATCTGAAGGATGCCTTTTGGGCGTGCCCCTTGGAGGAGAGGAGGAGAGACTTGTTTGCTTTTGAATGGAATGATCCTGAGAGTGGAAGGAAACAGCAGTTGAGGTGGACGGTACTTCCTCAGGGATATACCGAGAGCCCTTTGTTGTTTGGACAGGCATTGGAAGAAAAGTTGGTGTCGTTTAAGAGAGAGAAAGGAATCATCCTAATTCAGTACGTGGATGACTTGTTGTTAACTGGGGAGAAAGAAAAGGAAGTGAGAGCGGCTTCTGTGAGACTGTTGAATTGGCTGAAGGAGCAGGGGCTGAAAGTCTCAAAAGAGAAGCTTCAGTTTGTTGAAAAAAAGGTGAAATATTTGGGACATTACATTCAGCAGGGGGTTAGGTCCTTGGACCCTGAACGGGTGAAGGAGATCATGAGCTTGGCTCCTCCCAGGAACAAGACAGAGGTACGGAAAGCATTGGGATTGTTGGGGTACTGCAGAATCTGGGTAGACCAATCCACAGTGCTGGCACAGTTTTTGCATAGAAAGCTGCCTGGAAAGGGAGAGCACATAGAATGGGAGGAGGGAGATAGTGAAAGGTGGGAAGAGCTGAAGAAGGCTTTGTCAACCGCTCTGGTTTTAGCCCTGCCAAACCTGAAACTACCGTTTCATTTGTATGTGGCGGTGGCTCAGGGAACAGCAGTTGGAGTTCTTGCCCAAAAGAGGGGGGGCAGTACCAGCCGGTAGTCTTCCTAAGCAAGGGTTTGGAGACAGTTGTGAAAGGATGGCCAGTTTGTGTTCAGGTGGTGGCAGCAACAGCGATGGTGGTGGAGAGCAAAATGTTGACCTTTGGGGGAGCTTTGGTGGTGCATTCGCCTCATCAGGACAACTCAGTGTTGAGTCAGCTGGCTACCACTTGGATAACCGAAGGGAGGATTTTGAAGTATGAAACCATTTTGAGAACCAGTCCTGATGTGGTAATAGGGACAGACAAGAATCTGAATCCAGCAGAATTCTTGGAGGGGAGAAGGCAGGTGTGGGAACCGGAAGACCATGATTGTCTATTGCAAGTGGATCTCATGACGAAAGTTAGAGAGGACTTGGAAGTGATTTCATTGGAGAAGGGAGAGAGGTGGTTTATAGATGGATCTAGCAGGGGGGAAAATGGAAAGCGAAAATCTGGGTTTGCAATAGTAACCAGGGAAGGTGAGGCAATAGAGAAAGGGTCACTCCCAGCTGCTTGGTCAGCCCAGAAATGTGAATTGCTTGCCCAGACCAGAGCCTTGGAATTGACTGAGGGGATGGAAGTAACGATTTGGACTGATTCCAAGTATGCATGGGGGGTGGTACACATGTTTGGGAAAATCTGGAAAGAAAGAGGGTATATCAAGGCGGATGGGAAGCAAATAGAGCAAGTGCAGTTAGTAGAGCAAGCCTTAGAGGCATTGCAACTCCCCAGCCGAGTATCAATTGTCCATGTGAACGCACATCAGAAGGGGAACACACCGGAGGTTGTGGGAAACCGATGGGCGGACAAATGGGCGAAGGAAGCCGCAGGGGAGATAGAGTTGGTAATGATCTCGATACCAGTACTGGAAAAGGAGGATGAGTGGGAGGAATGGGAGCCAGAGAAAAAGGAAAAGTTGGAGTTGAGAAAGAGGGATGTGTCAAAACCCCAGAGGGATGGAAAATGTCGGAGGGAGTCAAGGTGGTGTCACCCATTGTCATGAGGGGAATATTGGAGAAAGTTCATGAAGGAGGACATTGGGGAATGGAGGCCTTGGTCATGTCCATTAAACCTCACTATTGGAGTCTGAGGATGTGGACAGTAGCTCAGAGCATCTGCTGGAAATGTTTGATTTGTTTGAAAGTAAATAAGAAAGCGGCACGCAAGAAAGAGGGTTGGCCTTTTCAGAGAGCACAAATTGATTTCACTGAGTTGCCAGAAAAGGGGGGTTGGAAATACCTGCTTGTGATCAAAGATCAACTAATGGGGTGGGTAGAGGCTTATCCCACTAGAAGAGCCACAGCTCCCACAGTAACCAAGATCTTACTAGAACAGATTATCCCATGAAATGGAATGATGGAAGCAATAGATTCAGACAGAGGAACTCATTTCACCCAAAAGGTTCTGCAAAGGGTAATGGAGGTGGTGGGAGTGAAATGGGAATTACACACCCCATGGCATCCTGAATCCAGTGGGAAAACTGAAAGGGCAAATGGGGAATTGAAGAAACACTTGACTAAACTACAACTTGAAAATGGCTTGCCATGGACAAAGAATCTTCTCCTAGCTCTGCTCAGGATCAGAACTTGTCCAAGGAAAGACACAGGGGTCTCTCCCTTTGAAATGCTGATGGGGAGACCCTATTTGGCCAAACTAGGCAATCCCATTCCAGAGTTCAGGGACTTGTTCCTCCGGAAATATTTGCTGGCACTGTCTCGGTCTTTGCTTTCTCTTCACAAACAGGGACTGTTGGTGCAACGACCACCTTTGGCTGGTAGCCAACACCCACACGAGGCTGGAGACTGGGTCCTGATAAAGACTTGGAGAAGTGAAAAACTGTAACCTAGCTGGGAAGGTCCGTACCAGGTGCTGCTGACAACTGAATCTGCAGTCCGTACTCGGGAAGGAGGCTGGACGCATTACAGCAGAGTCAAGGAAGCACCGGAACCTGAGAAACCTTGGAGAGTAATCCCAGTGTACGGTCAGCCGCTAAAGGTAACTTTGAAGAAATCGCCAGCAGAAATAGCCACCATGGAGGTGTCGGCTGAATTCTGGAGAGGACTATTTGTTACAACTATATTTACATTAATACATCAAAGAAGTTCACAATATGTTGGACCTGCGGGTGACTTGGGAACAGACTTGTGGGATGGCAATGTGTTCATAAAGGATCTCAAGAAGGTCTCACATTCTTTGAACATCACCAATTGCTGGTTATGCATGCACATGCCAGGAAGAACAGGTGAAGGATTAATTCTACAAACTATTCCACTTTATCAGAACAGACTAAAACCACAGGGGGATGGGACAGAGAAATATGGTTTAGAACGAAATATAACAGGAAGGATTTTTGTTCATTTAAGGGAAATGGCGTATGGGTGTTTTAAGAGAAATGAAACTAGAGGGTTCCATTTAGGAGATTGGGAAAAATGTAATGAGACTTTTGATATGCCATCATCCTGTAGTAACCATAGCTATACCAAGAGTTATCATAAATTAGATTACTTTAATCAAGATCAGTATCAGATGTGTATGTATTTTGAAGATATGATTTATTGGACCCGAACATCAAATCAGACCTATGCTATGGAAAACTTTAGGTGGGTATTGTGTGGAAAATATGCATACAGGGAAATGTCACCTCACTGGAGTGGCACATGTACAATCAGGTATGTGATACTGGTGATATATAAACTTGATGGCCTTCCCCAAGGCCGGATACGTAATGAAAGAGACTCAGAATCTGGCCTTACCCAGAGTCTCTGGACCCAAGTTTCCCGTGGTCTAATAACACCATTGGGAGTAGCCATGAACTACCGAGATATACATATTCTAAATAACTTCACAGTAGCAATGTTCAATGACACAATAAAGAATATTAAAATGATCAACACCGAGCTTTCTGAAGTAAGACAGGTTGCTCTACAAAATAGGTATGCTTTAGACATTGTATTAGCTGCAAAAGGGGGTGTGTGTGCTCTGATTCATTCACATTGCTGTGCATACATCCATGATTTCCAACCCAATGTTACAAAGACAGTAAAAGTAATGGAAGAACGTATTCATTTTAATCCATTATCACAAAGAGGTGACTCCTCATTGCCAGACCTGTGGGGAGCAATATGGTATTGGCTTCCCAGTTCCACTTGGTTGAGATCTACCATAATGGGAATTATATTGATCATTATATGCTGTGTATTGTTGTGTTGTTGTGTTCAGTGTCTCCCTGGTGCAATAACAATGTGTGGGAAGTAAGGGAAATCCTTGGGTTCAAGATTTGAGAAGAAGGAAGCAGAACCTCTGATGATGTATCAGAGAGAAATCACTCTGAAAGAAGCAGAGGACCTGCTGCTTGAGTTTGAGACAAGAGTGAAAAAAGAAAAAAGGGGGATTGTGAGCAGAACCAAAGTCATGTTGGATGGCCCATTGAATTAAATAAGGAAGTGTCTCAAACTCAGTAGCTCTGCCAAATAAGGAAGTGTTCCAGTTTGTGCACAAGAGAGAAAAAGACAGAATGAGGTTAGAACAATGGGGAATTGTAATAAAGTGTTGATGTGTCAGAAACTGTGTAACTGCTTTTGCTAGATAGGGAAATGCATAAACCTTCTAAATATATATATGTGTGTCAATTTGAAAACAGAAAGAATGTGAGCCAAGCCCTTGTACGATGGGGCGGACAGTTAGGGAATAAAAATACTGCCTCAATTTTGCTCTAGGTTCCTTCAATGCCTGAGGGAACCCACCTCTGCAGACGTGTAATAAACCTTGTTTTCCTTGGATCAACGAATCTTTTGATGGTCTTTTCATCAGTTCCACCTCACAGTATGATAATCTCAGAAAAACCAAACTCATGTTCTTTCTTCAAAAATTGTATTTTCTATATTTTTAATATCTATATTGATACTGCAGTCTTTCTACCATATTTTCCACTTTTGCTCCTTGCTGTTTAATGTAATTTTCAGAATGAAGGAAAGCCTACCAATGCTGCTAGCTAATTTGTGGCTTTTTGATTGGCTTCAATAAATGCATTCTTAGTATTACTTTGTAATACTTCAGTTTAGCTGGCAATGTATATGGGTATTTCACTTGCTTCCATCTGTAGTAAGCCCTGCCAATGGAGTCCCTACTCATTTTGTTGATCAGCATTCTGAATTCTTGATTCCAAAATCAACTGGGTTCAAAAGAAATACTAGTTCGATATCCTAAAGTGATGCTTTAGATCTTTTTGGAGCACAGGAGTGCCTTAACATTTTCTTTCTCTTTAATTCCTCTCTGGTGCTTTGATTGGGAATTGTCGGCATCTCACCCCTTTGGGAGCTCATTATCTCACTAATTCAAATTGAATAGGGAGGAAGAAAAACACAACGCAGAAACCCTAATCTATTTTAAAAAAGAAAAAGAAAACAACCACAAGCCCCTTAATGAGATTTTTTACTCTTGGCAAAGTCCCTCAAGGTCAAATTTGCACACCATTGTATTTTCAATGGGAATGAGACTGTTAAAACACAACTGTAATAATTAATAACAAATAGCAATAATTACCGAACAGAACAATACAGACAGATAGTATATCTTTTCAACATTAGGGGCCACTTATTACAGGTCCAACTTTTAAAAAAAACAACAACCTAGGAATTGATTATAAAAACCAACTGGATCCAGTTATTACAGATATGTGTAAGTTCACTTACGACATACAGAAAGAAAATAATTATTTTTTTCCATGCCAATTAATTAATTGGTAAGGTATTAATTATAACTGCTGGTAACCATGAGTGACATCTGTAGCAATCTATGTTTCTTGTGGCCAGAATTACCATATGGTACTATTATAGTCTTCTTTTAAGAGTTTATAATTATTCTATGTATAGGCAGGATCCTACCCCTGGAATAATGGCAGCTGTTTAGGGAATAAATGGATCATTATTTATTATCTTTGAAATTTGCTGCAGATAGAGGAAGAAATGTTGATGACCTATATCACATAAAACAAATGTAGTAGCATTTGCTGTAATTTTTTTTTACTGACCTACTGTCACTTAGATCATATCTAAGCTGTCCTTCAAATTCCAGAATTACAAGTCAGTTCCCAAATTCTAAGGCAAAATCTGAGGAAATCTTGTACCTCCCTCCTTCTTCTGCTATAATATAGGCAAAAATTAAAATCCTGTTTTCCTGAATAAAAAGAAAAAAGATATATAATCTACAATATAATCTACAGCCACTTTGGTGTCGTGTTTAAGGCAGCCAGCTACAAAATGGGAGAGGGTAAATTCTAGTCCAGTTTCAGCACAAAGCCAACTGGGTGACTTTGGAAAATTCATATTTTGCCCTAAGAAGAAGGAAGTGGCAAACCGCTTCCAAAAAGATTGCAAAGAAAACTGCATGGACTTGTCCAAGTAGCCCCCAGGGATCAATACTGGCTCAATGTCAGACAAAAGCAACCAGAACCACAGATCCACTATATTACAAAAACCTTGCCAATCTGACTGCTTCACCTTGGGAATGGCAAGACAAGGCTTCAAGGATTCTGAGAGAGATCCAGGCTGTGTCATCATTTACTGCACTTCAACAACTCTGAACTCAGGTCCCTTTGGACCGCTCCCTCTAACTTAGCTAGACATTCCACCACATTCAAGACACCACAAAAACAATATTATCTAAAAACTAAAGTGGTGGGGGAATAATAGCTATTGCTCTCTTTTTCATTCCATATGATGGTTACAACCTGCAACATTACCATTTTCAGTAGTATGCATGCCTTAATTATTAAGTACATATGGCATAATCCAAGAGCAATTGGCAAAAACCATACAATGTGTAAATCTTCTGTATCATTATGAAAGGGCTATTGGACCAAAGATGCAAATTGTAATTAAACAGAGCACTAATTAATTGGCCACTTATTATTTGTGGTTTCTCTGATTCTTGCCTAGTTACAAAGTGGGCATGTTTTCTGCTCTGATATCAAAAGGAAATTGTGGCCAAGTTCCCAGTATTCTGTACTATATGGCATACAGGCTCAATTCACTTGTTTTGGCTTTTTCTATGAACCAAATTACTTTGCTTATAAACAGCAGCTATTAACCTAGTATGGTGCATGTGACCAGTCAATTGTGGCTTATTTGATAAATTGTGGTTAAATAAATCATGGCTTAGTACAAGTGTGAACTAGGTCACTGTTAGAAGAAAACCGCGTGGTTTGACTGTCTTTGATGGAAACACTGGCAAATAACTAAAGGCAGTTCCACATGGAATTTTTGTGGCAGTGTGGAATCAGCTCCAATTCTGTCTGTTGTCATGAGATCAGCAGACTCCAGGAGCTGGGTCAACATATTATTAGCTCTGCTGCAAGGTATATGAAACCCCAGAAAATCCAATCATTATTCTTGAAGTGTGCAACTCAGCATAGCTTCTGGGTAGTCTGTTGCCCCATTGGTGGGAATTCTTCTCTCATCACACCTCCTAGTTTCTTTCTTTTGTCTTATTCTCCAGTTTTCAGGTCAACAGGCACAAGGACAATGACAGATCCATTGCTTTTTTTTTTTTTTTTAACAAGGCATAGAAAGGATGGCAATGTCAGGTGCCAAAAGCCATGTTTGTATGGCATTCTAAGCTCAACAGTTTGGGTAACTACGCACACTTAGCCATCTCTCAAGCATGGTTTAGTCACTCAAACTGAAAGTTTACTGTATTATTCATATCCTGAGCAGCAGCCATTTTGGAATTTCGGAGCCAGAATTTGAAACCGAGTTTCTTCTAGCATCTTTTACAGAAACAGGGGTTGTGAGACCTATGTGTATTAAAAAATGAAAGGACTCCAAATTAAATTATACTTTTCAAGCTTCAAATCCTAAAATCTAGCTGCTTTTATAGTGGAGCTAGCAAAAGAGATGTTTTCTCTTAATTAGCAATTGTTTGAGTCCTTAATAAGTATTGCTAATGGAAGGACAAGGGAGAAAATATTGAGTAAGTTTTAGGATACAAAAGATCATAACGTAAAACAGCTCATTGTTCTTTTCTTGCCATTTCCACAACTCACCATCTCACTGCAGAAAATTTACTCACTGTGGCCATCTTGCCATGGCCAACTGACTATGGGACAACTTGCTGTGGGATAATCCACATGGGATAGCTCAACATGATAAATGTTATCCGCGACTGTTTCTTCTACATTATTTCCATTTTTGTCAGTGGAAATAATGGTCGAAGAAACAGTGGCAGATAACATTTATCACATTGAGTTATCCACCTGGACTGTCCTGTAATGAGTTATCCTGTGATGAGCTGTCCCATTCCGTTTCCATGCAGGGATGAAGAATATTCATGTTTGAAATCTTACAGCAGGGGTGTCCAATCCCTAGGCCATGGCCTACTACCCGGCCATGGCATATTAGGAACCAGGCTGCACAAGCAGTGGGCCAGCACACACATGCGCACAGGCAGTTCAACTTGTGTGAGCAGTGGGACAGCATGCGTTCTCACATGCGTGTAGCTCAACTTGCACAAGTTGAGCTGTGCGTGCATGTGCACTGGCCTACCACTCATGCAAGTCAAGCTGCATGCATGTTTGTACCATCCTGCCCCTTGCGCAAGTTGAGCCTTGTATGTGTACTGGGCTGCCACTCATGTAGCCCTGTTCCCCTCTCTCCCTCCAGCCAGGCTGCTAAACCACAAATGTTGGAGACCACTCTTTTAGAAGATGGCTGCCAATCAATGTAGACAGATAAATACTGAATTAGGAGGATGTATGATATAAAATAACTTTCTGTGTTCCACTCCAAAAATTTTATTGGAATTGGCATGGGGAAAAACTAAGAAATATGTCTTTAAAAAATCATCAATTTGCTTAATAAGGACTTTTGATTTTATTTTATTCAATTTACATGGCCTCTTATCAAGTGATGCTACCCTAATGTATTTCTACCTCCACTCGATTTTCAATAAAAAGTTGCTCAGAATCATGAAACTGTAATTTTTCCTTATGTATATGACAAGCAGAAAAATTATGATTCTTAATATTATATTCATTGGGTGGGATTCTGAGTTGTGAAATGATTATGGAATGTTATGGAAAGCATCCAAGCAAGGACCCAGAAGGGAGTTTGACATCTGTTAATGGACATCCTGCAGACAATATATCACAGCAAGAGAGAAGCAATGGGATTTCTTTGGAATGCTGAGATGAGAAAAATGTACATGCAGATGGACTAGGGCAGGATTAAAAAGCTTCAAGCTGGGCTGTATAAAACTTTTAAAAAGGATTAGTGGCATAGAAAACAATATGTGGCAGCAGAACAAGTATGGCACAGAAGTTACAACTGCTCAGATCCCCTTTACTAATGCACCACAAAGCTCCTAATGCACTACAAAGCTCCTATCCCATTGTCTTACTTTGAATCTGGTTGCTAAGAGTGGAACTGTTTTTAAAGCACATCAGAAAAGTGGAGGAAGAGCTGAATCCATTCCCTGCTGTGTTTACACCCACTTATCCATACGCATTAGATATATTTACATGACATATTGTACCACGGTGAATCTAAGTTTTGTAGGTTGGCTGGCAACAGTAAATAAGATTAAGTCTAAAAGCCATTTTCCTTTTCCAGTAAGGGGAATCTAGGATGGGAGATACAGCTGAAAATTTATCCCCCACCCCTACCCCGAGTTTGGATGGGCTATTGCTCATGGAAGTAGAAAATACAACAAGCAGATTTTTCCTTGTTGAACGTTGACTAGGATCCTATGATCAAAAGACCTGAAGAGCTGGAAATAGTGAGGAACCATTGGCAGGAAAAGTGCAATCAGAATATCAGGGATGTTTTATTTCTTTCTGGAACTGCTTTGCTCAGTTGGATCATTTTACCTTTGCTCCCACTTTCTGTTCCTTTCTTGGCATGCTCTGTTTACATGATTGCTAGCTTTTGTATGCAGATCTAAGCATACAGCTATCTTATTCCACAAATATTTACTCTGCTGCATCTGTTAAAATAAAAATACTGTCGTCCTTGTGTTGTAGCACCACACACTTCAAAACCACTTGCCTGCTAGCCTGAGTAACAGGGAAAACTAAAGTCATTTATTGAAAAGCTTAATGCCAAGGAGGAGGCATCTTCTGTTCTACCCTCTCCAGTGGGGGCATCTTTTCATTCAAGAGCAGATGGTGGCTCAAGTCCAAGTTGTACGTCTCCAAAAGTGCTGGATTGCTCTTCTCTTGAGAAATAGCCAGATGTTAATGGCTTTTCTTGACTACGACTGAATGATGAGGCTTTAAAGATTTGTTTATAGATATAAGATATGGGAAGGAGAGACTTTGTTGAATTTGTAGAGAAAGTGATAAGTTATGGTATTAAAATTGAGATGAGATGAAGAGGATAACAAATTAATTTGTGGGACATCATTTGAAGGGATTAAAGATTAATATTTTTAATTTGTTGTTTCTAGTAGCCCTTAATGGATTTTTCTTGATTAAGTTTGAATGATGAGGTTTTAAAGATTTGTTTTTATAAGATAAGACATTGTAAGAAGATTGTTTTTCTTTGTATTTTTAGAGAAAATGACAAGGTACTGTGTAAGGAAAAGATATATGAAATTGATTTGCTGGCTAAAGTGTGTGTGTGTGTATGTGTGTATATATATATATATATGTTTTTTTAAGCTTTCGCGGGTACTTACATGTGTGCTGTTTAGTTTCCTTCGGGTATTATCCCACGTCATTGTAGTGCTGTTAAAGTTGTAGCAACGTTTCAGCAGAATCTCATCTGCCATCATCAGGCTTCTGTAGCCTGATGATGAAGCCTGATGATGGCAGATGAGATTCTGCTGAAACGTTGCTACAACTTTAACAGCACTACAATGACGTGGGATAATACCCGAAGGAAACAAAACTAAACAGCACATATATATATACCCGAGGGAAGCTAAACAGCACACTTGTAAGTACCTGCGAAAGCTTAAAAAAACAAATTAAAATCCTTTTTAAAAGTTTTATACAGCCCAGCTTGAAGCTTTTTAATCCTGCCCTAGTCCATCTGCATGTACATTAGCCAGGGCTCTGGATTCGAATTCTTCCATGAACAGGTTTGCAATGACGGGTGACAGTGGTGATCCCATAGGGGCTCCTTCAATTTGCTTGTATCTTTGTCCTTTGTATATGAAATAAGTGTTGGTTAGTGGGATCACCAC
>BLBF01000003.1:107552763-107565883 GCA_015471245.1 Laticauda colubrina | reverse complement strand
AAAGTGTTTGTAGCTGGCTTAATGTAAGGAAAAGTCATTTCTTTCTATTTTTTCTTTCTTTTTAATATATTTTTCTCTTGCCCAGTTTTTTTCCTTTTTGTACTTTCTATTTTTCTCTTTTTAATATTATCCTTAGCTTGTATTAGCTTTTTATCTTTGTATTTTTAAACTTCAATTAAAAATATTATGAAAACAGCCAGGTATTCTACCAGTGCAGCACCCATCACACACTGACCTCAAGCACTGCAATATGAAAGGAGTTTCAATAGTGCTATTTAAGTAGCACAGCTCCTTCACATTCTGCCGTTCCTCTGACCTCCTCTAATTCTCAGAAAGGTAGAAATTTCTCTCCTATTCTAATTGAGCATGGACCCTGAATTCAGAATTAGCTTTCTTTTAGGCAGCAAAACACTGGTTCATTTGGATAAATGTTCCACCTCTGCCAGCAGCTCATCATCTAGGCAAGCGGATCCTTCCAAATACATCGTCCCTGTCCTATTGTTTCTTTTATTTTTCTTATATGTATTCATAACTATGTTTTCACTTATACCTATTATCTTGTAAGCAATTGACAAACCAAATAAAATAAAATAAAATAAAAACACATACCTTGGATGGTAATGGTCTTACTTTTAATAATGATTCGAGATTTTATTAGAGGGAAACTAAATGGCTACATATCGGGGACAGGCCCAGGCTAGTTCATTAAATAGCCTTGCCTCACCCCCTCATTTCTCTCCCTCTGAGGGGAGTTGGGTTGAGAGAAAGCGACTGGCTCAAATTCACCTTTAGAGCTTTTGTAAATGAGGAGGGATTTGAACCTAGATCTCCTGGCTTCTAGTCCAACACTTACACCACAAAAATTATCTAATAATATTTCATTATAATGCAATAATTTATTGAACAATAAAAGAATTGAGCCCCCCCCTTTTCACTCTCTTTCATACAAATACATAAAAGAGTAGGTGCATTAAGTCGCTACCAGGTTTAAAGATCCTATTTTCCTTAATTCGCTGAAATGCGAACATCTCTCAAAAGAGGCACATTTTTGTCCCATCTCCTCAGCAATGCAATTATCTTTCTGCCATGTCCCTGCAGCTATCAGATGGCTATAAAGAAATAAACTCTGCCCCCATCTTTCCAGATTCTAAAACTGTGCTTCATTCAATACTCTGAATGAAAACCATGTAGGAAGCGTCCCAAGAGTTTAGTCTGCTTTTTGAACCTAGCCTCAGAGACACTTAGTCCCTGTTTTTATTGGAAGGACTCTCCTTTGGATAGTTACATATTTTATGCACAAACAGAAACATATGGCAAGTCACTCCTGCTTATTCTGTTGAGTGGGGCCCCTGGATTTTTGCCTACAAATCCTATTCTAATTCACCACTGCATCTAATTTCAAGGGAGGCCAAATGTTATCCCAACCAGAATTTTAAATAAAATGGTATTTCAATGAGGCAGGGAAGAAAAAAAGCAGAAATTGGTTAAGGATTCAACAATAAAGAGGTTTGATAAAAAGTAATAAACCAAATAAACAATATTGATGATATATCCCTTTGCAACAAACCTTATATTACAGTCCAATGCACTTCTCCTCAGAAGTAAGCTCTGTGGCATTGACCCAGGCATACTCCTGGGAAGTGTGTATAGAATCATTTCCTTAACATCAGTGCATTTCTTCTTAGCTTAGAAAAAAGCAATCAAAATCTTCAAGGTCCCTGCTATTCAAGAGGAAATACTTGTGTCAGCAGAAAAAACAGCACCAAGTGGCTATTGCTCCAGGCAAAGATGCATCAGAGTTCCCAGAGTTTTGGGAGGAAAGATATGAGGCAGAGTTGGAGATTGGCCTCCCTGTCTTCTAAAACCAGCATTCAGATAAGAGCACAGGACAAAAAAGGGCCCTGGTTTCTCTGTGGAAGGAGTTCAAAGTAGCAGCACAACTATCCTTGCCTCGATGTTTCATCAACTTTTGATATCACAGGACATAGTATCCTTCCAAGGCTTCTGTGAAGGTTAGGAGTAAAAGCACCATATTCCAGTAAATTTGCTTCTTCCTGAGTGAGATTTCAGTTGGTGATCATGGAGAAGGACAGGTCAAGCCTTCAGGCACTCCAGCATAGGATACCCTCAGATCAACCTTCTTTCCCATAGTATTGAATGGCTATATGAAAGTACTAGGTGAGGTCATTTATTGCCATAGGATTAAGTAGGATCAGTGTGTAGAAAATACATGATTACATCTCAATTCTTGACTGAAGAGATGAGATGATCCAATCCCTGGAGGATATCAGGCCTGGATAGTGAGAAATAAGTTTCTGGCTTAGTCCAAGAAGGTGGAATTCAGATACTAGCCAATTCCAGATTGACTCCAAATGTAACTATACTTTTCTGAAAGAACAGGGCTACAATAGGGGGATGGAGGTGTTTCTTCTGGGGCCTGGACTCACAGATTATCTGCATTCATACCTGGATGCAAAGGCCAGAAAGGTCAGGAACGGCAAGTGTTCCGGAACAGAAAGCACCAATTACGGTCACTCATACACTTGCCACCTTGTGAACTCTTTACTGTAATTTGCTCTAGATCGAGGTGTCAAACTCGTGGCCCTCAGGCCAGATGTGTCACGTGCTGATCACGCCCACCCCCATTTTAGCGAAGGGGGGAAAAGTTGTGATATGTCACGTGATGATAACGTGCCATCATGAGTTTGACACCCATGGTCCAGATGAGGATGCACTTGAGAGTCATCTGGAACCTTTACCTGATGCTGACTGTAGCTATCTAAATGATGCCAATCCCATTGTTGCTATCTTCCATCACTGCTGCAGGAACACTCTCTGAGTGCTATTAAAGCAGGTTAGTATATCTACAACCTTATATTACCAGGGCATCTTTGAGATGGTCTTTTCTGAACAGCATCTGCCTGTCCTATCTATGCAGATAGATTCATTACTGGGAAATCCAACAGGAAGGCACAAATGTGAGTATTTTCCCTCTGAGTTTGCTCTCAGAATCAATAGTAGTCCCATTCCTTATGATCTTCTGAGAGACTGTTAAAAGCTGCATATTTCAGAAAGTCTTTGAAGACTAGAATGAATTAGCATTTTTTCCTGCTTAAAGATACATTGCCATGAGTGCTATAATTATACATTATATTGTTGATTTTTCTGCTAGTTTACTGTCACTGTTGACAGTAAACTAGCACTTGTAATCCATTTCGGGTCATCCCTAGTGAAACAGCATAAAAGAGGTTATAAACAAAAATTGCTTCTCTACAGTCACTCAGTGCTGGTGCTAGCTAGCATTCTCTTTACAAAACATATCCTTTTTTCGATCTGCAGGGCCTGGCACTGGTACAGCATTCTGATTGCCAATATGCCCATTCATATGGTCAGAAAAGCAAAATTATGCAACAACAAAAAATCATTCTCTCAGTCCATTGACAAACCAACTGATGATGCGGAAGTGGGAATAAAAACAACCTTCCGTTCTGTTCCAAACTGCACACCCTTTGATTTTCCAGAAATCCAGTGCCTGTTGGAAAAAGAAGATCCCAAAGTGCTAGTTTCAAAAAGGAAACTTTCCTTTTTTGGGGGTGGGTGGGGGTGGGGGGGGTGTTCGTTTTAAAATAGTTTGCTTCTAATCCAAGAAGTTTCTTCAGTTTTGACTAAATGATGGGAAATGGATGGACTTAGATTCCTTATAGTCATCTGGTTATTAGCATTCTGAAGGTTGGTCATTAGCTCTCTGAGAGTCATTGAAGCCATTTTAACTGATACAGATAAACAGATGAGAAGAGAATTCTAGAAAAAAATCCAGTTGCCTCTAGGAAAAAGCAACCATGACCTGGATTAAGAATCTCCATAAACTGAAAAAGAAGATCTTACTATTCAGCAACAAGAAAAAGGCTACTTTTGTAGATTTGGGATATACCAAGTGTTCCGTCTGGAAAAATGTGAGTAAACTGGGTTCCAACAAACAAAGTCTTTATTAATACTAGCAATAGTAACGGAATAGTTTGGCTGAAGCCGCGGCAGCCTTTTTATACAGGCTTTCCTGCCGGCTTGTAGCCAATGGCAGCTATTTGACTTTGCCGCCTTTCAGCGGCTCTTTTGGATTGGTTCCTAATGAACCAATCCAATACTATTCTTTCTAACCAATCAGATTGCATTGTTTGGAGTATACCATTCTATACAGAATACCCCTCCCCCCTTAGTTTAGTCCTACGTGGGTGACGTAGTTGCGCAGATAGGTGGGGCTTCTTCTGACTCTACTTGACTTGCGCGGTTCATTGTCGCTGGAGACTTAGAGCGGTTCGGATGGGATCGCTGTCTCTCCGGCTCTTCTCCATGGAACCGCCTGGAAGGGTGAGTCAGCAAGGTTGCTACCGCTTGAGTTGCTCAGGCCGGTGGTTTTGCCGCTCCCTCCTGGCTTTCCCAGGCAGGTCGAGCTGGTTTTGCTGGCCCCTTCCAGGAGGGGTTCCTCTACCTGTCAATTATTTCTGCCAGTTTCATCTAACCATAAGTGTTCTTTTTGCTCTTTTTGATTGGTTAGATGTTCTGGGTTTATTTTTAACAGTTCTTTATTCCCTTCAGTATTATTTTTTTGTATTCCCCCCCCCCTTTGGTTTTGTTTTCATCGGTTTTTATTGTTTGAAGTTGCGCAGTCGTATTTCACTCGACATTTCAGGAACAAAGCTGGTCTATGTGCCGCTTCCATTCCCTGCTATCGTCTATGGATCGGAGGATCGGAGGCCTGCTTTTGTGTGTTTGTGGCTGGAAGCCAAAGAGGATCCCCAGTAAAAAATTTTGCGTAGACTAGGTCGCCAATTTCAAACGTGTGGAAACAGCTGGAGGAGTCGGGGGGTTTCTCAAAGGTGTAGTTTGGATGTAACCTATCCAAATGTGATCTAAGTTTCCTCCCCATTAACAATTCTGCCGGGCTCTTGTTAGTTACAGTACTGGGGGTGATATGTTGGAGGGTGAGTAATTGTGATAAAATTCAATTTAAAAGTGATAAAATTCAATTTATCCTGGACATCCCCTGGATCCATTTTTTCCAAACCCTCCTTGGTAAACCTGACCATTCTCTCAGCCCTACCATTTGCCGCCAGGTGGGCTGGTGCGGTAAGTGCATGGCGTATGCCTAAAGAGGCTAGGTCCTGTTCAAATTGTATAGCGGTTAGTTGTGGCCCATTGTCGGACACTAGGATGTCCGGCAACCCATGGGTTGCGAATAGTTTGTTTAGTTGCTTGATAACAGCGTCGGTTGTTGTAGATGACATTACTGCGACTTCCAACCAATTTGAGTATGCATCTATAACAATCAAAAATGTATGCCCCTTATTAGGACCCGCAAATTCAATATGGATTCGAGACCAGGGGCCTCGTGGGGTCTCCCAGTCCCTTATATGTGCTTGTGGTGGTGATGGCCTGGTTTTCTGGCATCTATTGCATGTAGCAACCCAGTATTCAATATCTCTGTCTAAACCAGGCCACCAGACATAGCTCCTAGCCAGGCTTTTCATTTTCACGATGCCTGGGTGGCCTTCATGAAGCATGCCCAACACTTTAGTTTGTAATCTGGAGGGAATTACCACCCTATCACCCCACAATAAACACCCCTTTTGTATTGACATCTCAGTCTGTCTGGTCCGGAAAAGTTTAAAGTTTTCAGTTTTTTTGTTTTCCGGCCAGCCTTTACCTACCCAATTTAAAATGTGGGCAGTCACTGGGTCTTTAGCGATGGCTCTGGCGACATCATTTGCAAATATTGGCAGTTCGGGGCAGGCTTCTAGTTGTAGGGTGGTAATTGTTGGTGCCGGGTCGTCCTCTGTCTTTGGTAGTGGTGTTCGACTTACTGCGTCTGCATGGGAGATCTGTTTTCCGGGTCGATGTATTAATGTGTAGGAATACGCAGCTAGGAATTCTGACCATCGGGTCATTCAGGGAGATAAAATGTTCGGTGTGGGCTTGTTTCCCGCCAAAATTCCTAGTAGCGGCTTATGATCAGTCACAATGGAAAATGTTCTCCCATAGAGGTACTCGTAAAAACGCTTAACTCCAGCGACAATTACCAGGGCTTCTCTGTCTAGTTGACTATAGTTGCGTTCTGCTTTAGAAAGTGTTTTCAAGTAAAAGGCAACGGGTGCCTCTCTCCTGTCTGGCAATTGGTGGCTCAGGATGGCACGGACTCCAAACGTTGAGGCGTCACAGGTGACCGTTAATGGAAGTGTGTTACTAAACTGAATAAGAACGGTGTCTGAGGTTAACAGATTTTTTATGCCTTGGAATGCTTTTTGTTCTCTATGCCCCCAAGTCCAACTAGTTTTCTTATCCAATAAACAATGTAACGGTTCTGCTATCGTTGCTTTGTGAGGGAGGAATACGTTATAGAAGTTTATGAGACCCAAAAATGCTTGCAACTCCGTTTTGTTTTTTGGCTGTGGTGCGTCTCTAATAGCCTTGACTTTTTTTTTCTGTCGGGTGTATACCCTCGCCGTCAATTAAATAACCCAAAAATTCGATGTGATCAGTCATTAAGCAGCATTTTTCTTTTTTGACTTTCAGGCCGGATTCTCTAAATTTTGTTCGCACTTCTTTCAGTCTTGTCTCTAATTGGGTCGTGTTTTTAGCCGAAATTAGGACGTCATCAAAATATGGAACGACCCCTTTAATTCCATTTAATAGGCTTTGGAAAATGCCTAGGGGCAACACTCACTCCAAATTGAAGTCTGTTACATTTGAATGCCCCTCTGTGAGTTTCTATTGTCTGTGCCTCGGCCGTTATTGGGTCTACTGGAAGCTGTTGATATGCTTGGGCTAAATCAAGCTTGGCAAAAAATTTTCCTCCCCCTAGTGAGTGCAGTAAATGTTGCACGATTGGTACAGGGTATGCGCTTTGCTGCAACTCATGGTTCAGGGTAGCCTTGTAGTCTCCGCAGATGCATACCGACCCATCAGGTTTAACAGGTGTTACTATTGGTGTCTCCCATCTAGCATGGTCAATTGGTTCTATGACCCCTTGCTCAATTAATTTATTTAACTGTTCATCTATTTTGGCCTTTAAAGCAAAGGGGACTCGTCTGGCTTTTAATCTTCTAGGTGCTACCTGAGGGTCTAAACTAAAGGAAATTGGGGTCCCCCGGTACCTGCCTAAGGTGCCATCGAAGACATCCTGGAACTTGTGTATCAGGCTCTCTTCCCAGTCGGTTGCAGCTACTCGGCTTACCCCGGTCATTCTGATGCCCAATGGTGTGAACCATTCGATGCCCAGGAGGCTGGGGCGGTCCCGGTCGACTATTGTTAGAGGCAGGACTTCAGCGTGCTGCTTGTATGTGACTCGGAAATGTCCTAGACCTACCACAGGGATTCGGTTTCCTTGGTAATCTTTTAAAATTAATTTTTGTTTCTGGAGTTCTTTTAATTTGATGTTTGGAAACAGCCGTCTGATTGTGTTCCAAGACACCATTGACAGGAAGGATCCTGAGTCGACTTCCATCTCGTAGGGGTTTCCTTCAATTTTTACAATGATTTTGACCTTTCTCCTGCTTTCCGTCTGGGCGCTTCCAATAGTGACAGTTTGATGGGTCTTTTCTCGGTTGCCGGTTCATTTGTTGAGCTCTGATTTCTTTTCGGCTTGCTTTGATTCAGCTGGCAGTGGGGAGTTACTGCATCTGTTTGGGCTGTTATTTTTTCAATTCCTGCAGACTTTTTCGATGTGTCCCCTCTTCTTGCAAGCTCGGCAGATGGCATCAAAGAATCTGCAATCGACTCGAGGGTGGTTTCCCCCGCAGCCAGCGCATTCCCGCCAATTTCTTTTTTCATGCCTTTTTTTGTTGGCATACAGGCAGTGGACCTCATCATCCTCATCTTCCGTTTCTGATGAACTGTCGAATTCTTCATGATGAGTTGTGGTGGGAGCTTGATTCTTTCCTCTGGACAGGGTCATCACGTCATTATTTGAGTTCATTTGCTTTATAGTGGCCGCTGACTTCTGCTACTGTGGCTTCTGCGATCGCTTCAGCCACTGTGATATTGAGTTTATTTAGTAGTTTACTTTGTAAGTTAGAGTCTCTTGAACCTAGGACAACTTGATCTCGCATGGCTTCATCCAAGTTCAGGAACTCGCGAGGTCCCCCCAGTTGTCGGAGAGCTGCCACAAAGTCAGCGATGGTCTCACCTTCCTTCTGATCCCTTTTGTAGAATTCGTGCTGTTTGATGAGATTTGATACTACCGGTGCGTAGTGGGCCTTTAACATTCGGTGAAGCTCAGACCAGGTCATTTGTTTCACGTCTCTGGGCTTCGCCAATGCTTTGGCCATTTTGAATACATTTTGAATTCCTAATGCATTGGTCCACAATGCATTAGGAATACAGCCCTCTTCCGCTGGTCTGAGATCTCTTCCATTTCGTTGCTCTCTAAAAACATCAGGAAACAGTCTACGTATGATTCCCAATCCTCTTCATTGGGATTGAAGGGTGCGGGCGGCGCGTTATTCCCAGCCAACACTTTCAGTCTGGAATTCTTTCTGCTGCGTGCTCGGTCTCGCATTTAGGATGATCCCATCCTCGTTGCCAGTGTTCTATCCGGAAAAAACACAAGGTAGACCGGGTTCCAACAACAAAGTCTTTATTAAGTTAAGCTAACAGTAACGGAACAGTTTGGCTGAAGCCGTGGCAGCCTTTTTATACAGACTTGCCTGCCGGCTTGTAGCCAGTGGCAGCTATTTGATTTTGCCGCCTTTCAGTGGCTCTTTTGGATTGGTTCCTAATGAACCAATCCAATACTGTTCTTTCTAACCAATCAGATTGCATTGTTTGGAGTATACCATTCTATACAGAACACCAAGTGCAGAGATATAAAGTTAGGATGTATTTTTGGCACTGGAAAAGAGTTCCTTTTTAAAAAGAACTGGAAAACCTTTCTGTGGTCCAGCATAGCTACATTTAATCGCCCTTGACTTTGCTAGTCCCTTACACATAGATGTTTTACATGGTGCTTCAGCAGCAAATGGAATTGCCAAGACCAATTTTTTTCATCAGGCCAGATTCTATTTTACTTGCAACTTTCTGTGTGTGTGTGTGTGTGTATTGCTTACATTTGGGGCTGATCTAAGGAACTTACAATCTGGTGTACACTAAGTCACAGCCATTGAAGTATCCCTAGGTCATGTGAACAAAAATTTGGCACTTGGTACTATGCCTTCCCTTATGATGGACTGCAGGGACACTGCATCAGTTCACACACACACACCCCAATGTGCCCCATCTCAACCAACTGGTGCCCACAGACCTAGGGCCTGTTTCAAGATACCTCAGAGGGCAAGCAAGGCAGACCATGTTTGAGTTTGGCAGGTCCTAAAGGGCAGGGCCACTCCCACTGCCTCAGGCACCCATGCTTAATGACTCACACAGTCACTTAAAGTTTGCAACAGGCAGATGGGGACAGTGATTGTTAAGTGAGGCAATCATATGGACATCTAACTTAAGTATTGGCGTGACTTATCACCATAATGGGCAGGCTCCATTATGATCGTAAGTTGAGGACCACATGTAGTTAAAAAAAGAATACAATATGTAAGTTTCATGTCTACTTAACTTGTCTCATTTTTGCCTTATCTTGTTCCAGTGCGTTTTTTAAAAAAAAATAATGTTTAATTTGTATTTTTGTGAATTGGTTCTGATTCTTTGTTGTTGCTAGCTCTAAATAGCAGCCTGGAGGGAAAGGTGTCAATTTCAAGAAATAGCATGCATCTCCTAACCACACCTCTTCTGCAGTTGACCCATTTGCTATGCTGAAATATTTTCCAATGGGGAGTGGGGGTAGGAATTTCCTGATAGAATTTCAAACATTTATTAAGACCAGTTCTCATACTTCAGGAATGTTTGCAGTTAGGCTGGAATTCCTTAGCAAAGAATGAAATCATGGGAGAATGCCTGCACTGTCCTAGGCAGTCTTGGCTTGCAAAAGCGTTCATGCTGAAGTCAATTCTTCTACCCTCCAAGTGAGGGATGAATTAAAAGAAAACTGACCAATGAAGATTGACCAATGCACAACAGTTGTTTATATTCATGCACTGGAATCAAGAGAGGATAGAACAGAACAGAACAGAACAGAACAGAACAGAACAGAATACTTTATTGGCCAAGTGTGATTGGACACAAAAGGAATTTGTCTTGGTGTAAATACTCTCAGTATTACATAAAGGAAAAGATACATTCATTAAGAATCAAGACTCATAAGGTACAACACTTAATGATAGTCATAGGGGAAATCAGCAATCAAATCATACTAGGAAACAGTCAATATATATCGCAAGGATACAAGCAACAAAGTTATAGTCCTACAATCACAGGGAGGGGATGGGCGATAAGGAGTGATGATGAGAAGATTAACATGATAGTGCAGACTTTGTAATAGTTGAACAGTGCTGAGGGAATTATTTGTTGAGCAGAATGATGGCTTTCGGGGAAAAAACTGTTCTTGTGTCCAGTTGTTCCGGTGTGCAGTGCTCTATAGCGTCGTTTTGAGGGAAGGAGTTGAAACAGTTTATGTCCAGGATGTGAGGGGTCTGTAAATATTTTCACAGCTCTCTTTTTGACTCATGTCCAGAAAGCAAAGCTAAGGTTCCGGAATAAAGCAAGACAGGTTCAAGATCAGGATGGGCAAAGGGAAAAGACCTGGAGGTGATCAGTTCAATTGCTGTGCACATTGCTTTATATTTTTTTTATTTTAGACGAGATTGAGTTTGGGATTTGCCATTATGTTCAGGGCCTGATTACCATGCCACAGAATCATTAACCTCTCAGTCTGAATCTAGGTGAATTAATATTGTACATTTGAGAATATGATAAAATAAAAATTAAAAAATAAAGGCCCACAGATCCCCAGTAGTTCATTGGCCACTGTTTAGCTAATGAGTGCAAACTAAGCCTAGAGAGACAGATATAAGGCAGGGTGCGGAACAGATATGGATAGTTGGGGATCAAGCTGTGGTGCTGTCTGTCTTGATCTAACATTGTGGCAGTTCTAGGCTGTATGTACACACAGACATGCACACACATTGGCATATCCTTACCAGGTGTCTGAGTAAAAATTAAAAAAAAAAGATGGTACTTACTGCCAGCCAGCAGCAAGGCCCTACTGGGAAAGGAATGAGGCTACTCATGAATATCTCATGGTACCTTGCTGGGAAAGGGAATGGATGATGCAAAAAGGGGAACTGGCAGAAGGTTAGGCTTCTTATGCTCCACTGAACCTCATAAATATGCTAATAGCAGGACAGGGACATGTCTCTTGCTGATACATGGTATGGGAAGAATCAAAATAGAACTGGTACAGTAGTCTGCTCTATGCCTGTGACTATACACAGGACAAAAAGTTACAGTACTGGGGTTCATTCTAATCCCTACCCCTGTAAACAACTCTCCCTCTCTCTCTGCACTTTTGCCTCTTGGCATCTCTGGGATAGTTTGGAAGATATAACAGCTCTAACTAGATTTAGCCTTAAATGGTCTCCGGATTCCAGGTCTGGCTTTCTTAGGTGGTGACTCAGTTCTTCAAGTTCACTTTATTGGGCTACTTCCAATCCAAGTGGAGAGTCAAAAGGTAATACACAAATGTGTTGACCTGCCCAGAAAAGCTCACTTAGTGAGAACGTCTGTATGTTCTGGATACTTAAAACTTTGGAGGAATAGAATGGAATGGAATAGAAGAACAGAGTTGGAAGGGACCTTGGAGGTCTTCCAGTCCAACCCCCTGGTTAGGCAGGAAACCCTGTATCATTTCAGACAAATGAGTGTCCAATATAATGCATCAACACTAACATCATTATCATCATTCATAGATTGGCTATGTGCAGCACAATCTGTAATAGTTAGCTCCATAAAGAGAACAGTAAGCTGTCCTGTAAACATACACATGCATGGCCTATTCACCTTCATGAAAACTGACAAAGCACATTCTCTCTTTCTCTCTCTCTCTCTCTCCCTCCCTCCCTCCCTCCCTCCCTCCCTCTCTCTTTCTCATTAAATGCCTTTGATGAAGCTGACATATAAGGAAAGCCAATGAAATCTTAAACTGTGTTAAAAACTGACACATTTAAAATGGCATATGTATGTTTTCCTGGACTGTAGTCTACTTTATCTTATACATCAGATAGAATCTTGATTGTATGTTTACCTGTATGTGCAAAGATATAGTCCAAGAAGTAACAAAATATAGAAGCTGTAAAATATTATAACTACTTTTATCCATTCACACTCAAAATATTTGGCAATCAATTTAAAGCCTTGGTTGTTGTCTTTAAATTCCTGTAATCTATAGTATATGCAGGAAGTCCTTGTTTAATGACCACTTGTTCAGCAATTGTTCAGAGTTATGATGTCCCTGAATGAGGGGACTTACAACCAGTCCTCACAGTTCCAGCTGTTGCAGCATCTCCACATTCACATGATTGTGATACAGTGCTCAGCAACCAACTCACAATTATAATACAATCACATGATCACTATTTGCAACCTGCACTACCAGTTTCCAACAAAGTCAATAGGGAATCTGACAGGAGATCACAAAGGGTAATCACATGATGTTGTGCTTAATGACTTCAGGCTTCACTTAAAGATGGCAACTGGAATTGATGACATAAGCTGACATGATTATGTGGTATGGCATTTTATGATAGTGTTGCTTAACAATGAAATTGCTAGTCCCAATTCTTATTGTGAATTGAGAATAATTGAGTTGTATCATCTATCAATCCTGCCTTCTAGGAAGCACCTATGAAACATTTCTTCCCCATTGTGGGCTTCACAGAATATGGGCCAGATGGCAGGTCTTCTCCCCCACTTTATGGAACTCTCCCCCCTGGATGTAAGCACAGCCCTGACTTGTTCATATTACAAAGGCAATCAAAGGTTGTATTATTTCACTAAGCCCTTGAACCCTGGTGATTTGATTGCAGCATTCACCTTGTGGAGTTCATTTTTGAGGTTTTATGATTTGGGGTTTTTGCTATATTGCTGTTTGCCACCTAGGGTTCTCTGGGCTGCAAAAAGATAAAAGGATAAATCAATATCTATCTATCTATCTATCTATCTATCTATCTATCTATCTATCTAT
>BLBF01000003.1:107528513-107552753 GCA_015471245.1 Laticauda colubrina | reverse complement strand
TATCTATCTATCTATCTATCTATCTATCTATCTATCTATCTATCTATCTATCTATCTATCTATCTATCTATCCAATCTATCACCTGGTGGCTTCAATGGGTGGACAGATTTGCTACTCATACAATGTGTTGCATCCTGCACAACCCAGCCTTGTCTGTCTTCTCCCTGTTTTTTTCCAATAGAGGAAGTAGGGTATATGCTGTAAAACTGTGGTGGTGGCAAAAGATTCTGATTACCAAGAGGGACAAATGCAGAGATGGAAGGCAACAAGTGGAAAGAAGGACAAGAAGGCAATCAGTTAACTAAAGGGAGGTCTTGCCCATGACTGAAACCCATGTAAATCTACTGCAGATGTTGCATTTACTTCAATTGAAAAAATGGTAAATGAAGGAAAATACATAAAGTTTTACATACATGTAGATTAAACAAAGTGGTGAAGAGCTGAACATTGAACAAAGCAGGGCCAGGGACATAGCCAACCACAATGGAGGCAGCCAAGCAGAAAGGTATATATGGAATCCTAAACAAAAGTAGGTGTATAGGCATCTCTCTGTATTTCTGCCTCTCTCTAAATCAGGCTGTCCAATCCATGGCCTGTGAATCATTTGCAGCCCTGGACAGTTAGTAATGTGGCCCCACAAGACGTAATAAAAATATTTAAAAATAAAGGAAATTTGATATTTATATACATCAACTATGTTATAGATTTTATATGTAGCCCCAGATGATTCTTCTTCACTCACTGTGGCCCAGGCAGCAAAAGATTTGACACCCATGCTCTCAGTCAAGATGGTTTCCATTCCAAATGTTTGTATTGGTTGGTTCTATTTGGGTTCTACCATGTTTTTTAAAAAATTACAATAGAGAAATTAGCTTATTGATTTATTTAAAAAAAAAAAGACAATTCATGTAGCCACCTGTCTCACCTAGGGATGACCTTAGGCAGCATACAAATATTAAAACCAAACGATTATAACATAAAACATCAAATCAGTATAATTTAGTATGTCGGGAAACAGTAGGCAAAAATAGCCAGAAAAAAAGAGGAGGAAGGCAGACCTTCTGTGTTTGTGCACCTAGTTAAGTCCTAAGAATAGAAGAAATGCTGAGCAACCATTTACTTCAAGGAGAAGAAATAACTGGAATTGATAGACAGGAAAACTGGCAAATAAATCACAAATGTACAGTTCACAAACCCTCTTTATTTTGTGGGTGCTGCAACGAGGCAAATCAGAAAGATTGTATCATACAGTAAATATGTATTTCAGAATACTGTTAAACTGGAATATCCCCCTTCTTCTTTCTCAAACAGAATTGTAGAGCTCTGCTGCCCTCTGTTTTACCAGAAGCCTAGAAGCCTTCCTGTCATCAGATGTAAGGTTGAGAAGATTGTGGCTATGAACAGAGCACAAGAAGCAATGGTAGCAAAGAGAATAAACAGAAAAATGGCTAATGATCACAGGATCACACACATATGTCATGATATGTCACATGATGCAAGTTGGGCACCTGTAGTCTAGAGGGAAGCACAAAAAACATATCTGTGACTCTGCTGAAAAAAAATGTTGCTCTATTTTCCTCTTCATCTGCAGTGCTCTGAATTAAAAAAGGAACAAGCTCCAGAGAGCATGTAAAAGATGACTTATGGAATCCCTTCCAATCTCTTAAAAATAATTCTGGCTGGGAAGGAAGATGGAGAGGGATCTAGAATGAAGGAGCCAGCAACATTCCATCCATGTCATTGCTCCTCTCCCAAAGGAAAGTACCAGAAGATTTGTTTCTGGAATGTTTTTCTCTGCGATTTCTGGCTGCATCATCTGGCCAGCTTCTCTTGATACACTAAGTTTGGCTCCACCTTATTGCGTTTGAGTGTTTTCCTCCTGACGGACAAGCAGAGAACCAACACCTTTACATAATTTTGTTCACACGTTAGTCCAAATGTAAACCTGTCGCCCAGGGATGGGATTCAAATTTCTTAACAACCGGTTCTTTGTTGGTGTTGCTTAGTGGTCATGTGACTGGGTGGGTGTGGCTTGCTGACGGCATGGCTTGGTGGTCACATGACTGGCTGGGTGCAGCTTGTTTGCAAATATTGTAAATATTGAATTTTTATATAAAAAAAGAGCAACTTGTACCCAAAATCAGGCAAAGCAGGGAGGCAGATTGAGTTGCTCACAGAATCACAGATTCACTCACAGAACTACCTTTCTGCAATTTGCTGCTTGGTCTGTCACATAAAATTTGCTAGCAAGGAAACTCATAAAATTAACTCACAGCAAACCATGTATGTAAATATTGAGTTTTTTTATATAAAAAAGAGCAACTTTTACCCAAAATCAGGCAAAGCAGGCAGATTGAGTTGCTCACAGAATCACAGATTCATTCACAGATCTACCTTTCTGCAATCTGCTGTCTAAATCTGTACTGAAAAATAAAAGCTTAAGTCCTAAGTAAAGCCCATGTCACACCGAACCAACGGATGCAAAGAGGATGTAAAACGGACAAAAAAGCTTGCCATCCGTTGGAAAATGCGATGTACTCACTGCCTCCGTTTGGCTTCCTCTCTATCCGTCCAGCATCCGTTTATGGACGTTTCATCTGCTCCAAAAGTTTTGGGCTGCCCAAAACTTTTGCATGGAAAATGTATCCAGTTCGTCCGTTCTGCATCCGCTACGCATCCGCTACGCATCCGCTATATCCGCTAGGCATCCGTTCTGCATCCGTGCAACTCGCATCCGCTCGGACGCAGGGAGGAAGCGGAACGGACGCGGAACGGATGCAGAACGGATGCAGCACGGAAACAAAGCATTTAAAACGGAAAAAACGTTCGCAGAGGGGACCTATCTCGGATATTAAGGATGTCTAGAGGAACAGCAGCCAAGCTGTGCAGACCTCTGCAGCCTTCATCTGACTCTTCCTCTTCCACAGCATCCAGTCATGTCCACCATGGATTGTGACAAAGTCCTTTCAGCAGCCACCATCCTTCTGCAACAGTGCGAAACCATCTACAGGCTCTGTGAACTCTACTACGGGAAGAAAAGGAGGCACCCAAAAAAAGTCTGGGTCCAAAGATGGTTCGCCAGAAGAGCAGAGGACGGACTGTACAACAAGCTGATGGTGGAGCTCAGGACCGAAGACACTCGGGCGTTTCAGAACTTCATGAGGATGCCTCCAGCCATGTTTGATGAACTTGTGCAGCGGCTGACACCCAGGTTGACCAAGACAAACACCAGATTCCCGCCCAGCCTGGAACCTGGGCTCAAGGTGGCACTCACTCTGTGCCACCTGGCCTCAGGGACCACCTACAGGAGCATGCAGTACGGCTGGAGGGTGCCACCCAATACCATCAGCATTGTGGTCAGAGAAGTGGTGCAGGCCATCATCGAAGAATACAAGGAGGAGCTCCTCCAGTTCCCCCTCCACTGAAGAAGGATGAAAGAAAATTGCAGAGCAGTGGTATCAGAAGTGGAACTTCCCCCACACCGTTGGAGCCATAGATGGCAAGCATGTGGCCTGCAAAGCTCCAGCCAAGTCGCGGTCCACTTATCACAACTACAAGGGCTTCTTCAGCATCATCCTCTTCACCATGGTCGATGCTAACTACAAGTTCATGTACATCAATGCTTCAGGCAATGGCTCATCTTCAGATGCCCAGGTATACAACGCCAGTCACCTCAAGGAGGGGCTGGAAGGCAACCTCATGGTGGGCTTCCCAGATCCAGACCCTCTGCCCAATGACACGCAAGATGTGCCCTACTTCATTGTGGGGGATGACGCCTTCTCCCTCAGAACCTACCTCATGAAGCCCTACACCTCCAAATACCTCACCCGTGAAGAGAGGATCTTCAACTACAGGCTGTCCAGGGCAAGGCGGGTGGTGGAGAACGCCTTTGGCATCCTGGCCAACAGGTTCCAGGTACTTCTCACCAACATGCAGCATCGCCCAGAGACCATGAGGAGGATCGTGGAAGCTTGCTGCATCCTGCACAATCTCATGCACACCCGCTACCCAGTCTTGCAGAACAGGCTCGTGGACCGTCAACAAGGCAATGGGGACATGGAGCCTGGGGAATGGAGGCAAGGGCAAAACCTGATCAACACTGAGGATGTACAAGGCCCCAACAGAGCCTCACGTGAGGCGAAGAAGCAGCGCAACCTCCTGAAACACTGGTGCAACTCCCCAGCTGGAGCAGTGGAGTGGCAAGACAGGATGGTAAATGCTTAATGGATGCTTCCTTCAGCCTGTCTCATCACACGGATGAGATTGGGCCATGTATGTTTGGTTGGCCTACAATGAACAGGGCGTTTAATAAAGAGTTGTGTTTGTGTTGACATGTGTGGATAATTATTACATTATTGTTGATAATAAAGGGCCGTAGGTGTGGCACCTGGGAGGGTGGACCATACAGTCCCACTATGCTTGCACTGGAGGTTTATCTATCCCACTGCTATCCTCACCCATCCCACAGCTATTTCCCATACCACAGGTATCCTAACCCATCCCAAAGCTATCCTTACCCATCCCACAAGCATGCAAAGGCTTAAACCATTTCTAAAAGTGTCCACCAAGACTTTATTAAAAAAAAGAAATGAAACAAGTGTGTGAATCATAAATAGACTTTATTAACAACAAGCTATAAGACAAAAATGAGTCTCTGGCACTCCTCTTAGTCGCTCAGTCTCAGGGGTGAAGGGTGCAGGTGCTGTGGAGGTGGCTGGTGCTGCTGTGCTTGTCATCAGCTCCTCCAGAAGCAGAAGCAGCAGAAGCGCCAGTCCCAGAAGAGTGAGCCCGTGCTGCAGAAGCCCCAGGAGAACCAGAGTGAGGGCCAGGGGGCGGGATGGTAGCCCTGTCCCTCTTGCCAGGTCTGGCAGCAGATGGCTGAGGCTTGGTTGTGGGGTTGCTGGCTGGCAGGAAGGCTGGCAGGAACCAAGGCTGGCAGGGAGGGTGGCAGCAAGGCTGGCAGCAAGGCTGGCAGCAAGGCTGGCAGCAAGGCTTGCAGGCAGACATGCAGGCAGGGCAGGCAAGACAGCCAATCCGTCCGGCAGCCGGTCTTTCCTCTGAATGGCGACCTGCTTCCGAGCTGCTTCCGTTATATCCACGGGGCTGACGCAATGCATCCTCCCCACATGCGCAATTAACGCCAGGCATCCATTAGGCTTCTGCTGTGCATCCGTTGTGCATCCGCTGTGCATCCGCTTCATCCGCTAGGCTTCCGCTCTTCATCCGCTCTTTCTGTTCTGCATCTGCTTTGCTGAGACCCCCCGGAAGTCCTGCGGATGTACCATCCGCTCCCATCCGCTTCCATCCGCTAAGCTTCCGTTCCGCATCCGCTTTGCATCAGCCCTGCGTCCTCCATGCGTCCGTGTTATCCGCTCCGGTTATGCAAATTTTTGCCCCTTTTGAGAGCGGATAACAATGGATGGAACATTTTGCTTGTCCGCTGTGTCCTTTTTGCATCCATTGGGCAGTGTGACATGGGCTTAAAGTTCAGCTCTACTCTCAGGCTATTTCTCCCCACCCCACCCCCAAATACCACCCCTGACTGGGCCTCAAGGAAGTCTCCTGGGAGAAGGCAAAGCAATATAATAGCGATTTAGATCAGCTAGAAAACAAGAAATCCAACAATTTCCTGCTTTCTAGCTAATCTAAATTGTGCAACAGAGCTGATAGTCAGAACAGCTGATCATTAGGGGAAAAAAAGGAAAAATACAACTTACCAAAAATTAGGTGAAGGCACAATGCAGGCAAGTTGGATGGCATGCATGTCAGGTAAGGAGTAACTGGGTGGGGAGGGGTGGGCGGCGAGGAGAGGGGCCAGCCAGTGGCACAATTTGCCAGTTCTCTGAACTGTGCAGAATCATAATAACCGGTTCTATAGAACCGGTCTGTACCAGTAGAATGTCACCCCTGCTGTCACCCTAACTTTCCTTAGAGGCCCTGTGCAAATCTAACCCTGTCAGTTTTGCACTCTGATTTCAAGGAAGCTTAACCCTAACCCAAGTTCAATTTTCACTAGGAATGGCATTTTATTGTGACTGACAAACAAATCCGAATGAAAATTGTCAACCTCATTTTAGTTGGAGAATCTCTATAAATATAGTCTTGATAATAGTTTTCTGATTCCAAGGAAGCAGAACCCCAACTCTAACCCTAGTTTAATTTTAATCTGGAATGGGATTTTCCTATATATTTCATTGTGCTCCCCAAATAAGTTTGAATGTAAAGTTGTCACCTTCACTTTCATTAGAGACCCTCCGCAAATTTATACCTGAGTCACTTTTCGGCTCTGTCTTCAAGGAAGCCAAACCCTAACCCCAGTTTGATTTTTGCTTGGAATAATATTTTCTCATGTATTTTGCAAAAATGGATCTGAATGCAAACCTGTCAGCTTCACTTTTCTTACACAACCTCTGCAAATCTAACCATAATGTTGATTTTCAGGCCTGATTCCAAGAAAGCTTAACTCGAGCACTAATCCTAATCTTAGTTTAATTATCACTGGGAATAGGATTTTCCCATGCATTCCCCCACATCGTTGGGGAAAAAAGGAAAAAAAAGCTGCACCCTCAGTTTCTTAGAGGCCCATTGCAAATCTAACCCTGATGTCAATTTTTGGCTCTGACTTCCAGGACGCCTAACCCTAACCCTAACTTAATTATCTATGGGAATCATTTTCTCATGCATTTTACTGGCTCCAAAAATAAGTCTGAACCTAGAGCTTTAACTTTCATTTTCCTTTTCATTTTTCCATCTCTCCTCCCTTGCACCCTCCCCGCACTGAGCTGACGGGAACACCACTGTGTACAATATGTGTATAATGTTGTTGCATTACAACATATGCATGCACTTGGGTGTGTGACAAAGATAAATATGTTGTTGGCCAATCAGATAATGTCTTATGTGTGTGTTCTCTTTGGCAATCCATTCCTCCTCTTTGGCAAGATTCCTCCTCTTTCCATTTCTCCTCTCTTGAATGCTCCCCCACCTCGCCCCACTGAGCTGAGACAGCACACTTATGTACAATCCCCAGCTTTCTTTTGCTGGAAGCTATTCACAAGCTCCAAGCACTTTGAGGCTGAGATTGTTTCTCACCTTTTGTCTGCAGCACCTGGCAGAACAATATTGGTGCTCCTAAGAATAGAGGATCATACATTAAATATGACATAATGGTATGATATGGAAACAAAAGAAAAATGCAATCCTGATGTGGGAACCCCCCCCCCCAAAGAATGAAATATTTTGAGGGATATTTAAAAAAAAAGACAAGATATTATATTTCCCTAAAGGAGAAATGGAGACACATGTTTTTAGAAGCAGGAATCAGCCCCAAACTCTTTCTTAATAACCCCCAGGCAGAAATTTAGGAGGCAGTTTTTAGAAATGCAGATTTGATAATCCATTCAAGACAGGATATTTTGAAACAAAGGTAGATTGTTAGGATTAGAAGCAGCCCCTCACCCAAGATCCAACACAGGACAAAGCCATTAAGCCACAACAGGAATTGCACAACACTCTTTAAGAACACATTGCATGACTCCCAGAACAGTCCAAACTTCACCTGGGAGCTCAGATAAATAATAAGCCAGAGGTTGATCAAATTAGCTAAGACAAGTATGTAGGAATTACATTTCCTCTTTTGCCTATAGAGCCAGCTATGACCCCTACATAACCTCTACCTGACCCAATAAGAATCTGACAACAGCCAATAGAATACATATTCTTACACATGAACAGGAAACTCGAATACAAAGCCCAAAGAAAGCATAAACCCCCCCCAACTCCATTTTGTCAACTGCACCAGAATCACAAACCCCGGTGGTTCTATTCATCAATAAATTGACCTTCTTTCCAATCAGCTTCCAGCCTCCATTTTGTCTCCAGTGCCTTTGTCCTGGTTTGGAACTGGACCTGAATATTTCTTCCAATACTGACTTATCAAGAAATACATACCATCAAAGATATAAGATATCACACATACGTGTAGGCACATGCACACACACGCACGCACACACATACACACACAGAGAGAGTGATGGGGAACAAGAGATGCACCAAATGTATGTATGTATAGGTAGGTATGTGAGTGTACACACCAAAATATTTTACCCACTACAATAAAAGAAATGGTACAGAAGTTTGTCAGACAGGGTCACAGAGACACATTTATCCATGTTCATGCTACCCCTTCAAATCTAAATAGCTTGGAATCTTTGAATTCATAAAACTTGGCCAACATTATTCCTTTCCCAATTTGTGGAACTAGTTTGCCTACAAATAATGCTATGGCTGGAATAAAAATACAGAGATAGAGGAAGAAGAGGAACAGAGAAAGCATAACCTTACCCCTTTCCTAAGAAGTCTGTAGGGGGCATGCATAAGCGCACCAACGTACCTACCATCCCTGTCCTATTGTTTCTTTTATTTTTACATTTTACTTTTATTTTTTTTACATTTTATTTGATTTGTCAATCACTTACAAGATACAGGTATAAGAATAAATATAGTTTTGAATACATGAGATAGATACTTATATATAAAAAAGAAACAATAGGACAGGGATGGTAGGCACGATTGGTGCACTTATGCATGCCCCCTACAAGCCTCTTAGGAAGGGGGTGAAGTCAATAGTAGACAGTCTAATGTTAAAGTTTTTGGGGTTTGGGGAAGAAACCACGGAGTCAGATAGAGTATTCCAAACACTGACCACTCTGTTGCTGAAGGTGTATTTTCTGCAGTCAAGTTTGGTGTGGTCAACCCTGAGTTTGTATCTACTGTGTGCTCTTGTATTATTATGATTGAAGCTGAAGTATTCATTTGCAGGTAGGACATTGCTTATATGTATCCATGTATTCATAACTATGTTTAACTTATACCTATTATCTTGTAAGCAATTGACAAACCAAATAAAATAAATAAAAATATTTGGCAATGACAGAAATGAAGATGAAAAGTGGGGAAAGAATGAAAGTATTAAATTTCAGCTCACTGAGACACCTTGGAATTGTTTCAAAAATTAAGATAACATTACCAAAAAGCTGCATGTACAATCCTTTTTACTAGCTATTCCTTCTTATTCTAATCCTTACTTCCTGCCAGTTCTCTGAACACAATGGTTGACAATAACTCCAAGATGAACAACTATAGGCTAATTGTTATAGCGTATCCCTTGGATTTAAGAATCAGCACAACCAGAATGGCTGTAATGCAAAACAGAAAAAGAGTCAAATTCACAACAATCATTTCACAATTCTTGGTTAGTTCTTACCTACATATCGGGAGAGACTAAATAATTGATACATTTAATCAAGATTAGCAAAAAATTAAAAATTCATGAACCAAATATTACTTGATTTCATTTTTCAAAGGAAAATAATGCTGGGAACAGCAGTGGAAAAAAATAAAACATGCAAATATTAATAACTTTACTTTTTGCACTACTTGCCACATTTTCTGCTGATTCAGTATCTCATTTTGGAGGAAAATCTTTTTGATTAAAATAGTTGTAGGCAATCCCAGTCACCTTTCCAGAATTCAATTTCTTGTTCTATTTTGTGCACAGAAATGGCTTAATGTTTTGTCTAAACAATGTTTACCAAGTTCCTTGATTAGTGGATTCTCCTTATTTTTCCCCCACATCTGCTTTTTTTACTCCTCCCACGAAAGTTTCATTTTGAGAAGACCCATAGAGTTGGCAGTCCAAGAAAGTAAGGCATGTCGGAAGGAATCTTTAATGTTAGTCTGAGCATTAAAATCCCTATAGCCCATTATTGAGAATCCATTATTTTCTATTGGAGCCCATGGAGAATCTGGAAACCTGTACTACTAAACTGTAGTAATACAAGTCAGAAAACATTATTTTTGACGTGTAGCAGAAAAAGACAGAGATTGCCTTCCAGTTCAAGTGAGGGCAGCTAAAGGAATCACTGCTTCTGTCCTTGAGAAATGAACAGTATGCCATACTGACGTTGGATCTGAAACAGTCCTAAGTGTTATGTTGTCCAAAACCTGACTATGTAAAGCCAACCAAGAATGAAAGTGATAGTTTGTGATCATTATTATGTGACTGAACATAATAATAACATAATAATTCCCCCAAGTTTTTTATTTTATTTTACATATACACATCAATGTGTAAACAGTGTGGCACCTGGGTATCACACATTTTGGTGCAAATAAGAATAATAACATTAATCATATTTGTTACATTCATCAAGCTTATGTAGTTCTAATGTTAATACACATATTTGTACTAAGTTATAGTGTTTCATTATTTAATTATTCAATGTTCCAAGATGTTATTCTAATGCCAATCACAAAACTGTTTAGACATACATGATAATTCCATTATTCAATTTCTAATCTTCCCTCTAATTATTGCTTTTATCTTATTATATAAAATGTGTGTATTTATAATCCCCCCACTCTTATTTCTATTTCTATTCTAACTTTTAATCATGCCACCCTTATATTAAAAGTCATTTCCTTTCTAACCATCATCTCTTGTTTGCCTTAGTATTTTAATTCTTATTCCTTTTTTGACTTGCCTCCCATATTCCTCTCTTGGATCTTTGTTTCTGTCTGCATCTACATCCTGACTATTCAATCTAGATATTTCTCCCATCTCTACTCTCTTCCATTGCCTAGCTTTCAAAGTATCTACCCATGCCCGTTTCCCTTTCGAAAATATCTTCCTGTGTCTCCATGTCTCTTTTTAAATGTCTTAAAGTATTTTCTCCTTGTTTTATTTAATCAGTCATTGTTATTTTTATTGTTGCCTCCTTCTTATCTTCTTTTTTTGTTTGCTGGTTCATCTATTTTTTCCACCATTCTTTCTATTGCTCCTTCATTTCCTGGGCATCTTGATTTTTACTCATTGTATTATATTTTCCAGCTTTCCCTCTATGCCATGTATTATTTTCTTAATCTCCTTGTGGTTTCTTATTATAATGTCCTTTATACTTTGATACATCAATGCCATATATTCCAAAGTTCCATTCATTTCCCCCTGATGGAGCATCTCGTTTTGTTTTAATAATTCCCATTTTTATCCAATAGTCCAGGAACCATATATTCCAACCTAAAATTGCTCTTCAAAAATACACTGATCATAGTTCCTTATGTCCCATAATTAATCCTTCAGTTCTCTTTAAATAGTCCAGAAAGTTGTTCAAAATCTCTTTAATTCCCCTTTTATAGATTCAATCATATATTATAACATTCAAGGGTCACTTTAATCAGACATCTTCCTAGTTCTCACATTTAAATCTCCAGAAGTCATGGAATAGATGCATATAACTCAGTAAATATCTTCACACTTCTCCAAATTAGTATTGTTTATTCCATTATCAAAAATCTTGCCAGGCTTGTAAATATATGTTATATTTCTTTTCATCAGCAGGTGGTATTCTCATCTTAAATTCCAGTGTTATTATAAGACCAACCAGTTTCAATCCAATTTGGTTTTAATTCAATTTATAAAAGCAGGGTTAACTTTTTAAGTAAATAGTTCCAGCATTTTAAAATGCCTTCCCAAAACAATGCCTTCTCAATTTAAAAATCAAATTATCTGTATTTTTCCCTTGGTCTTTTCTTTCCAATGTGGAATATTTCTCAAAATGCTCAATTGCCGCTTGAACAAATTTTCCCTTTTGGGGTTAAGTTTTGAATAAAAAGGAATCCTCTCACCTAGTTCCAGTCACTGTTCACCTACTCCACTCCAGCTTTTTCTTAGCTGTTCCTCAACTGTCCCAGCTTCGTGGCAGCCATCTTTAAACTGCCTCTACTCCTCATCGTGGCTGAGAGGGAAAAGAAAGCCCCAGGTCAAGCAGGTGAGTTGTGACTCTCCGGTCCAAACAGGGCACTCCTCTTTGCTTCGCTGCGCCTACAAGGGCAGCTTTAGCTCCTTTCGGAGCTCAGGGAGAACTCGGCATAGGGAATACAAAGATCAGCTCTGTGTTTGCTCTCACCGTGACGTCAGACAGAAGTCCTCCCAAATATTTCGATATCCCATTTTGGAGAAACTTCAATTGCTTTCTTCTACTCCCAATCATAGAAAATTAGAAACTTTTGCTTTTACTGAAAGGTATGAAAAAAGTTATCCTTTTGAAAAATCATACTACTTGAAATCAGGGAGCTTGGAGGATTATAAATACTAATGATGATTAAAAAAATGCAGCTATTGGGGGGGAGAGTTTCTCGTGGATATTTGAATGGGAGAACAGTGAATTAACTAACAGGGTTTTTGGAAATACAGTAATGGAGTGAGGATCCTTTTATCTAAGTCAAATGTTTTTACTTGGGTAAAGTGGGATCCTGAGGAAAGAATAAGAAGAAATAAAGGCTTTACATATGTGATTCTTTAAAATGAAAAAGATAGATAAATAGATAGATAGATAGATAGATAGATAGATAGATAGATAGACAGACAGACAGACAGACAGACAGACAGACAGACAGACAGACGGGTGGATATGCATACACACACACACAAACATATAATGCATGCCCACCAAGGTTCTACAATAGAAAAAGACAATTGAAACAACATTCCAAAAACAAGGTGGACAAGCAGAGGAAAATGCACAGTAGATGAAAATAACAATAGCATGGGATATAGAAGATACTTTGCATATTTCAAACTCAGAAAGAGTTCTTTTTCAAACAAACTTTATTGATCATACAACTAAAATGTCAAGCAAACACATACACAACACACAGGAAAAAAAAGGAAAAGAAAAAGAAAATGATTAAAAACTAGCAATCTTATTATTGACAGTCTATGATTATTTGTCATCAATATTGGTGACATTTTTACAAATACATCTTATTGCGAATATATAATTACTCCATCTTTTCCATTTTACAGTATTTTCTAATATATTTTCTATTTTTGTTCTATCCAGTCATACCAGCATTCCCAGCTTCTATGATATCCTGATGTTTCTTTTTCCTTAAGTGATAAAGTTAATTTATCCATCTCTTCACAGACTGTTATTTTCCGAATGACCATTTCCTCTGTTGGAATGTTGGCTTATTTCCAACACTGTGCAAAGGTTATTCTGGCTGCAGTAAGAATGTGCAGTATTATATATTTGGCTTTTTTAGAAAATTGTCTATTAAATATCCCCAATAAGAATAATTCTGGTTTTAATTCAGTTTGCTCCGCCATTATTTCCTCTAACCATTTTTTTATTCTATGCCAGTATCTTTGGACTTCAGTGCAGGACCACCACATGTGAAAGAATGTTCTGTTTCTTTTTACATTTCCAGCAATTCGGATTCATGTTAGGAGACATCTTTGCTATTCTCGAGGGCGAGAGGTGCCATCTATAAAACATTTTACAGGCATTTTCTTCATATGTTCCTGATTTTGTAATTTTATTATTCCTGGTCCAGACCTTTTCCCATTCTAATAATGTAATGCTACATCCTATGTTTCTACTCCAAGCTATCATGTTACCTTTGACTGCTTTCTCTCCTAATTCTATCTGTAATAAATAATTATAAAATTTAGTAATTTTTTTTGTCTGGACCTAATAGGATTTTATCTAATTGTTGTGGCTTAGCAAAAATTCCAATTTTTTTCTTATCCTGACTGTATCTATTTTGAATTAGCAAGTAAGCCCACCGGTCTACTTGTAGCCCTTGTTCTTGGAGATCTTGCCATGATTTTAAAGTTCCTTGCGCATCAAGAAGGTATTTGTATTTTATCATTTTGTTAAGATCTAAATTATTTGTATCATTGTATCACTGATCCATCGTTGAGATCCAGACTGGGATTTTTAGATAATGTTTTTTTTTTATTCCAATTAGCCAATAAGGAGTCTTTAATTATGTCTGCGGAAATAATTGTGTTTGATTTTTCCAGTGTCCCATAAAATGTGTGCCACCCTCTCTGTAAGTCATGGCCTTCTAGGAATAGGATTCTTTTATTCAACAAGTTTACCCACTCTTTCAGCCAAAGTAAGGAGGCTGCACTATAGTATGTTTCCCAATTTGGGAATGCCATACCTCCCCTGCTCTTCAGAAGGAGTTTTTAAGGTCCTTGTAGATTAAATGGGTCCTGAGTATTCAAGGGAAGAAAAAGAGACTTTGCAGAATAAAAGAGTGGATGGTGAATCACTAAAGTGCACAACGTGGCTGTCAGGAAACTAAGAGAAGAATCCTAGTAGTTGGTAGTTCATTACTATGAGGAATTGAAATAATTGTATATTGACCAACCCATTGGATTGTGAAGTATGCTACTGCAATGAGCAAAATCATGACAAAACTTTGAAGAGTTATTCAAAGAATAACTCCAAAGAAAAATCATATGCTTCACTTGGAAATTATAAAAGGCATAATGAAGGGGGAGGATCAAAGACTGAGATTAATCATAACATGAGAAGGAAATTTTTATTTTCCTTGCATGATTTTTTCAGGAATATATCAATTGCATCATGTGTTACTAAAGAAACTGTCAAGCCCAAAACCAAGACTGAGATATGGTGATTTTTCCAAGCTGTGTTCTTTATTGGTTTCACACCTATAGACAAAATCTTGCCAGACTGAAGATTCTACTATCTGCATCTAGAATATACTTTGTTTAGTATTAGGGAGGGGTTGTCTTTATCCTCCTTCTTTCACAAATAACATCTGGAGTGAGTTGTGCCTTTCTTTTCTGAAATGCCCCCCTTTTTTTCTAGGAAATCCACCTCCTTGCTACATTCCATCACACTAACTGATGATCTGGCAAACTGATGAAGTGCTAAATAAGCGGAGAAGAACAAATGTTGTCCCTATCTTTAAAAAGAGGAAAAAGGAAGAGTCAGCAAACTACAGATCATTCTGTCTGACTGTGATTCTGGTAAAGATTTAAAAACAGATAATAAAAACACAAAATTGTAAATGTCTTGAAAATAATAATTACCAGAAACCAAATCATGAGAAATAATGGATCCACTTTGTTGTTCTTTGATCAGATTCCACCTTATATACTATGTCCATTTCTTAAGAAGGCTTGGAACAGGTTCAGAGAAGGGCAATAAAGATGCTAGTGGGACTAGAAAATCCTTTGAAGAGAAATTGAAAGAGCTGGGTAAGTTTAACCCCGAGATAAGTTGGATAAAAGGGGATATAATAGAACTCCAAATACCTGAAAGGATATTATAAAGTAGGTTGAAATATTTTCTTCTTGTTCCAAGAGTGCAGGACACCAAATAATGGTTTTAAGTTACTGGAAGGCTATATACTACTCAAAAAAATCTTAACAATAAAAGCATTTCAACAGTGGAACCAATTACTCCAAAAGGTTAGGATTGGATGTGTTTGAATGGAAGGTAGACAGTCATGTCCAGGATTCTTTAATTTGAACTCATGCAGAGAAAAAGGTTGGATGATGGACTAAACTGCCCCTTCCAACTCTTTGATTCCATCATCCAAATTCACATACATGTCAAGGTATAGGAAGTGGGAAAGCAGATAATAAAACGTGTTTTGCAATATAACCATATGATTTACATACTTGTATCTGATATCAGATATAAATATGAAATGTCAAGTTTTGATTCTAATATAACACCATACATTTTGTCATTATTTCATTATCTCAGTAGCAGATTTATGAGTAAACCCATTAGCTTCAGTGTCTGTGGAGTGCCTTCTGAAGATTCTTCTCCTATTCTCTCAAAACATAAGCCTGTAGACTACATAATAAGCTTTGATAGCCAAGACCCTGAAAATAGACCATGTCTGTCTTCCAAGCTGTAGATTTTGGCTGTGTCCTGTCTATACTGTTGGCAAAGTTTTGTCATTACTCAATTTTAATGAAATTTACAATGGCTGTTTTATTGCATATTAACAACCAGATGTCACTTTCTTGGCTGGTGATTCTATGTGTATTAAAGCTAAGAAACTAGTTTGTTCTCACATAGAATCTTAGCACATCTGCCCTCCCCTCAAGTCCTGGAATGTCAAGAAATCTAGGGATAAATGAACTCCACTTTCTGAACCACTTCAGGATGCAACCCAATACTTGCAGACTTTCCCAGACAAGAGGAGGAGGAAACATTAGGACATTACACCATTTATTAAAATGCCTTACTCCCAAGAATGCTCTACAGGTAATACTTGACATATGACCACAATTGAGCCCAAAATTTATGTTGCTAAGTGAGACATATGTTAAGTGAGTTTTGCCCCATTTTATTACCTTTATTACCTTTATTGCCATAGTTGTTAAGTGAATCATTGCAGTTATTAAGTTAGTTACGTGGTTGTTAAGTGAATCTGGCTTCCCCATTGAATCTGCTTGTCAGAAGGTCACAATGACCCTGGGACATTGTGACTGTCATAAATATGAACCAATTGCAAAGCACCCACATTTGATCATGTGACCATGGGGATGCTGCAAAGGTCATAAGTGTGAAAAACGGTCATAAGTCACTTTTTCAATGCCATTGTAATTTTGAATGGTCATTAAATGAACTGTTGTAAGTGAAGAACTACCTGTATTGCCAACTGTTTCAGAACTTGATCATCTGCTCTGGAAACTACTTCATTGTCAGATATCCCCTATTCACTGCTATATCAGTTTTTGAAGCTAACACAAATTTTGACATTAACATTTCCAAAGTACCCATCTTTTCCAAAGAGATAGAGTTTAGTATTCAAACCTCTCCTATTTAAAAAAATGCAAGTATCCAAAACCTTACATAAGCCATGGAGCCATATGACATCTTGGGCCAGCTCAAGGAATTTTGTTTTTCTTGCCATTCTACATGCAAGCTTACCAGACTGGCAAGTAATTTTATTCCTCCTCCCCATTTTT
This sequence comes from Laticauda colubrina, assembly GCA_015471245.1. NCBI lineage: Eukaryota > Metazoa > Chordata > Lepidosauria > Squamata > Elapidae > Laticauda > Laticauda colubrina. The sequence continues at coordinate 107,535,945 of BLBF01000003.1, read as the reverse complement.
TTTAAAAAAGATATTTAAAGCACAACCCAGGAAAAAAAACAGAAAAGAAATAAGAAAAACATGAACAAGAAATGTACAAGTTATATCTAATTGAGCAAAACTTTCAAAGTAATATTATTGCTGCCTGTAAAATAATAAAATAATACAACCATTATAAAATCCAAAAGGTGCTTGTTCAAGAGGCAACTGTATTTTCTGATGTTTCTTTGAAGATATTTCCCTTCTCACCCAAGAAGTTTTTTCAGAACTTCTTCAGAGCTGAAGAAGCTTCTTGGATGAGAAGCGAAACATCTTCAAAGTTGCTTCTTGAAAAAGCACTTTTGGGACAATCATGATCTGGATGACTGAGAATCTCCATAGACACCATTAAAATCAACATTCAACGGGTAACAATGATCGTCAGTAAAATAAGAAACATTAGTCAGAATGAAGATTAAACAAGAGTTTATATCTGATATAAAAAGTCCTGTCTTTATTTAATAAGTCAGACAAGAACTGATATATTAAAGCTTTATGTTAAGAGAAAGCCAAACTTCACATGTCATAGAACTCATATGTAGAATTATGGTAGGTAATTTTATTTCATCATTGCTGGTGGCGGGTGATAAGTTTGCAGCAGAAAGTAGCAGTTAGTGCTGGCCATTTGATCTCTGGCTTGGATGAGGCCTGGTAGCTTTGGTTCTATCTCTTTCTCTTATAGTGCACTACCCCAAATCCTTTTTTCCTATCTGTCTTTATCAATTATTTATCCATGATCAGAGCTATAGATATTCTATATCAGTCTTTCTCAACATTTTTTTACCATGGTAGAACACTTGAAATAACTTTTAGGTCTCAGCCAACTGCAGCAATTTTTACATGCGACATGTAAAACTTTCCATTTAAGATTGTATGACATACAAAGTTACAAAACACAGAAATAATAATTTCATTTCTAATCACAATCTCTCTCAGAATCCTAAAGTAATGCAGAACTCAGTTAAGAAAGGCTATTCTATACATTTATCCTCTTAATCGTGTGTGTGTGTGTGTGTGTGTGTGATATTCAGCTTTGTTTGGGTATTTTCCCACGTCATTATAGTTGTGCTTTTAAAGTTGTAGCAATGTTTCGGCAGAATCTCATCTGCCATCATCAGGCTTCTGTATTGTGTTCATCTGTGAGTCAGACTTTCACAGCTGTTTCAGTTTTAAATTTGGGGCTAGCCTACTGCTGTGCCAGAATGGTTTTTTCTTCATCCTGATTGGTTGGCAGTCTTGATCTGTGTTTATTGATCTTGGAGTTTGCTGTGTTCTGCTTGATTGGTGTTTCTAATATCTTCTGTCTGTTTTGTAGCTTTTTTTTTTTGTCTTGATTGGCTGGCAACATTGTGTTTCCTGTATTGGAGGCTTTTCGTGCGGCTTGGCTCCGAGTAAATGGATGGCTATCATTTATTAGGAAGCTAGGTTTCATCTGGGTGCCTGGTTGGGGTGTGCTTGAGTTGGAGGTATTGGGGGGGGGGGTCTATTTGTGCTCAGGTGTTTGTCTGGCTTGTGGTGTGCACATTTTTTTGTTTGTGAGTGCAGGCTTCCAGATAATTGACAGTCTGGTGGAGTTGTCTCTTCTATTCATGCTTTCAGGTCTTTTTTCAATCTCTATTGCTTCTCTGATAATTCTGTGGCTGGGATTTTCTATTGTGGCTAGGGTTTTGGTGCTATTGAAGTCGATGCTATGACCTGTGGCTTTCATGTGTTGGAATAGTGAGGAAGTATGTTCCAGCTTTTTAACTGAATTTTTGTGTTCATCCAGGTGGGTACTTGTTCTTCGATTGGTCTGTCCAATGTATGTGGCCGGGTATGATGCACAGGGGACTTCATATATGCCTTGGTTTTCCAGGTCAATTTTATCTTTGGGGTTTCTAAGGATGGCTGCTATTTTTCTGTCTGTTTTGAAGGCAGTCCAGATGTGATGCCTGTGTAGTATCTTACTGATTTTGTCTGTAGTACCTCTTATGTAGGGCAGGACAGCTGTTCCATAGGTCTCTTCATCTTCTAGGTCTCCATGATGTCTCAGTGTGTTTCTGTGGATCAGGCCAATGATTTTGCTTTTGTGGAAGCCGTTGGCTGTCAGTACTTTAGTCAGAGTGCATAGTTCAGTCTTTATGTGTGTCTTGTCTACCAGGCATTTGGTTCTGGCAATTAGTGTTTTGGCCACAGAGTTTATCTGTACTGGGTGGTGGTGGGATTGGGTGTTGAGGTAGCAGTTGGTGTGTATTTTCTTCTGGTATATGGTGTGTCCTAGTGTGCCATCTGTTTTTTTATAGATTAGTACATCTAGGAATGGTAGTTGTTTGTTTGTTTCCGTTTCCATGGTGAATTTGATTTTGGGGTGTGTGCTGTTTAGGTGTGTTAGGAAATTGTTTAGGTTTTCTTTTCCATGGGCCAAATAACAAATGTGTTATCAATGTATCTTAACCATAGTTTGGGTATGTAGGTGGCATTGGCTAGGGCTCTGGATTTGAATTCTTCCTGAACAGGTTTTCAGGGACTTGAGTGAATAGTGAAATCATGTCAAAACTTATAAGCAGATCTTCTTGTTCCACCTGTAGATCTTTGATCATTTCCATGAGGTGGTATGAGTTTTGTACATGTGAAGCTGCTGCTTCAGCATAGGGCTGTAGCTGCTATGCTTGGTGTTAGGGATAACATTGTTCACCCTAACTGGTTTAGGTGAAATAATAACTATGAATCATAGTTAGTGTATGTTAGGATGTATGCAGCTTTAACTGTGAAATAGAAATTAAAGGAGTGGTTATGAAAACAATATAAAAGTAGCAAGACTACGGCTTGCTCTCTCTCTCTCTGGCTTTGATGATCCCTGATTACTGCTTGGAATCAAGACTGCATTGCTCGAACGGGAGAGACAACAAAGGACTGATTTGTAAGTGAACTGACATAGGATATTCTACATGGACTTTGCTAACTGAATATCCCTGAATGGACTGACTACATGGTAAATGACTATTGGACTGATATTTGACTATGCCATGAACTTATAATGGAATAAACTATATTCTTGATAGCACAAGCGTATCTGTTATTTTTACTGTATGTTAATAAACATACAAGCTTAGCTCACTCATTTATCTGTGTGCCTATCTGACTAATGCTGCACATTCTGTTTAGCTTGTCTACCTAACCCTGGTTGGGGAACCCAGGCTTAACACTGGTTATGGGCCCAGAGGCTGCAAAGTCAGTTTAACTAGGTTAAACAGATTGATGTAAAAAGTGAGAGTTTGTGTTGCTATACATTACAGTAAACAGACAGCTGTGTTTTATTAATTATATTTTTATATCCATATAAGAAAACATGGCACAAGTCAATCTACAAAGTTTGTCCCTTATATCCAAGCTGGATGGAACAAACTATGTATCATGGTCTACAAAATGTAGTCTACTTCTACGAGGAGAAGGTCTGTGGAACATAATTGAAAATCCACCAAACGTAGAAGAATGGGATCCAGAGGATGAGGAAGACAGACCAAAGATAGAAGAATTTAAGCATAAAAATCAACAAGCCATTTGCATAATAGGGTTAACCTTAACTGATCAACAGCTTGTTTATATCCACGGAGAGAAAACGGCTTTTGGGTGTTGGCAGAAGCTGAAGAGAATTTATGTTAGAGATAATATTAGTGCTCACATAAATCTAACACGGAAGCTTTTCAGGACACATCTCCAAACAAATGGTGATATGCTGAGTCATTTGAAAACTATGCAAAGCATTTTTAAGGAATTGCACGAGAAAGAGCTTATTTTCTCTGAACAACATCAAGTTTACATAACTCTATCTTCCCTTGATGAAAGTTATGATAACTACGTAACTTCACTTGAAATTTTGCCAAAGGAAAGTTTAACTTTAACTGATATAACTGGCAGATTGATCGAAGAGGCCAGAAGAAGGCATGAAAGAGATGAATTAAGGAGGAAGCAACCTCAAAAAGAAGATAATAAACCTCCTACTGCATACGCAATTAAAAAGTGTTTTAATTGTGGAGGAAGAGGACATTTGGCAAGATTTTGTAAAAAGGCAAAGCGCCAGAACGCTGGCCAGAATACTAAAAATCATCAAAAGATAAATAAACATTTAGAGTTAGCCATGTATACTAACGGAGCTGTAAAAAATAATTTATGGGTGGTTGACAGTGGGGCATCCCATTGTATAACAAATGATAACAAAAATTTTATAAAAATGTCCCAGAGTACACAGCAGATATCGTTAGCCAATGGCTGGAAACTGAAAGCTAAAGGTGAAGGTATAGCATATTGTTCTTTTATAAAAGAGAATGTAAAAATGTTATATGTACCACAACTTAAGTTTAATTTAATTTCAGTTAGAATTTTGGTTAAACTAGGATATGTAGTTACATTTAAGGGAGATAACTGCATCATTGAAAAAGAAGATAAGAGAATTACTGCATCTTTAAGAGATGGATTATATGTGTTAAATGATGATGGTTTAAAGGTGGCTAACACAATTTATGAAAATAAGAAACCCCATGACGAATGTATTCACTTGTTACATCGAAGGCTAGGGCATTTAAATTTTAAAATGCTTAAGAAAACTGTTGAATTATCAAAGGGAATAAGTTTGAAATCCTGTGATAAGTATTTGCAATGTAATGCCTGTAATCAAAGTAAGAGCAGGGTTATACCGGCTAATAGAGTTGATGGATTTACTACTAAAGAGCCTTTAGAAATAGTATTTGCTGATTTAATAGGTCCGAAAAAACCAAGTGTAGGAGGAGCTTGCTACATACTAAGTATAATGGACCACTATTCTAGATATGGGTTTTGCTATTTAATGAAGAGCAAAAGTGAAACATATCAAAATCTATTTAATTGGTTAAAATTCTCAGAAAGAAAAACTAAAAAGAAATTAGTAACTCTCATCACAGATAATGGTACAGAATTTACAAATAATAAATTTAAAAACAGACTTAGAATGTTAGGTATTCAACATAAAATGTCTGCACCATATAGGCCACAACATAATGCCTTTATAGAGAGAAGAGGCCAAACATTACAATCAATGGCACGAACTATGATGTCTGATTCAGGATTACCTGACAATTTATGGGGGGAAGCAATAATGTGTGGTAATCATATATTAAATAATGTTGTTAATTCAACAACAGGTGAATTACCATTCACACTGTGGCATGGTACAAAACCTGATTTAAGTTACATGCACACATTTGGAGCACCAGCATGGGTGCATATCCCTACACAACTTAGATACAAAGGACAGCATAGAGCAAAAAGATTGATTTTTGTAGGATACACATCTAATCATAGATCTTATAGATTCTGGGAACCAGGTACATCTAGAGTTTACACCAGTGCTAGTGCAAAATTCCTAGAACATGTAGGATGGAATAGATTAGAGCAAGATTTAAATAATGAAGTATTTATTGAACCCTACAAAAGGCAGAAAGATCAGATTAGCTATAAGAAGAGTCCAATTAAAGAAGAAGTCCACGAAGAGCAAATAGGACCAGAACAAGAGGAAATAGTTGATCAGGAAGAGTTACATGATCAAGAACAATTAGTAGAGGAAAGTCCACCTGTAAATCCTATAATACCTAGACGTACTACACGTGTAACTAGACCACCTGATAGGTATCAAGCAAGTATAGTTTGCCAAGTAACTAAAGTTCCAACTAGTGTAGATGAACTTAGGATGTATCCTGCTAAGGATCAGGAGAATTGGCAAAAGGCTATGGAAAAAGAACTAAATTCATTAAAGGTAATGAAAGTGTATGAAGATGCCAAATTACCTCCAGGAGAAAAATCCATTGGGTGCAAATGGATATTTAAAGTAAAAACTGGAAATGATGGGACTGTTACCCATAAAGCTAGGTTAGTAGCTCAAGGATTTAATCAAACTGCATCTGATTACGATGAAGTTTTTGCACCAAGCCTTAAAGCTACATCTTTAAGAGCAGCATTAGTGTGGGCAGCTAAGAAAAACTATGTCATTAACCATTTAAATGTAGAAACTGCTTATCTACATGCACCATTGCAGCACACTATATATTTAAGAAAACCAATTGGTATAAATGACAATAAAGTCAATAGTAATGATTGTTGGAAACTCAAAAAGAGTCTTTACGGGTTGAAACAATCTGGGTTTGAGTGGAACCAATATTGTAAAAGAGTTAAACAATATAGGTTTTAAATCTGGATTAGCAGATCCGTGTGTGTTTAAAAGAGAAAATAATGGAACGGTGTCATTATTGTTATTATTTACAGATGATATTGCTTTAATAACTAAGACTAATAATGAAGCTAATGAGATTATATCATTATTAGCCAAAAAGATAAAAATAAAGCATTTAGGTGAAATTAAAAGGTATCTAGGATTGACAATTAATAAAACAAATAATGGTTTTAAGATATCTCAAGAAGATAAAATTTGCCAATTAATTAAAAATTATAAGATGGAACTTTGTAAACCGGCAAAGACTCCAATGAGTCAGGAAGTTTGCCAAACTAATGATCAAAGTCCCAAATTTGATAAGTCCATATATCAATCTTTGATTGGTAGCTTATCATATATAAGCAATTGGTCAAGGCCAGATATTGCTTATAGTGTAAATCAGCTGGCACGTTTTAATTCAGATCCAAAAGAATGTCATTGGAAATCCTTAAAAAGAATATTGAGATATCTTAAGGGAACAATAAACCATGCATTATATATAGAACCAAAGGGTGATTTGAGTCTTAGTGCTTATGCAGATGCAAGTTTTGCAACTGATATAAACACTAAAAAATCAACATCTGGGATGGCTATATTATTTGGTAAGACACTAATAGGATGGAGGTCAATCAGACAACAGCATATTAGCTTATCCACGATGGAAGCAGAATTTTCATGTCTGTCATTATTATGCACTGACTTGATTTTCTACAAACAGTTATTGTTGGACATGGGTATAACTGTAAAAGATTCCATTATGGTGTATGAGGATAACCAAGCAGCTATAAAGTTAGCTACTAGTATTGCTGTAAAAACTAGATCAAAACATACTGACTTAAGATATTTGAATGTAAGAGAATCAGTGAAAAATGGATTAATTAAATTGGTATACTGCATGTCAGAAGAAAACATTGCAGACCAATTTACAAAAGCTCAAGGAGCAACTAAGTTTAAAGAAAGTTGTGAAAAATATAATTTAAAAATGTAAATGATTCATAGTTATTATTATTTAACCTAAAAGGGGAGAATGTTAGGGATAACATTGTTCACCCTAACTGGTTTAGGTGAAATAATAACTATGAATCATAGTTAGTGTATGTTAGGGTGTATGCAGCTTTAACTGTGAAATAGCAATTAAAGGAGTGGTTATGAAAACAATATAAAAGTAGCAAGACTATGGCTTGCTCTCTCTCT
>BLBF01000003.1:107511414-107528113 GCA_015471245.1 Laticauda colubrina | reverse complement strand
GGCTTCTGTATAGGTTTCCTAATAAACCAGGCACCCAGATGAAACCTAGCTTCCTAATAAATGATAGCCGTCTTTTTACTTGGAGCCATGCTGCACGAAAAGCCTCCAATACAGGAAATACAATGTTGCCAGCCAATCAAGACACAAAAAAAGCCACAAAACAGACAGAAGATATTAGAAACACCAATCAAGCAGAACACAGCAAACTCCAAGACCAATAAACACAGACCAAGACTCCCAAACAATCAGGATGAAGAAAAAAACCATCCTGGCACAACAATAGGCTAGCCTCAAATTTAAAACTGAAACGGCTGTGAAAGTCTGACTCACAGCCGAACTCAATACAGAAGCCTGATGATGGCAGATGAGATTCTGCCGAAACGTTGCTACAACTTTAAAAGCATTACAATGTCGTGGGATAATACCCGAAGGAAGCTGAACCATAGACGACATCAGGGAATGGAAGTGGCACATAGACCAGCTTCGCTCCCGAAACATTGAAAGAATTACAAACACACAACCACAAATATTAAAAAACGACGAAAATCAAAACAAAGAGGGGGGGGGGGAAATACGAGAAAATAATAAAGAACCGTTAAAATTAAACACAGAATACAATAACTACTAAAAAGAGCAAAAAAGAGACTTACAGTTAGAAGAAACTTGCGAGAGGAGTCCAATCGAAGGGGCCAGCCAGGCCAGCTCGACCTGCCCGGAGAAACCAGGAAGGAGCGGCAAAACCACCGGCCTAAGAAAATCAGGCGACAGTAAAATGGCTGACTCACCCTTCCAGGTGGTTCCATGGAGAAGAGCCGGAGAGACAACAACCCCATCCGAAAAAAAAGAAGCAGCCTCGCAGCAAGGTACGTGCGTATGGGAGGAGGAAATTAAGTCACCCCCGAAAAGAAGGCCTAGCCATTTTTTCGGGGGTCAAAAAAAAAAAAGGCCTGGCATTATTTTGTGAGAAACACGGTACCTTTTTTCTAATATGCATTTCATATAAACAAATCACATTTTGTTTTAACTTTTCCATATTTTCTTCTTTTTGGGGGAGCATTTATTTCATAATTTTCCACATTAAACATTTATAACCCACAGCTGAGCCACCATTTTAGAAAAGTCAATGCACGTAGTGCCCGATATGGAATCATCATCAGTAACTTATATCTGTTGTGGCATTTGGTTAGTAATAACTGTCATTGTCACTCCATAAAAAAAAATGTTGGTTTAAAATTAAAAATCATCCCTTCCAAGTGTCCCATCTAAATGTGATATTTTTCTACTTATGCTTGCCAGAGAAAAAATACTGTTCTCTTTCATAGCATTCTAATTGGAATTTCCTTAAGTGCAATTATATTTTTATTATCAATCTAGTATCAAAGTGCTATGGAAAATTTGATCACTAGTCTTCCTGACAAAGCGCATGATAGCAGTAGCACTTACTGCTTTATATATTGCTTCATAGTACTTTACAGACCTCTCTAAGCAATTTACATAGTCAGCATATTGTCCCCAACAATCTGGCTCTTCATTTTACTGACCTCGGAAGGATAGAAGGCTGACCCAACCTTTAGCCGGTCAGTATCGATTTCCAGGCTGCGGGAACATTTCTTAATTTTGCAAATTATTAATCACAAAAACCTTAACAATTCTAAGGACTAGATGCTATTTTTCAAGGGTACCCATCATTTGACATTATATTGTCAATCATTTAAAATTATTCACCTCTGTGATTTTCTTGGTAAAATACAATACTTGTGCAGAATGAAATAAACTCTCTGCTGTTGTCTAAAGTGATCTATATACTCATGCTGCCCAAATGGTGTCTAATTGATATAACAGAGAAACTAGAATGACCTTCATAGCTTGAGTAACCCTTGTTAGGATATGTGCAGAGTAACCATTGTATAAAAAGGATATGCACATGGAAAATAGTTTATGAGAACAGTTATGAAGAAATATACAGCCACACAGAGTTGAACAAGTTGTATTAATGTTTGCTTGAATAAATAGCACAGTCCAATAAACAGTCCATGTCATACATGTTTTTAACAGTCCAGAAATATCCAGTTATAAAGTCTTCTTACATCTAGTTATAAAGTCTTCTTAATGGTTCCATGTCTTTTATAGCAGACAAATATCAAACCATAATACAACAAATAACCTTTGATATCAACAGAATATCAAAATAAACAGGGTTAGTCAGTATCGGTCTGTAGTCAGTCAGTATCAGTATCAAGAGTGATCATCAGTGAAAAAGAGAAAGAGAATTAAACCATGATCTATAACTCCCTCTTATGGCAACTTGTAGCATAATTAACTAACCAGAACACAGCATAATACATTACAGTATTTTTCCTTAAAGCTACAAACATATATATTTGTAGTTTATATATTGTCAACCTAACTACATTATTTACATATACATAACAACCCTATTGGGAGAAAATATTTTCCATGTACTCTCAGCATTCTTCCTTATCTTTCTCAAAAATGTCCTCTGTTCTCTGATCAGATGCATCGTGGTGGTAGTGGTAGGGAAAACAAAATAATAAAGGTAATGTGATAGACTACTGACCATGTAGCACTGGATAACCAACTCCTCAGAATGGATGGCACTCAACATTCTACAGAGATTGAAGTACTAATGATGCAAAGACAGGATTACAATGGGAATATAAAACACATGAATGTGGAAATGCTCAACAAATAAAGGATTAAATGAACTGACTACATATTGACTTGTTAAGCATCGGCCAAAAAAATGAACAGGAATTGGGCACGTTCAGTCAGATTGTGCTTTTATTACTCAAGTCTCAAAGAAAAAATGGAATTGTTTCCATATTCACGAATGAGATAGCAAAACATTAAGCCCATGTCACACTGAACCAACGGATGCAAAGAGGATGTAAAATGGACAAAAAAGCTTGCCATCCATTGGAAAACGCGATGGACTCACTGCCTCCGTTTTGCTTCCTCTCTATCCGTCCAGCATCCGTTTATTGACGTTTCATCCGCTCAGAAAGTTTTGGGCTGCCCAAAACTTTTGCGCGGAAAATGTATCCAATGCGTCCGTTCTGCATCCGCTACGCATCCATTCTGCATCTGTTACGCATCCGCTATATCCGCTAGGCATCCGCTGCGCATCCGCGCAACTCACATCCGCTCGGACGCAGGGAGGAAGCGGAACGGATGCAGAACGGATGCAGAATGGATGCCAAGCGGAAACAAAGCATTTAAAATGGAAAAAACGTTCGCAGAGGGGACCTATGTCGGATATTAAGGATGCCTAGAGGATGCCTAGAGGATGTCTAGCGGAAAACCTATACTGCCTATAAAAAGGGGGAGCAACTCGCCTGTATCTCACTTTCAGAACAGCAGCCCAGCGGTGCAGACCTCTGCAGCCTTCATCTGGCTCTTCCTCTTCCACAGCATCCAGTCATGTCCACCGTGGATTGTGACAAAGTCCTTTTGGCAGCCACCATCCTTCTGCAACAGTGCGAAGCCATCTGCAGGCTCTGTGAACTCTACTGCGAGAAGAAAAAGAGGCAGCCAAAAAGAGTCTGGGTCCGAAGATGGTTCGCCAGAAGAGCAGAGGATGGACTGTACAGCAAGCTGATGGTGATTCAGGAACGAAGACACTCGGGCGTTCCAGAACTTCATGAGGATGCCTCCAGCCATGTTTGACGAAGTTGTGCAGTGGCTGACACCCAGGTTGACCAAGCAGAGCACCAGCTTCCGCCCCAGCCTGGAACCTGGGCTCAAGGTGGCACTCACTCTGCGCCACCTGGCCTCAGGGACCACCTACAGGAGCATGCAGTACGACTGGAGGGTGCCATCCAACACCATCAGCATTGTGGTCAGAGAAGTTGTGCAGGCCATCATCGAAGAATACAAGGAGGAGCTCCTCCAGTACCCCTCCACTGAAGAAGGATGGAAGAAAGTTGCAGAGCAGTGGTATCAGAAGTGGAACTTCCCCCACACCGTTGGAGCCATAGATGGCAAGCACGTGGCCTGCAAAGCTCCAGCCAAGTCGGGGTCCACTTATTTCAACTCCAAGGGCTTCTTCAGCATCATCCTCTTCGCCATGGTCCATGCTGACTACAAGTTCATGTACATCGATGCTTCAGGCAACGGCTCATCTTCAGATGCCCAGGTATACAACGCCAGTCACCTCAAGGAGGGGCTGTAAGGCAACCTCATCATGGGCTTCCCAGATCCAGACCCGCTGCCCAACGACACGCAAGATGTGCCCTACTTCATCGTGGGAGATGACGCCTTCTCCCTCACAACCTACCTCATGAAGCCCTACACCTCCAGATGCCTCACCCGTAAAGAGAGGATCTTCAACTACAGGCTGTCCAGGGCAAGGCGGGTGGTGGAGAACGCCTTTGGCATCCTGGCCAACAGGTTCCAGGTACTTCTCACCACCATGCGGCATAGCCCAGAGACCGTGAGGAGGATCATGGAAGCTTGCTGCATCCTGAACAATCTCATGCGCACCCGCTACCGAGTGTTACAGGACAGGCTTGTGGACTGTCAGCAAGGCAATGGGGACATGGAGCCTGGGGAATGGAGGCAAGGGTGAAACCTGATAGACACTGTGGATGTGCAAGGCCCCAACAGAGCCTCACATGAAGCGAAGAAGCAGCGCAACCTCCTGAAACACTGGTGCAACTCCCCAGCTGGAGCAGTGGAGTGGCAAGACAGGATGGTAGATGCTTAATGGATGCTTCCTTCAGCCTGTCTCATCACACGGATGAGATTGGGCCATGTATGTTTGGTTGGCCTACAATGAACAGGGCGTTTAATAAAGAGTTGTGTTTATGTTGACATGTGTGGATGATTATTACATTATTATTGATAATAAAGGGCCATAGGTGTTGCACCTGGGAGGGTGGACCATACAGTCCCACTATGCTTGCGCTGGTGGTTTATCTATCCCACAGCTATTACCCATCCCAAAGGTATCCCTGCTCATTTCTCGGGTATCCCTGTCCACCCCACTGCTATCTTAACCCATCCCACAAGCATGCAAAGGCTTAAACCATTTCTAAAAGTGTCCACCAAGACTTTATTAAAAAAAAAAAAGGAATGAAGCAAGTGTGTGAATCATAAATAGACTTTATTAACAACAAGCTATAAAACAAAAAAGAGTCTCTGGCACTCCTCTTGGTCGCTCAGTCTCAGGGGTGAAGGGTCCAGGTGCTGTGGAGGTGGCCTGTGCTGGAGTGTTTGTCATCAGCTCCTCCAGAAGCAGAAGCAGCAGAAGCGCCAGCCCCAGAAGAGTGAGCCCGTGCTGCAGAAGCCCCAGGAGAACCAGAGTGAGGGCCAGGGGGCGGGATGGTAGCCCTGTCCCTCTTGCCAGGGCTGGCAGCAGATGGCTGAGGCTTGCTGTGCTTCCACATGGTTGTGGGGTTGCTGGCTGGCAGGGAGGCTGGCAGGAACCAAGGCTGGCAGGAAGGCTGGCAGGGAGGCATGCACCAAGGCTGGCAGGCAGCCAGACAGCAAGGCTGGCAGGAAGGCAGGCAGGCAGGCAGGCAGGCAGGCACCAAGGCTGGCAGGGAGGCAGGCACCAAGGCTTGCAGAAAGGCTGGCAGGAAAGCAGGCACCAAGGCTGGCAGGAAGGCTGGCACCAAGGCAGGCACCAAGGCTGGCAGGGAGGCAGTCACCAAGGCTGGCAGGCAGACATGAACCAAGGCTTGCAGGAAGGCAGGCACCAAGGCTGGCAGGCAGACTGGCTGGCAGCAAGGCTTGCAGGCAGGCTGGCAGCAAGGCTGGCAGGGAGACTGGCAGCAAGGCTGGCAGCAAGGCTTGCAGGCAGACATGCAGGCAGGGCAGGCAAGGCAGCCAATCTGTCCGGCAGCAGGTCTTTCCTCTGAATGGCGACCTGCTTCCGAGCTGCTTCCGTTATATCCACGGGGCTGATGCAATGCATCCTCCCCGCATGCACAATTAATGCCAGGCATCCATTAGGCTTCCGCTGTGCATCCGCTGTGCATCCGCTTCATCCGCTAGGCTTCCGCTCTGCATCCGCTCTTTCCGTTCCACATCCGCTTTGCTGCGCCCCCCTGGAAGCCTTGCAGACGTGCCATCCGCTCCCATCCGCTTCCATCCGCTAGGCTTCTGTTCCGCATCTGCTTTGCATCCGCCCTGCGTCCTCCCCGTATCCGTGTTATCTGCTCTGGTTATGCAAATTTTTGCCCCTTTTGAGAGCGGATAACAATGGATGGAACATTTTGCTCGTCCGCTGTGTCCTTTTTGCATCCGTTGGGCAGTGTGACATGGGCTTTACTTGCTACATTGCAGTCAATGACCAAATAATATCAATTGGGCTCTGAGGACAACCTTTTAAGATGAGCACTGAATGAAGCACATGTAAATATCAAGCTAGGATTTATTTTCTGAGTAGGCTGTATTTTTGGACAAACACAGTACATACATACATACATATGTACATCACTTTCAAGAAAATCAGCAGGAATTGTTTTGAAGTCCTGAACATTCATAGGAAACCAGCAAAACTGTGCAATGAAATCAAAGAAACTGATAAGAATTAATCTTCAAATAAACTGCCAAAGACAAAGAAACAGAAGAAAGCAAACTACAAACTGCCAAGAAGAGAAGAGAAGCCAAAGCCAAGAAGCTTAATAAAGAATTTCAGAGAGCTGTTGTAAGAGTCAAGAAGTACTGTTACAATGATATCTGTAAAGATATTGAAGATGGAAGCAGACACACAATAAAGGAAAATCTTCCAACAGATTTAACTAGGAAGGAAGTTTCAACCTCAAATTGATATGCTAAAGCAAGTCAATAGGCAGACAGTAAAGGCCCAGTCCCACTGGCCGATGGACGCAAAACGTATGCATAAAGGACACAGCGGACGAGCAAAATTTTGAGGGGGGCTCCATCTGTTGTCATCCACTCCAAAAAGTGGTGAAAATTTGCATAAACAGAACAGAAAAGAACAGAAAAGAACGGAAAAGAACGGACGTGGGTAGTATGTAGCGGGGATGTTAAACGTATGTTCATCGGAAGCCTAGCAGATGAAAGCAGATGGAAGGGGATGACACCTCCGAAGGGGTTACGGGGGATAATTGCAAAGCGGACACATAGAGGATGAAGCGGATGCATCACATACGCCTAAAGGAAAGAAAGGGGATGCCGCGCGGATGTATATCGGATGCAAACCGTTCACTGCACATCCTTTCTATTTCTGTGGTACTAACGCTGTGTGACGTTCCATGTACCTTTTCTTTCCTCCCTCTTTCCATTTTCAGCTGCAGCGGATGTAAGTTGGGGGGATGCCCAGAGGATGCAGAGAGGATACAGCGGACGTTTAACAGATGATAAACGGACATAGAACATTTGTTGCTCATATGTCGCGGATTTACATCGTACACGGCAGAAAGTTTATCCATTCACAAAGTTTTGTGCAGCTCAAAACTTCTTGTGTGGATGAAATCGCAGTGGACGGATGCTCGACGGATAGAGCGTATGAAACACATATGCAATGAGTACACAATGGATGCATAGCATTTTCCAACGGATGGCAAGCTTTATTTAACATTTTACATCCTCTTTGCATCCGTAAGTGCAGTGGGACCGGGCCTTAACTAATTCAAAGAACAAACAAGGATGGGAAGAATATTCTGAAATTCTGTAAGATAGGTGTATCAATGTCCAAAATGGCTTAAAATATTCCCTTTTTACAAGAACCCCTAGGATTAGAAATTGATATTAGATAAACACTTTGCTCTTTATCAAATTAGAAAGCTATGGGAATTTATGGAATAACATGGAAATATGGCAAAGATATAAGAAAAATCAGTAAAGGTTTTATCCAAGCTGTGGCAATAAATCTGGAGAACACCACAATGGCCAACAGTTTGTAAGAGGCCAACCTATATATGGATGCAAAATAAATGAGACTTAACAAAGTATGCAAAGTATTGTACAGTAACCTTAATTTCACATGCTAACAATAAATATAGAATGTTTTTAGCAAAATGAGAATCCCAGAACGTCTCATTGTCTTGATACAAAATCTATATGTCCACTGGACAAAAAAGCCATAGTCTCAAAGGACCATTGCAAACAGTCTAATTTTATGCCAGCAAAGGAGTAAGACAAGGATCTTTATTTATTCAAGTGATATGTTGAATATATATACATATATCAAACTGGAAGAAGATGAAGTTGATTTTAAAACTGAAGGAAAAAGACCCATAACTTGCTCTATGTTAACAATGCTATTCTGACTGCCAAAAATACAAATGATCCACATGTTCTAACATTGAAAGTCAAGAAGCACAAGAATAAATGAGAAAAAGATTAAATATAAATAAGAACAAGAGAATGACCACAAGCCAGCAATTAGCTTTAAATTGACAATGAAGATATTAAAATGGTGAACAGCTTCTGCCTTTTAAAATGGACCAGTAAAAAAAACACACACACAATTAAGTATTTTGCAAGATGACAATAAGGGCTTTGGAAAAGATATTTAGATTGTTAATATATAATCATGTTGGGAATTGTTTTCCCTCCATTCACCAACACTGCATCATGAACATCACTAACTCTGCATCACAGAATTGCCATCTTTTATTTCTGCAACTCAGACTTACAATATTAGTTGCCTTCCAAGACCTCTTACTGTCATCCTGCCAGAGACTTGCTCTACACACACACACACACACACACAATTAACTCAGACATACATGGTTAATAATTCAGGAGAATATGGTAAAATATTCAAGGCAGTTGAGTGGGCTCCAACCCAGAGAACCAGGGGGCTTATTCATGGCAGATACCTAGAGCAGTATGAAAAACTATATTCAGCTCTTTGATTGGCTATCTACTTAATGAATAGCTCACAAGATATGTCTACAAAGCCATCTGGGGTTGTCTAACCCCCCCCCCTGGATTATTACATAAAATATATTATCAAACTTGTCAGGCTTTTTATAAGAAGGTGATATGGATCTGGATATGTTCAAACATGAAAGCCTTGGAGACTGGGTTCCTTTTTCATTTCATTTTCTTCAGAGGAAACCTAAGTCAGGACAACAAAGTTTTCATAGCCAGAGTTGACATTCCAGTCAAGAGTATTGCAGTTACACGTAGTCACGGAGGGCTGAGAAAAATCATGCTGACCAGAATCAAAGGCTACATTTACACCATTTTTGACAAGTGTCAAAATCTCTTTGTAAGATTACAGCTACAACACAAATATGCATATATATGCAAATGTTTATGACCCATTAACTGAACAGTTTACAACAAGACTAGCAAGAAATGAGCAAAGAACAAGGCAACCATCAACAGTGAGACAGGTTATTGGACTAAGAGAGGGAAGAATCAAGCTAGTAGTCAGACAAACTATAAAAAGAGACGTTGTAGTAGTATGTACTGATACTAAAGGTGCTGGACTAACACTAGGGAGACTCCTGTTCAAGCCAGGGAAAGTCATTGATCATTCGCAATGGAGAAAAATGGAAGAAAAGAATGCCATGTATACTCTTCTAAGTTCCAGGAGAAAGAGCAGGGTATAAATCTGATGAATAAATAAATCATAAGTGGTAGAAAGAGCATTAGCACAAGGCTAGATCAGCCTTCTCAGCAGGTGTGCTGATTGGGACTTGTGGGAATGCATAAAAGAGAGAGTTAATGAAATCCTACACAAGCCAAATCAGGCCTCCTTGTAACTTTCTAAACAAAATAGTTGCAGAATGGAATTCACATACAACTAAAGTGACCTTCCCTGTCGTATTTGCAAGAGCATCATGAAGAAAATGGAGTTAGGTCATCTCTACATCCAAAGGATCCAAAGTAACTTTACCTTGCTTAGTGAAGCTGATGCTTGAGGTTTCCCTGTCGGAAAATAAGTATGACGCTTACGTGTAAAATGGCCATTATTCTGCAGGATGCTCAAAGCTGGAATCAGCATTCCACAGCACATATATCTAAAGCACAAATGCATACGTTGTATTAATATGTGATTTGCAGCTTAATAACTGTAAAGTGTAATACCAGAGCTTACTGCATATCTTGACATTTAGGATGCTTATTCACATTGACTCATGTTATGCTGTTCTTTCCTTTTATATAGTAAATTATCTGATAGTTGTTCAGAAGGAAATGCACTTTGGAACTCTGGAAAAGCATCAAGCACTTAACTTGTTTTTCAAGCACTTGGGAATCATCAAAAATTATGATTTGGGTAAGAAATATTGACAAGCTAGAGTAGTTTCAATGCCATCAGCAGCATCATAGGGCCAAGTTAAGGTTACAGGTTTGCCTCAAGTTCATGTGCATGGAATCTGATGCTTTCCATTTTTCAGCAAAGAATTGAAATCTCAAGAATGAAGAGCAATTGTTTTCAAATCTTTATGTTACTCATTTAATAAATGATATTGGAATAGATGTGCCCATGGGGTGGAGGTCACAAATCTCTCTTAGAAATCCTTTAGATCTTCTCTTCTAGCCACTCCTCCTGCTTAGGTTATCAGCTTGGTAGCTCCTGCTATGGCCATGTACCTTAGAGATGTATGATTAGGAGGGGCTCAGACCTTCCTTCCCCCATCCCTTTTTGTGATATAGATCAGGGGTCACCAACCTTTTGGACCTCAGGGACCACCAACTCATAATTTTAAATCCTGGGGGCCAGAGACCCTGGGAAAATCCCCAAAAAAGTCTGCAGGAAAATTCCCCACCCCATTTTCCTACTGACCGATCATTCTTTATTTGGGATCACATTATACAGTTTCCAGCTCTGTTCTCGGGGTCTGGCTGCTGGGGGAGAGAGAGACTTTTGGCTTCATGCAAGGAAAGCAGCAGAAGCAACAAAAGTCTTTCTTTCTCTCCTCCAAACATCGCCAGAAATGAGTCTTTGTGAGACTTGTCATGCTGGCACAGCCTCTTGGAGCAGGATGCCTTGCAGGGTCCCAAAGACTCATTTCTGTCAGAGTTTGGGAAGAGAAAGAAAGACTTTTGCTGCTTTCCTTCCGTGCAGCCAAAAGCAGAAGAAGAAAGAAGCAGAAAGAAGCAGCCTGGTAGCCAGGCGAGGCGCATGGGGATAGTGGGGCAAGTTCCCCCCCCGCCCTTTCCCCTCTCCCCATACTACCTCATGTTGTTTGCAATGCAAGCAATGCAAGCCTTGTACTCCCATGGGCCATGTGGTGGTGCAGCCTTGTTCCCGCACAGGCTGGATTCATTGCTTTGGGAGGGTGACATTTCTCTGTGGACCACCAACATTTTCTCACAGACCACCAGTGGTCCCCAGACCACTGGTTGGCAACCACTGATATAGATCACAGGTGTCAAAGTCAATCATGTCATGTGATGTCACATGATGTATTGTGACTTTTTTGCCTTTGTGGAGCTTGGGTGAACATGGCTTTTGTGATGCATCCAGTCCATGGACTGCCAGTTTGACACCTCTGATATACATCATCTCACCAGATATAAACAAACCTAACTTTTTTTTTTTATTTTTTAATAATGTTTATTGAAAGTTTCAAAAAAAGTAAAAAAAGAATATATTTTTAAAAAAGATAACCATGTTCTCACATTTTTGCAATGTTTTCATAGTAGTGTACATTTCTATTAGTGTCAATTAAAGTCATTTGTTACAAGTAAATCTATAACTTATTTCTTAAATCCCTACTTTTTGTTATGGTATCATTACAATTATAATACAATATTTATTTAATTATATTACTTTAGCTATATATACATTTATCTTTAATTCCATTTTCCCTTGTTGTTTGTTTGTTTAATCAGTTTCACCAGACAACTTTACTTCCTTTTTATAGAACCATGTGTACCATATATTCCAAGTTGTAAAAAACTCTCCCCCTTTTCCTTATTTTTTAGTAACATGGTTCGTCTAACCATTTCTGCACATTGGTGGATTTTATTAGTTATTGTCAGGTATCATTGTTGATTTCCAGTTTTGGGCAAAGACTATCCTCGTGATGATATGTGATATCAGATGCTGGTGTTTTTTGCTCCATGTTGGTTCTGTCATTCCAAGTAGAAAGGTCTCTGGGTTGAATTTAATCTTTAGTTTTGTCATTTCTTCTAACCATGTCTTTATCTTAGACCAGTATTTTTTAAAAAAAACTTATTTTTAAAAAAGAGAACTATATAGCCCATTTTAGCTGGAGATGATTTTGAGTCAGAGTTGAGCTCTGGTGACTGCCTGAATAAGGCCCTACTGTTTTTTGGCAAGATTTCAAAAGTTGTTTGATATTGCCTATTTCCTAGGACTAAGTGAGAGTAATTGGCATAAGGTCACCCATTGGCCTCAGGTTGACAGGAACATATAGTATCTCACCTGATGCCTTAACCACTATACCAAACTAGATCTCTTCATACAGCCCATTTTAAGGTTCGGCTTTAAAGGCCATACACTAAATGCTGTAGAAAAGGAGACAAAATGTGTTAATCAGTGTCTGCAGTTAAATAGAAAAAATAAAATAAAATTCCAGACAGACCAGAACATATTATTGCTTTGCTATAAATGAATGTTTTCTCCTTGTGTGTTAGGAGTTAATGCAAAAAATCTATAAATAAAAACTGCTTCCTGCTCACCCTGAGGAATGGAATACAAAGTTGAGGATAACAGTCAATTTCTTCATTTATACAGAGAAAAAGAGAAGAAAAAAAATCACACTTAACACCACACAGAATAAAAAGAAATAAAAAAACCTCTAATGCAATTTCTTAGATGTTCCGTCCGGAAGAAACGTGAGGTAGACCGGGTTCCAACAACAAAGTCTTTATTTGTTAACAGTAGTTGCAGAACGGAACATTGACTCAAGCCGCGGCAGCCTTTTTATAGCGGTTTGCCTGCCGGCTTGTAGCCAATGACAGATATTCATTTTTGCCGCCTTTAAGCAGCTATGTGGATTGGTTCCTGGTGAACCAATCCCTATACTGGCTTTCTTAGCCAATCAGAATCATGCATTTAAGAGTCTACAATTTTAATACAGAACACCCCTCCCCTCTTGGTTCAGTCCTATGTGGTGACGTAGTCGCGCAGGTAGGTGGGGCTTCTCCTGGCTCTACTGGACTTGCGCGGTTCATTTCTGCTGAAGACTTCGACCGGTTCGGATGGGGTTGCTGTCTCTCCGGCTCTTCCCCATGGAACCGCCTGGAAGGGTGAGTCAGCCATTTTACTGCCGCCTGAGTTTCTCAGGTCGGTGGTTTTGCCGCTCCCTCCTGGTTTCTCCGGGCAGGTCGAGCTGACCTGGCTGGCCCCTTCGAGTGGACTCTTCTTGAAAGTTTCTTCTAAGTGTAAGTCTCTTATTTGCTCTTTTTGTTTGTTATTGTATTCTGGGTTTAATTTAAACGGTTCTTTATTATTTTCTTGTATTTCCCCCCCCTCTTTGGTTTGATTTTCATCGTTTTTTTTTTATTTGTGGTTGTGTGATTGTAGTTCTTTCCATGTTCCGGGATCGAAGCTGGTCTATGTGCCGCTTCCATTCCCTGCCATCGTCCACAGTTAGTCGGTAGGACCAGGGGCCTATAATTTGTGTGATTGTGCCTGGAAGCCATAAGGGGTCCCCGGTGAAATTTTTTGCATAGACTTAGGTCGTCGATTTCAAATGTCCTGAAACGGGTGGAGGAATCGGGGGGTTTCTCTGGTGTATAATTCGGGTGCAATCTGTCTAATTGTGACCTAGGTTTTCTTCTCATCAGTAGTTCTGCCGGGCTTTTATTTGTGATAGTACTGGGTGTGATATGCTGGAGGGTGAGTAGACGGTTAATTTTGTCTTGGACATCCCCAATGTCCATTTTTCCTAAACCTTCTTTGGTAAACCTGACCATTCTCTCTGCCCTACCATTTGCAGCTGGGTGGGCCAGCGCGGTTAGAGCATGGCGTATACCTAGGGAGGCTAGGTATTGTTCGAATTGGATACTCGTTAATTGTGGCCCGTTGTCGGACACTAGGATGTCCGGCAGGCTGTGGGTTGCGAAGAGTTTGTCAAGTTGTTTAATGACAGTTTCAGTTGTCGTAGATGGCATAATTATAACCTCCAACCAATTCGAGTATGCATCTATGACAATTAGGAAGGTATGTCCCTGAGTAGGACCTGCAAAGTCAATGTGGATTCGCGACCAGGGGCCTCGTGGGGTTTCCCAGTCCATGATAGGTGCTTGTGGTGGGGAAGGCCTGGTTTTTTGGCATTTGTTGCAAGAATTTACCCAGTATTCGATGTCCCTATCTATACCCGGCCACCAGACATAGCTTCTAGCCAGACTTTTCATTTTAACAATACCAGGGTGGCCTTCGTGAAGCATATCCAGTACCTTAGTTTGTAATTTAGGAGGGATAACTATCCAATCACCCCATAATAAACACCCTTTTTGAATAGAGAGTTCGGTTTGTCTGGTCCGGAAAGGTTTAAAGTTTTCAGTTTTTTGATTTTCCGGCCAGCCTTTACCTACCCAGTTCAGTATGCAGGCAGTCAATGGGTCCTTTGCGGTAGCTCTGGAGACATCGTTTGCAGATATCGGTAGATCAGGGCATGTCTCTATCTGCAAAGTGGTCATCGTCGGTGCCGGGTCTTCCTCTGTAGTCGGTAATGGCGCTCTGCTCAACGCATCTGCATGGGAGATTTGCTTCCCGGGGCAAAGTGTCAATGTATAAGAGTAGGCCGCTGGGAATTCTGACCATCTAGTCATTCGCGGGAACAAAATGTTCGGTGTTGGCTTGTTTCCCGCCAAAATTCCAAGTAGCGGTTTATGGTCCGTTACTATCAAAAACGTTCTTCCATATAGATATTCGTGGAAGCGTTTCACTCCAGCGACGATTGCCAGGGCTTCTCTGTCTAGTTGACTATAGTTATGTTCAGTTTTAGACAAGAGTCTTTGAATAATAGGCGATGGGTGCCTCTCTCCCATCTGGCAATTGGTGGCTCAGGATGGCACCAACTCCAAATGGTGAGGCGTCGCAGGTCACCGTCAATGGAAGTGTGTTGCTAAACTGGATAAGAACGGTGTTTGATGTTAATAAGTTTTTTATTTTTTGGAAGGCTTTCTTTTCTCTATAACCCCAAGTCCAAATTGTTTTTTTATCCAGTAATCGGTGTAATGGTTCCGCTATTGTTGCTTTGTGGGGTAGGAATACATTATAAAAATTTATTAGTCCCAAAAATGCCTGCAATTCAGTTTTGTTTCTTGGCTCTGGTGCGTCTTTAATGAATTTGACCTTTTTGTCAGTAGGGTGTATACCCTCTCCGTCTATTAAGTAGCCCAGGAATTCGACACGATCAGTCATTAAGCAGCATTTTTCTTTTTTTACCTTTAGGCCAGATTCTCTGAATTTTGTTAGTACATCTCTGAGTCTTTTTTCTAGCTGGGTCGTATCTTTGGCCGAAAGTAAAACATCGTCAAAATACGGTACGACCCCTCTTATTCCATTCAATAGGCGTTCCATGAGGCTTTGGAAAACGCCTGGGGCTACACTTACTCCAAATTGGAGTCTGTTGCATTTGAATGCTCCTTTGTGGGTCACTATTGTCTGTGCCTCAGCTGTTAAGGGGTCTACTGGAAGGTGTTGGTAAGCTTGAGCTAGATCTAGTTTAGCGAAAACTTTTCCTCCCCCAAGTGAATGTAATCGATGTTGTACGACTGGCACCGGGTATGCGCTTTGTTGCAATGCGTGGTTCAGGGTAGCCTTGTAGTCTCTGCAGATGCGAATTGACCCGTCAGGTTTAATTGGTGTTACCATTGGCGTTTCCCATTTAGCATGGTCAACAGGTTCCAAAACCCCTTGGTCTATTAATTTATTTAGTTGTTCCTCTATTTTTGCTTTTAGAGCAAAAGGAACTCGTCTGGCTTTTAGTCTTCTAGGGGCTACCTGGGGGTCTAAAGTAAAGGAAATTGGGGTCCCCCGATACCTACCTAGGGAGCCGTCGAAAACGTCCTGGAATTCGTGGATCAGGCTTTCTTCCCAGTCGGTTGCAGCCACCCTGTCTACTCCGGTCATTCCGATGCCCAATGGTGCGAACCATTCGATGCCCAGGAGGCTTGGTCGGTCTCGGTCGACTATCGTCAATGGTAGTACTTCAACATGTTGTTTGTAGGCAACTCGGAAATGTCCTAGGCCCACAGGAATTCGGTTTCCTTGGTAATCTTTTAGGGTTAATTTTTGTCTCTGGATCTCCTTAGGTTTGATATTTGGGACCAGTTGTTTGATGGTGTCCCATGACACCATTGATAGGAAAGACCCTGAGTCTACCTCCATTTCGCAGGGGCTGCCTTCTATTTTTACTATTATTTTTACTTTCTTCCCGCTTTCCATCTGAGCTCGTTTGTTCCTCTGCCATTTTCTCTCGGTTTGTTTTGGCTCTGCTTGTGGGGGAGAGTTGCTGCGTCTGTTTGGGCTGTAATTTTTTTTATTTCTGCAGACCTTCTCGATGTGCCCCTTTTCTTACAAGCTCTGCAGATGGCATCAAGGAATCTGCAACCGGCTTGAGGATGGTTTCCTCCGCAGCCCGCGCATTCCCTCCAATTTCTTTTTTCGTGCCCGTTTTTGTTGGTGTATAGGCGGTGGACTTCGTCATTTTCCTCTCCGGATTCTGACGTCTCGTCAAAATCTTCGTGCTGCGTGGTGGTGGGAAATTGTTTCTTCCCTCTGGCTAGGCTCGTTTCGTCGTTGTTCACATTCATCTGCTTCATTTTG
>BLBF01000003.1:107463405-107506414 GCA_015471245.1 Laticauda colubrina | reverse complement strand
AGCCAATGACAGATATTCATTTTTGCCGCCTTTAAGCAGCTATGTGGATTGGTTCCTAGTGAACCAATCCCTATACTGGCTTTTTTAGCCAATCAGAATCATGCATTTAAGAGTCTACTATTTTAATACAGAACATTAGACATTGAACATATCAATTTTTCTAAATCTAATGTTCCTCTGCTTTACTAGACTTCCAGTGTTCTGGAGAACTTAACTTTAATCGGAGGCTGCTGAGGTGTTGAATCCTTTCTTGTCTGGCCACTCTTCTGGACTTCTTCCCTGTTCATCTACCTTTTATTGGTAAAAAACATTAACCCATCCTATTTCCAGCAGTGGGAAGGTATAGGGAATCTGCCTCTCTACACATGACCAAGAGCTATACCTTACTCATGTAAGTGGAATGTCCATCTGGCATGAAGCTGACTGGATGGGAATGACAGACTTTAGCGTTTCCACATTCACCGCACACATACACAAAAGGACAGTGGCAACTATTATTATTAATATTTATAATTATTAATATTAATAATTATTATTAAAAGGACAGTGGCAATAAAAGTTGGCTTGAGACAATTCTGTCTTTTAGGAATATCTCTGAAATGAACTATCACACTAAGACTCAACAATTAATATGTTATGTACAGAACATGCAAAAGGATATGAGATGTGTGTATGTATGTATATTTTTTCAAGGTAGATCATTTCCCTCAAATACTGGATCTACTTTTCCCCAGTTACCTATAGTCTACTGTATTCATTTGGCAACTTCCAAATACTTCCAACTGAGAACAATGCTGCAAATATGTTATGTAACTGTTGAATCCCCTGTCTAATAAACCAGTCTAACAAGTATAATGGGAGGTAATGGCAGGAAAAGAATTGTAAAGCACAGTAATGGCCAAACTAATGGGAGATTGGATTGTGCAGCTCTTTAAATATTTTAAAATAAAAGTGATCACCTCTACCTATGTAAACTGCATTTGCAACACTAGGAAAATATCTAGCAGTTTTATCAGTGAAAATAGGCCCTCCCAGTTATTTGTCTGATTAATTGTGTGTGTGTGTGTGTGTTACATAAGGTAAATTTGAATGTCTGGGGTTTCAAGCTATCTAGCCTCTTCTGTGGTGAGTGAGCATTTATGGAATGGTGAACTTCAATATTGGGTCAGCTAGTCATTCACATCTGAGAAAGCAGCTTTCATGGTAGCTTCCAAAAGCTTTGTGGGAAAAGTGCATATTCTGTAGACATCACCGTGATATTAGAATAAAGTGTTTCTATAAAATACAGCCAGATATATAACAAAAAAAAATTACACTAGATCTCAGTTTGAATATAATGTTCAAGCTCATTTCCTGGCTGGTGGCAGGACCTTGACCCTCCAAAGATGTTGGAACTACACCTCAAAAGTTCAGGATTTGATGTCCAATACATCTGGAGGCATGCTAGATGGGAAGGCTGATGTTAAGAAGTGCTTCCTTATTGATCTATTATTATATAGCTCAGGTGCCACTCACCTCATTGCTTCTTCAAGTGTTCACTGTTCCAACTGAAACAACTAATTCTCATGTATTAGGGACAATGAGGGACACAAGAGCAAACAAAAGTACTGGTATTATCAAACAGAAGGCAGCTAGGGAGTGGTGCAACTTCTGCTCACAACAAGAGGTTGCATTCACACATGGGAGTTAAACAAAACCACAACAATTATTCAACTGAAAATGGATTCCTCCTCATCTGCAGAAAATATGTTAAAGACCATTTGCCTCTAGTTGACTGCTGGGGATTTTCTAGGCATTTCAACTGATATATCATGGGCTTCCTTTTTCTTTATTGTTTATAATTTTAAGAAGAGAAAAGGAAGAAAGCAATAAAAGGAAGATAAAAGATTGAGAAAACAAGTCTTACTTATTTCTTGAGATTACATCTCAACCAGGTTAGAATGGAAAAGATGAAGGTTACTGAAGCATGCTAAGTATTTGCTGTCTCTTCAGGAACATATTTCTTCCTCTCTTCCCTGTAGCTTTTTCTGTTTTACATAGTGATCATTAGGGGTTGTTTGTTTTTTTACTGTATGTTCTTCAAAAATGAATATCCTTATTACAATTTGCTATCCATTTCAAAAGTCTTAAACCAGCCTTATACAAGCTGATACTCTTTACCAATTTCCATCCTCTAAACTGCATGCTCCGGATGGAAAGAAGATGGGGATGGCTGTCATGACCTGCTTGCATTTAATTAAATTCCTAGCATAGTATCACTAAAGTCTATAAGTGTGACAACTGTACTTTTTCCTAATATAGGTAGTCCTCGAATTACGACCACAAATGAGCCCAAAATTTATGCTGCTAAGTGAAACATTTGTTCAGCGAGTTTGGCCCATTTTAGGACTTTTCTTGCCACAAGTGTTAAGTGTATCATTGCATTTGTTAAGTTAGTAACATGCTTGTTAAATGAATCTGGAATCCCCATTGACATTGCAGTAGTCAGTAGGTTGCAAAAGGTGATAACATTACCCTGGGACACTGCAACTATCATAAATATGAACCACTTTGCCAAGCATCTGAATTTTGGTCATGTGAATTTTGGGGGTGCTGCAATGGTCGTAAGTGTGAAAAACGATCGTAAGTCACTTTTTTTCAGTGCTGTTGTAACTTTGAATGGTCACTGAATGAACTGTTGTGAGCTGAGAACTACCTTGCAGTGATAGGAAACAATGAGATAGAGCAGCCATACTGACCAACCGGGTTTCCTCCACACACACACTTTTTTTTTTTCTGTAGAATTCTTGATGTTCTGGGACAGAATGTGCCTTTTTTTAAGGATGGATGCATTCCACACATCAAATGCTTGGCCTGTTTATCTCAGAAACAGAACAGTGGGCTCATTTAATGATGCATTAATAGAGGCCTAGTACTAATTTATAGAATATTATGGCTATTATCCCATGAATCAGACTACTGTACTGGGGATTTGTTCTATCGACAACTAAGCTGCTTTTCTAAGTTAAATGTAATTCAGGTTGTCATTTTTACTTTAAAATGTCCCCTCTACAATAAAACACATAAAATAAGTAAGTTAATTCTACAGATGATTATGATAATGAAGGAAGATAAAATTATCATTTAATACATAACTCAGGATGAACTTTTACAGATAATGGAGTTTTTTTTTTTAAGACATAAATTTCTTTTGTGCGTGCAGTTGAATACTATAAACATTACTGACTGTAATATAAAACAATCCAGCATGAGAAAATCAAGATTTAGTGGACTATATGTGTCCACTCAATTTTTATGTAGGTTGGATTATGTCCTATTAAGTAATTGTATCAAAATGTTTGTTTGTGTGTTAATTTCTAATGTGTGATTTTTCATACATGGCTTACCACATTTCTTTGTGGACTGTACCTGGCAGTCTTTCTCCACACCTTGTTTACAATGGATAATAACAGACACACAGTACAATTGTACTGTACAGCTTAAGACAGTGTGCTGTTTTACAGCAGAATGAACACACATATCCCAAGACCAAGAGCAAATCTGTTTTTAATGTTATTCACATAAAGCCCATATTGTACATTTTCAGCTTGTGCTACTGCACTGAGGTTAGACTATGTGAGAAAGCCCTATTCCATGTATCTGTAAATGTAAATTTACATCATTAGTGGACATGAGAGGGTAAGTCCTTTCCTGGTAATGCTTGCCTGAATGATTAAGAGTACATCTAAGCAACTTATTTTTAGGAGATAATTGCTTCCACAGAGTATGCAATATCCGTAGGATATCTACTAGGATATCCCTAGGATAACTACTGGAGAATCTAGGATTCTCCAGGGAGAAGTAAACACCCAACCTCCAAACATTTTCTCAGAATGACTGTAAAGCTGTAGCAGATCACACAGTTAGCATATGTTAGTCCTTGGGAGAATGCTTTATATCTTCTAATCTAGATAGTTACCTCCTGTGTTTTTACAGGATGCTGCAAAGAATTGACAATTTATTGCTGTGCTCAAGCCAAGTTTCAAGTTGAAGATGAAAGAAAGACGCTTTTACATTAGGATGAAACTAAGTACTTATACAGGTGTGTATAATTTTTGAGATTTAAAGATATATTCTTGAAATCAACAACATTTGTTTCTTCTTCTGTCTTGCTTTTGACTGTTGTCTAAGGATGATTGCTGAAGAAAGGTAGAAAGACTAAATACAAGAACTGTCCTAAAACATCAGATAACAAAAAATAATTTGTTTCTGCTTTTCCAGAATTTCAGCAGTTTTGGACATATTTTTACAACCCTCATAACTTCAAAAGAATGAAACAAAAGTGAACACAAATAAGAGAACTGGGAAGACAGGATCTTCAGTGTGGTTCATTACACATGATACAGGCTGTCATTAAGTATTTCTGCTGAGGTTAGGCTGTTTTCATTTTGCCTTTTTTCCCCTGCCAGAGCTATAGTATCTCCGAAAAAAGAAACATAAACCTTGAATAAATGCAGTAGAAGTAGAACAACACGACTGAAGGAAACCTCTCTTCACCAGAATATTATTGTTATTTTATTATTGTTGTTGTTGTTACTGTTACTACTGCTCATTAAAAGGGGGCAGAATAGAATATTTCTCCTGAAGGAGAAGAGGAGAGACATCTTCTTAAAGGCAGAAAGCAGCCCTAGTCTTCCTGCTATAGGAAAACAGTCTCAAACAGAAACTTGAAGAAGACTAGTTTTTAGGAACTGATATTATATATCCGTTCAGAAAGCTAGGGCATTCTATTCATAAGCAAAGAACAGCCAGAAACTCCAAATAAGCAACACATTAGACAAGGAGACAAAACTAACAAGATTAGCTGAGGCAAACAAAACACCTAGGATTTACATTTCCCCTTTAGCCAGTAGAGCCACCCATGACTCCGACATGACCCCATAGGGGGCAACAACCATTAAAATATTAAAGGACATATTCTTGCATAGCAACAGGCATCACAATCACAAAACCCCAAAGAATGTATAAAAGCCCACCTACTCTTGACCCCATTTTTTTAGCCACCCCAGAAACAGGCTGCTGCCACTAGTTTCTGACTACCAAATAAATACAGACCTCCTTTCCTGCAGCCTGCCTCCATTTTATTTCCAGCATCTTTCTCCCAGTTTGGAACTGGACCAATTTTTTCTTCCAACAATAGGAAAGCCAAATAATCAGGCACATTAACTATGAAATTCCCTGAAACACAAACCTTAAGTTCCTTCCTCACTAAAGGAGGGAGGAACTGTGAAGGATAAATAAGTATAAGTCTAACGTTGAAAAATAAGACAAGACCACTATGTGAAATTTGAGTGATGGGGTCTGTCACACTTCTGTTCTTGGAAACTTGCTGTTACAGAGCCTGCTTAATCCACATATTGGTTTTCTTCCACCAATATGCAATCAATTTCTTTTTCAAATTCCTTCTGCCATGATCCTGCTAATATTATTTATATATTTGTATCCTGCTATTAAGGGACACAGTGGCTCAGTGGCTAAGATGCTGAGCTTGTCAGTCAGAAAAGTCGACAGTTTGGTGGTTCAAATCCCTAGCACCACATAATGAAGTGAGCTCCCATTACTTGTCCCAGCTTCTACTAACCTAGCAGTTCGAAAGCATGTGAAAATGCAAGTAGAAAAATGGGGAACATTTTGGTGGGAAGGTAACAGTGTCCCATGCGCCTTCAGCATCTAGTCATGCCAGCCACATGACCACGGAGACATCTTCGGACAGTGCTGGCTCTTCAGCTTGGCTTTTTGTAGAGCCAGAAACAACTAGCATGTATGTGCAAGGGGAACCTTTACCTTTATCCTGCTATTTTTATGTTTACAAATAACTCAATTCCATCTTCCTCCTCCTATTTTCCCAGTAACAATAAGGTGAGCTGGGCTGAGAGAAAGGAGCGAGCCAAAAGTCACCCAACTGGTTTTTACTGCTAAGGCAGGACTTCACAAACTCCCACTTTCCAGTTTGGAGCCTTAATCGCTAGACCAAACTGCTCTCTTTGTCTTACCTTTAATAAATGATAAAAATAACAGAAAGTAGCAACTGGATCCAAGCAAAACCCATGGTATAATCAGCTTCCTCTATGAAACATCTTATCAATCCAATCTAATAACTTACCCAATTGTTTATGTTCTTCCCACAAGAACTCTGTTGTGCTGAAAATCTAATGGTGATTATACTATTATTTTCTGCTTATACACATGTTCAAGTTAAACCACTGTAGCTCCCCTGTAGCCATATGATCAAGATTCAGGTGCTTTGAAACTGGCAGGCTTTTATGAACACTGTAGTGTCCCACGGTTACATGATTGCCATTTGTACCCTTCGCAGCTGGATTCTGACCAGCAGTCAGTGGAGAAGCTGGCAGTAAATTCACAAGTCATGATCATATAATATCTCACTTAACAACCGTGTCCCATTTATGGACATTCAGTGAGCACTCCCTTTAATGTCAATATAAATATTATGTTCACCAAAATGGATTTCTAAAAAGTTTATATTTTCATTTCCTCTAAAAAGCATTAAGACAAGAGAGAAGATTCCTTTTATGATAAATCTTAGAACTAATTTGATTTTCATTTTCAACCATCCATGTTTCTTGCCACATTTTATAGGTATTAAATAATAATACTGAAGCTATTTCTTCTAATGCTTAGCCTCTCTAAGTGTTTTCAAATAATTCAGCAGCAGCATCCAACCATTATTGGGAAGTCTTAGCCATCCAAGGTGGACATGGATTTAATATAAAGGTGACCTACCTGATGGTCATGAGGACCCTGCCCATTTACATAAGTCCTACAAGATCAGACAAGCTAATTAAGATGCTGTCATTATACTATGCATTGAATTGAATACACTTTGTTGCATTTGAAGTTTTAAAAGTTTGGTAGCTACATAAGATCAGGCCTGATTTGTACTTCAGTAGGAAGTTTCTAGAAAATGCTGGTGCTGTATACTGGATTGAAAAATTGAAAAACATCTTGATGGAAGATAGTGACATGCCATATAACCATATGGATGTTTCCACACAGCGGGACTATAGGTGAAAGCAAGGTGAACTAGACTTCCCTGAAGAGAGGGGACAGCATTACATCTAAGATTGGCAGCCAGATGGTGAGTCCTGATCTGCAAGATCTCTTTGGAGAAAGGAAAGATTGTGAGATTGCCAACATGTATACTAGACAGCTAGTCCTCATGAGTATACTGCTCGAACTGACATTTTTGCAGTCAGCTAATGAGTTGATGGCTGAAGACTAGCTAAGCTTATAGTCATAATGTAGCTTATATGGATAGAAGTTTGGCGGAGGCTCATTTCTTAATTACTTTTGGAATTTTTTTTAGTGGTATTCCAATATTAAAAATCTTCAGAACATCAAGTCTTTATGGCATTCACAGAATGAATTTTCTTCAGTCATTAGGAAAGAAGTTTTTAAATGCACGTTTAGGAACTTAGAAAAAAAATTCTGAGTATTTTAAATAAACAGAAAAAGGTGCTAAGAATATTGATTTTAGAAAGTCATAGATGAGCTAAGGATGCAGATAGATTTGAAATAAGATGTTGAAATTAATTATAAGAAACCTTCCTGTGGAAACTGCTGTTATTTTGCATTCTTAAAAAAAATGATAGGATGGAACTTTGAAGTTTGGACATTAGAGAACGGGGACATTAGAGAACGGGGGAGGGGGGGAGACTAAATATTACAATTAAAGGAGAAAACACATGAATTAAATTTGCTAAGCCAGAATGGAACAAAATATTTTAACACTGGGAGTACTGAAGAATATTTGTGAACATTAGACTCAGAAATTAATTTTAGGAATGTGTGTGACGATAGAAAAGGCACAAGAAAAAAAATGAAATCAAGTTCTAGAACATTATATAAATGGATTAAAGACAGATTGTTAAAAGGGAGGAATATAAAGTTGGTTTATTTGATAAAGATTAAAATAGATATGTTGCTATCTCTGGTAATGCTTAAAGAATTTTTACTAACCAGAATTGAATGATGAGGCTTTAAAGCCCATGTCCCACTGCACCAACGGATGCAAAGAGGATATAAAACGTTAAAAAAAGCTTGCCATCCATTGGAAAACGCAATGCATCCGTTGTGTACTCACTGCATACGTGTTTCATACGCTCTATCCCTCCAGCATCTGTCCACTGAGATTTAATCCGCCCAAGAAGTTTTGAGCTGCACAAAACTTTGTGAACAGATGAACTTTCCGCTGTGTACGATGTAAATCCATGACATCCGAGCAACAAACGTTCTATGTCCGTTTATCCTCCGTTAAACGTCCGCTGTATCCTCTCTGCATCCTCTGGGCATCCTCGCAACTCACATCCGTTGCAGCTGAAAACGGAAAGAGGGAGGAAACAAAAGATACATGGAACGTCTACACAGCGTTAGTAGCACGGAAATAGAAAGGATGCTCAGTGAACGGTTTGCAACCGATATACACCCGCTAGGCTTCCGATGAACATCCATTTAACATCCCCACTACATACTACCCATGTCGGTTCTTTTCCATTCTTTTCCGTTCTGTTTATGCAAATTTTTGCCACTTTTTGGAGTGGATGACAACAGATGGAGCGACCCCCGAAATTCTGCTCATCCGCTGTGTCCTTTCTGCATACGTTTTGCGTCCGTCGGCCAGTGGGACAGGGCCTTAAGATTTTGTTTTTAAATAAAAGATAGGATATTGGAAGAGATCATTTGTTGTATTTTAAAAAAATATAATTAGCCAATAAAATTTTTATACTTTTGGTGAAAAGCAGAAAGTATTTCTTTTACATTATTTTTCTTCTTTTTCTGTTTTTCTTTTCCTTTCTGCACTTATTTTCACTATATTTTAGTTTGTGCTAGCTTTTATTCAATTGTAGGATTCAATTAAATAATTATTTTTAAAAAGTGATGTGTACACAAAGTCACCAAAAATCATGTCCCACTTGAAAGAGACTTTAACTTTATTTTAGGCTTGTCTAAACACATTTTGCTCTCCTAGCCAGAAATACACATAAATCAAGTACTTAAAGGCCAGTGGTGGAATTCAATTTTTTTTACTACTGATTCTGTGGGTGTGACTTGGTGGGCATGGCAGGGGAAGGACACTGTAAAATATCTGGGTGGTATTTGTCAGTTCCCCGAACTACTCAGAATTTCCACTACCGGTTCTCTAGAACTGGTCAGAACCTGCTGAATACCACCTCTGCTTAAGGCTGGCCATTATATTTTGACAGCTGAAACCATACATTAAAGCCCATGTCACACTGAACCAACGGATGCAAAGAGGATGTAAAACGGACAAAAAACCTTGCCATCCATTCGAAAACGCAATGTACTCACTGCCTCCATTTGGCTTCCTCTCTATCCGTCCAGCATCCATGTATTGAAGTTTCATCAGCTCAGAAAGTTTTGGGCTACCTAAAACTTTTGCACGGAAAATGTATCCAGTTCGTCTGTTCTGCATCCGCTACGCATCCGCTACGCATCCGCTATATCCGCTAGGCATCCGTGCGCATCCACGCAACTCGCATCCACCCGGACGCAGGGAAGAAGCGGAACAGACGTGGAACGGATGCAGAACGGATGCCTAGCCAATGCAGAATGGAAACAAAGCGTTTAAAACGGAAAAAACATTCGCAGAGCGGACCTATCTCGGAGATTAAGGATGCCTAGAGGATGCCTAGAGGATGCCTAGCGGAAAACCTATACTGCCTATAAAAAGGGGGAGCAACTCGCCTGCATCTCACTTTCAGAACAGCAGCCCAGCGGTGCAGACCTCTGCAGCCTTCATCTGGCTCTTCCTCTTCCACAGCATCCAGTCATGTCCACCGTGGATTGTGACAAAGTCCTTTCGGCAGCCACCATCCTTCTGCAACAGTGCGAAACCATCTACAGGCTCTGTGAACTCTACTACGGGAAGAAAAGGAGGCACCCAAAAAAAGTCTGGGTCCAAAGATGGTTCGCCAGAAGAGCAGAGGACGGACTGTACAACAAGCTGATGGTGGAGCTCAGGAACGAAGACACTCGGGCGTTCCAGAACTTCATGAGGATGCCTCCAGCCATGTTTGACGAACTTGGGCAGCAGCTGACAACCAGGTTGAGCAAGACAAACACCAACTTCCCGCCCAGCCTGGAACCTGGGCTCAAGGTGGCACTCACTCTGCGCCACCTGGCCTCAGGGACCACCTACAGGAGCATGCAGTATGGCTGGAGGGTGCCACCCAGCACCATCAGCTTTGTGGTCAGAGAAGTGATGCAGGCCATCATCGAAGAATACAAGGAGGAGCTCCTCCAGTGCCCCTCCACTGAAGAAGGATGGAAGAAAGTTGCAGAGCAGTGGTATCAGAAGTGGAACTTCCCCCACACCGTTGGAGCCATAGATGGCAAGCACGTGGCCTGCAAAGCACCAGCCAAGTCGGGGTCCACTTATCACAACTACAAGGGCTTCTTCAGCATCATCCTCTTCGCCATGGTCGATGCTGACTACAAGTTCATGTACATCGATGCTTCAGGCAACGGCTCATCTTCAGATGCCCAGGTATACAACGCCAGTCACCTCAAGGAGGGGCTGGAACGCAACCTCATGGTGGGCTTCCCAGATCCAGACCCGCTGCCCAATGACACACAAGATGTGCCCTACTTCATCGTGGGGGATGACGCCTTCTCCCTCACAACCTACCTCATGAAGCCCTACACCTCCAAATACCTCACCCGTGAAGAGAGGATCTTCAACTACAGGCTGTTCAGGGCAAGACGGGTGGTGGAGAACGCCTTTGGCATCCTGGCCAACATGTTCCAGGTACTTCTCACCAACATGCAGCATAGCCCAGAGACCATGAGGAGGATCGTGGAAGCTTGCTGCATCCTGCACAATCTCATGCGCACCCGCTACCCAGTCTTGCAGAACAGGCTTGTGGACCATCAACAAGGCAATGGGGACATGGAGGCTGGGGAATGGAGGCAAGGGCAAAACCTGATCGACACTCAGGATGTGCAAAGCCCCAACAGAGCCTCACGTGAGGCGAAGAAGCAGCGCAACCTATTGAAACACTGGTGCAACTCCCCAGCTGGAGCAGTGGAGTGGCAAGACAGGATGGTAAATGCTTAATGGATGCTTCCTTCAGCCTGTCTCATCACACGGATGAGATTGGGCCATGTATGTTGGGTTGGCCTACAATGAACAGGGTTTTTAATAAAGAGTTGTGTTTATGTTGACATGTGTGGATAATTATTACATTATTATTGATAATAAAGGGCCGTAGGTGTGGCACTTGGGAGGGTGGACCATACAGTCCCACTATGCTTGCACTGGAGGTTTATCTATCCCACAGCTATTACCCATCCCAAAGGTATCCTTGCCCATCCCACAGGTATCCCTGCCCATCCCACAGCTATCTTAACCCATCCCACAAGCATGCAAAGGCTTAAACCATTTCTAAAAGTTTCCACCAAGACTTTATTAAAAAAAAGAAATGAAGCAAGTGTGTGAATCATAAATAGACTTTATTAACAACAAGCTATAAGACAAAAATGAGTCTCTGGCACTCCTCTTGG
The DNA here is from genome assembly GCA_015471245.1 of Laticauda colubrina. NCBI lineage: Eukaryota > Metazoa > Chordata > Lepidosauria > Squamata > Elapidae > Laticauda > Laticauda colubrina. The sequence goes on along the minus strand of BLBF01000003.1, from coordinate 107,494,831 downwards.
TCGCTCAGTCCCAGGGGTGAAGGGTGCAGATGCTGTGGAGGTGGCTGGTGCTGGAGTGCTTGTCATCAGCTCCTCCAGAAGCAGAAGCAGCAGAAGCGCCAGCCCCAGAAGAGCGAGCCCGTGCTGCAGAAGCCCCAGCAGAACCAGAGTGAGGGCCAGGGGGCAGGATGGTAGCCCTGTCCCTCTTGCCAGGGCTGGCAGCAGATGGCTGAGGCTTGCTGTGCTTCCGCATGGTTGTGGGGTTGCTGGCTGGCAGGGAGGCTGGCAGGAACCAAGGCTGGCAGCAAGGCTGGCAGGGAGGCAGGCACCAAGGCTGGCAGGAAGGCTGGCAGGAAGGCTGGCAGGAAGGCAGGCAGCAAGGCTGGCAGGCAGACCAGCTGGCAGGAAGGCTGGCAGGGTGGCTGGCACCAAGGCCGGCTCTAAGGCTGGCAGGGAGGCTGGCAGCGAGGCTGGCAGGGAGGCTGGCAGCAAGGCTGGCAGGCAGACATGCAGGCAGGGCAGGCAAGGCAGTCGATGTGTCCGGCAGCAGGTCTTTCCTCTGAATGGTGACCTGCTTCCGAGCTGCTTCCGTTACATCCGCGGGGCTGACGTAATGCATCCTCCCCACATGCGCAATTAACGTCAGGCATCCATTAGGCTTCCGCTGTGCATCCGCTTCATCCGTTCGGCATCTGCTCTGCATCCGCTCTTTCCGTTCCGCGTCCGCTTCGCTGAGCCCCCCCGGAAGCCCTGCGGATGTGCCATCCACTCCCATCCGCTCCCATCCGCTTCCATCCGCTGGGCTTCCGTTCCGCATCTGCTTTGCATCCGCCCTACGTCCTCCCCACGTCCATGTTATCCGTTCCGGTTATGCAAATTTTTGCCCCTTTTGAGAGTGGATAACAACGGATGGATCATTTTGCTCGTCCGCTGTGTCCTTTTTGCATCCGTTGGCCAGTGTGACATGGGCTTAACTTCTAACCATTTGCTGCTATTTTCTAAAGCCTAATAATTATCACATTTACATTATTCCCATAACTGTTGGTGTAATGGGTAATGGTTGGAAATTATTGGTGTGTTGAGTTGGTTTTATTAAGCAGCTAAATTGGCTATTGGCATAGTAGAGTATTTCACCTTTATTTATTAAATTGCTAATTCATTTTACCCATTCAACAAAAAGTCTGGGCAGCCAACAAGGTTTAAAAATGTTTTTATAACAAAAAAATCCTGTACTATTAATCTTATATGACAGAGTAAGTTATTTATGTGAATAGAGACTTGAACACAGATTATATCCATCCATATTGCATTGCTTTCAATAGTTTGCACATTCAAACTATTCAAACTGTTCATATAGACTCAGTGAGGGAACAATTGGTTTAAAAGACATAAGGCTACTCTTCTTTATAGTAGATTTTTGGGCAATTCACCTCAGCATAAATTTAGAAAAATCAGATTTGTACAGTTGGACAAATATAGTTCAAGTTTCTAGGATAGTCTTTTTGATTTATGTGGAATAAGTTTGAACCTGTTACTCTTGATGAAGTACATAGGATCCTTTGAATTTCACCTAGGTTGTTAAGGTTTCAGATCACTTTTGAGGCAATACATGCAGTGGTGTTGACTTAACAGAACAAGTGGTTCCTCTGAGTTCAAAAGAGATAATGTTGTGCTCACACCAATAGTGGGGTATAGAGACCCAACAATTCTGTGTAATTATTGTCCAGGCTCTAAACTTTCCCACTTTAGTTAATATTGCTTTGAAAATGGTTAGATATTACTGCAGAGAATCCTAGAGAAATATCATCTAAACCCATTTCAGCTTCAGAAAGGGGTACAGTACAGAGACATCCTTTTGAATGAGTTGGGCGAGGAGGCCATGTTATGATGGTTCTCCTCCTTTTGTGTTCAGTGAGAAATAGAAGGCCTTGACCTTTCATTTGTGCAATGTCTCAGGCCTCATCACTCTCAAGCCTTCTATTTAACATCTGTAAAAACTGCTGTACAAGGACATCTGTTGATGCAGGGTCTGGTATCATGATTTTGCTAATGATTTTTATCTTATTTTCCATCAAATTAGTGTCAACTGTTAATGACATAGATCTTCTCCAGGAGAATCTGCTTCCAATTCAGTCCTTTGTATTTTCCAACCGTGCATTCATTGCTGTTATAATTGAGTCCATCCACCTTGTTGCTCTTCGTTGTTTTCCTCTCTTTCCTTCTACTTGTCCCAGCACTAGACTTCTCCAAAAAAGTCTTCATATAATATGTCCAAAGCATAGTAATCTGAGTCTAGTTATTTCCACCTTACATAAGATTAATTGATCCAATTGTACATTTATTTATTTTCTTGGCTATGATACTCTCAGGTGTCTTTTTCAACACCAAAGTCATAACTGTCACTATTCTCTGTATCCTGCTTCCTCAAAATCCAATGCTATATTGTATTTCTTAGCCTTGGTGTTTTGTCCCAAGATGCTGTATGTCAGGCTGGGGAAATAAGCAACATAGAATCATCTGGAATCAGGCAGCCTCTAAATGTACTTACATCTGTATGCATCTATGTATATATAAATACATTTCAATATTTTTCTTGTCCCCTTTGGTAAAGGAAACTTATTCTCTTTTTTCTCCTTACATTTATTCCTATGTGGATTATATTCTTTCTCAAAGAGAGCAGGAAAATTACTTGAAAGGGGAGACATATTTCTCAGTAGGTGAACATGTCCCTGAATTGTATCCATGGATAGGCTCGGCCTTAGTTTTATAAAAGCTTGTGTGTACATTCTGTTATGTGCAAGACATTTTTACACTCAATATAACATTTTACATGGATATAGATTTAGAACATACTTTCTCATAAAGATAATGTAGCAGCATAAATAGTAAATTTCAACACAATTTAGCACTGTAAATACAACTGTGTTTTTTTAAAAAAATATTGTCAATACAAAGCATAGATGGTATTGTGTAGAAACAAAGGGCAATGAATGCCCTTCTAGCATGACTGTGCCTTTTTTGTTGAGTATTTCTTCTAGCAATGTTGCTGTTTAATTGATGCGCACCAAGGAGCAAATCCAGAGGTCCTAGTAATGAAAGAACCTTTTGGGCTTCCATTTCAATTATTCTGATTTTCAACTGCAATCTAACTGACAGAAGCCTAGGAGAGCCTGAATGCTGAAGAAACTACAAGACTAAATAAGCTGGGTTACTTAGGCATTGATGCATCCTTAATGTGTATGCTTCTGAAGGACTTTTGCAGAAATCAAAAGCTTTTGGAACCTAATATAGATAGTTAATTTAGCTCTGTCCCATATAGTTAAGATGAACATTGGGGAGAGGAATTCTGCAAGTAAGATAAATTCACAATCCCAAATATACTTCATAGGAACAGACCACAGAATAGGAAATGACCACTGAACTGCACTATCAAAAAGTTTAATTTTATTATTGTGATCTGAATTAAAAGAAAAGTTTTTTTTTAATCTCAGCAAGATATTGATTTAACTAAGTTGATATTATTGGTCATCAGCATTGCTTTATTCTTCACCCTTAGTCTGTTTTACATTTACTTAACTTATAAATAATCCTCAATTTACAACCATACTTGAGCCCAAAATTTCTGTTGCTAAACAAAATGGTTAAGTGAGTTTTGCCCCATTTTACAACCTTTCTTGCCAAAGCTGTTGAGTGTTTCACTGCAGTTGTTGTTAAGTGAAATTGACTTCTCCATTGACTTTGCTTGTCACAAAAAAGATCACAAAAGATAACACTGCAACATGCCAGTTGTCAAGTATCAGAAGTTTGATCATGTGCCCATAGAGACGCTGCAATTGTTGTGTGAGAAAAAGTCATGTCACTTTTTTCAATGACTTTATAACTTTGAATGGTCACTAAATAAATGGTTGTTAAGTCGAGGACTTATTTGTATTTGTGTTATATTATATTATGTTATACATATATATATGTATTTTCTTTTCTGTTTGCATTGCATTCTTTTCTGTCTCCACAGCCATGGCTATGTGTATACATGTATATGTATACATCTGTATGTGTGTATATGTTTATGTATATATGTATGTATATATGTATGTGCCTATATATGTGCGTAACACACACACAAAGAGCATACATATACATTGTTGATATATCTTAGAAACTGAATTCTGCATCAAGTCCATTCATCCTTTAAATTATCATGAATCATCACTTTGATTACAGTGGCCATCAAGATGCTGAACTGGAAATTGTTTCTAAGTGAACATGCCAAAGATTGTGCTGTGCCTGTGAAAAACTCTGTGCAAGTTTTTAAATAGTATTAAATAGATAGATTGAGACTATTGTCAACAGAGATAGGGAACAAAGCTTTGTGTCAGAAATATTTCCAAAAGAAGTACATGATTTTAATTCACATTATGCACAGAGAATCTCTATAAATGAAAGGGTTTGATGTTCAATAGAAAAAAATTCTTTTCAATGGAAATATGCAACAATGCAGCCATCCTTCACCTGTGCTGTATCCTCCTTCATCTGTGCTGTTTCCTCCAATACATCTTTGTTGAACTGAGCAAAGATGCACTAACTAACATACAGGTAGTCCTCCACATATGACTACAAATGACCCCAAAATTTCTGATGCTAAGATTCAAGCTATAATTAAATGATTTTATGGCAGACCAATGAAATGTCAGGCAACTGCAATATCTTTTCCTAATAAGAAATACAGAAATGATTAAAATAATGCAAATCAGCTGTAATTGACCCGAACTTGGAAATGTAGATGAAATTGTTACCCCTGACCTCAATTTAAGACAATATAATGTACTTGGAGTACTGTTGCAAGAAAAATACAAGTGCTTCAGAAAATTCTTTTTCCTGATGCTTCCTTTGGTTACATTTTGAATGTCCAAAACAGTGTTTCTCAACTGCGACATCTTAAATTTACGGACTTCAACTTCCATAATATCCCAATCAATACGTTGCAGTGTGTTGGTATGAGGTAATAGGGGGATCCACAAAACTGTTTTGGCAAATCTATTGTAGGTGACAATACCGTGGAGGGTAACATATTAACTGTTCAAACACAAAGTATCCATATAATTGTCATTGATGGGACGCACAAATCAGGTAACTCTGAGAAGTTAAACATGTGAGATAACTGGGCTCAGCAGGAAACTATGTTCAGACAATTGTTACCAAAATAGGAAATATGTAATTCTGGATCTACTGTATCCTTGCAAAGATGCACTCTGAAAAATAAAGAATACAATGGAGCAATCCATTTCAATGCATACCGTTCACATACAGAACAAAATGTGTGTGCGGGTATGTGTGTTCTAATAAAAAGTGAATGGATCCTGTTCTACCACTTTAAAGACATTTTTCTTCAGTTTACCAACCGCAGACTGGTTATCGCAACAAAAACAGGGAACAGGAATTCTTGCAAAAGAATAAAGTGGAACAACGACTGATGACCTCCTTTTACCGATCCACAATAGAAAGCATCCTCACATATTGCATTACAGTGTGGTATGCTGGCTTGACAACCGTGGATAGAAAGACATTACAAAGGGTGGTGAGAGCACAGCACAAAACATAGTACCACTAGATGATATCACATGGGCTTGCTGCCTTAGAAAAATGAGGAAAATTCTCAGGGATGAATCACACCCTGGTCAGCACTTCTTCATTCTCCTACCATCGGGTAGAAGATATAGAAGAATAACCAGCCGCACCAATATGCTGAAGAACAGTTTCTACTTGTGGGCTGTCAGACTTCTGAACGGAAAATAACTTCATGTCAACATAGTATGATAGATTTGCGGGGCCGGTACGTTGTGCAACAAGGTCACATAGTGTAATAAGATTGGGACTAGGTTAGGGACTTCTGTCCTCACTGTGAGTTTGGGGGGGGGGGAGTGCATGAAGGGAGGCTCAGCCAATCTCATTGTACACATGTTGTACTCTGACAATAAAGGTAATTAATATATCTAGATTCCACACCATTTAAATTTACGAGGACACCCCCGTCAATAGATCAGAAACAGAAATAAGAATATGATTTGTTCATTGCACTACACATAGCATAGCATACACGGTTGTGTTTGTTTTTGCTTGTTGCTTCACCACCAGCACATATCTCTTCAGCCTTAAGAAAATAGGACCAAGACCAGCCTTACACAAATCCAAACCAAAGATAATATCTAAATAATGAAGCATGCCAAATATTGGCAATTGTCATCCTTGTATTCATATTATTCCTACCTCAAGGCCATTGACTTTGCTGACACATTCTTCCCATATCACTTGTACTCCAATCATCTTCCAAACTGCATCTAGCATTTTGCCTTACAATTTAAAACTCAGGGAAGGGGGTCGTGAGTAAGTAGCCATTGCAACTGTAGAGGATTGCAGCCTTCAATCTCCTCTGCCTCCTTTATTACTTCCTCTTGTTTTCTGCAAAAAATGTGCCTGATTTCCCCAAACTGACTCTTTTTGTTGAATAACCCCAAATTGAATCTAAAATACACAATCACCCTGGCATGGAATTATATGACCAGTATATGCCACCAGCAGTATGGCTCTATGAATGAGGGTTGGGATGAACCACAATGGAAGGAGTCTATCCTTAAGCACCTTAAGCAAGAAGACATCTGTATAATGAGAAGATCAAAGAAAAAAGTCCTTGCCCATATTTTGCTGCCAGATGTGCTAAGTGGCATGCTCAGCCAACACCATACATTTTCACGCAGTTTCATTTCTCTTGGAAGCTTCAGAACTTCACTCTGCCTGCCAATCATTGCACAGGCATTGTCTGAGATTAAAACCACATAATTCTCTAGGTTTAGTCCAAAATCAGGTGCATGTTTTCAGTTGCCTTTTCAGTATTATACTTTCAGCATCTGCATAGTTTACTGCAGTCACATCTATAAGGTGTTTCCAAACTGTATCTTACAATCTTCAAAAGGGTGCGTGTGAGTTTCTAATCACCAGAACTCTGTGATTGTTGCTGTCCTGAATAAATGGATAAGGTGACTGTCTTTTGCATACAATATCTGGATACATGTCTCTCAGTTACCTCATTTCTGGAAATATTCCATTTAGTTTATTAGTTGAGATTTCCTCATGGTTTTTCACTTTTAAAAAATGTGGAAAAAAATCTGATAAAGGAGAATATTCGTAGCGCAGAACTGAAATAAAGTTGGTGCTGTGAGCTTCTTTTCTTGCAAACATTTCATTGCCCAAACTAGGTAACATCATCAGTGCCAGTTAGAAGTCAGGTTTGCCCTCAGTTTATATTCTAGTGTTTATCCTATCAATGTTTGTAGGAGTGGTCTTGGAGGCTCTACTGCCCCAATGGCAATTGGTTGGGCTTAATTGGCAGTTTCTTGATTGGGGTATTTTTGCTTGATTGATGGCCTGATCTTAATCTTGGAGTTAATCTATGCTCATCTGAGTGTTGATTGTTGGTGGAGAGGTGTTTAGGTCTTTTTGTTCCCTTTTTGGCTTATTGTCTCTTTTGCACAGTATGTAGATATTGCTTATGCCTATGTGTTTGTTGATGTCCAATTTGTCAGAATGCTAGAAATTCTAGAGCATTTTTGGACTTGGCTTTGGCTCAGTGTTCTTAATGTTGAACACTTTTAACATTTAATATGTGCTTGAATTATCTACCTTGGGATATGGAAAAGTCACAGGCAAGTGTTTCACAAATAACGTGGCTCTTTTTTAAGATGGCTGTCCTATATAACCTCATTTTAACCACTATTTGGAGGGAGGGATATCTGTTATTCAGAATGTGTCACAGCGATGAGGTGCACCATGATACAAATGAGCTTCTGGGATAAACATATAGAAATGGTGCCCATTTGGGAAAATGCTATCTCTTTATCAGTCTGCCTTACTGGAAGCTCAACTCCCAGTATGAAAAAAATGGAAAGACAGAAGGGGAAGAGGTTCCATGATGGCTTGCCTCCATAGTTGCTTGTCCTTTTCTCCCCATTCTTCCCAATCCCCCTTAACAGAAGCTGCCCCTGCTTCTCCTGAGTCCCAGTAAGGCCATGCTGACCTCCCAATCCAAGCAAAGCAGCCACTCCATCCTCTTCACTGTTGAGATCATATACTATTTCATACTAAAGGCTGTCCAATCTCTTCTTTAAAAACTCCAGTGATGAAGCAACCACAACTTTAATCGTTCCACTGACCAATTGCTCTGTCAGGAAATTTATCCTTATTTCTAGATTGCTTCTCTCCTTGATTAGTTTCCATCCATTGCTTCCTGTTTTGCCTTCAGGTATTTTGGAAAATAGGTTGACAACCCCCCCCCCCCTTTCTTTATGGCAGCTTTAGCCCTTCTTTTCATTAGACTAGACGTACCCAATTCCTACAACTGTTCTTCATATATTTTACAGTTTACTCTCCATCCCCTAATCATCTTTGTTGCTCCTCTGCACTCCTTCTACAGTCTCAACAGCTTTTTAATATTGTGGTGACTGGATGCGATATGCCAAGTAGGGTCTTCCCAAGGCAATATAAAGTAATATGAACACTTCACTTGATCTTCATTCTATGCCTTTGTTAATACAATCTAGGACTATGTTGGCTTTTTGGACAGCTGCTGCACACTGCTCATATTTAAATGACTGTCTACTAAGACTCCAAGATCCTTCTCACAGTTACTACTGTTGACCCTATTCTATATCTGTGCATTTGGTTTTCTGCATTTGAACAGGGATAGAGGAGGAAGGACTTTTTGTCATTCTGTCTCCTAAATTCCCTTATTTAGAATGCCACACCTGGTGAGCATGTCAAGCTGGTCCCTTCCACAAGATTCCAAAATGACTTGGAAAAACAAGACAAGTAAGAGGAATAAGTACGTGTTTAGCTTCCATTTTCCTAAAACATAGTGCAGTGAAAAGATTATGTGGAAGGAATCCTCTTTTTTCTTCACTGTTACAATGATTTCTTTACAGTTATTATCAGGATCTGGAGGTGTCCTTATAAGCCATTATCCTTAATATCACTTTTCATTAAACAGTAAGGATGACCTTTCAGCCTTTTATCTTATGCATCACCAGGGGCAGTGATGACAAGAAGTTGAAAGAAGCAAGTAATCAGTGCTTAAAGCTTACAAAATGAACAATAGTGCTATCTGCCTCATGACATAAGTGAGGCACATTTTCCATGGTAAACAAAATTTATTTCACTGAGATCTCATTATATAGAATTCCTTATTCTCTGGATAACCTGAGGAATTAAATGTAGTTTCCTGATATTTTGGCTTGGATATATTTTTCAATATAATAGTACAATAAAATTTCAAAAATATAATGCAAGTTTGGATAATCAAGGATGAGCATTTTAACAGATTTTGAAACAAAGTATTATTGTGCATAAAAACACACAAATTGACTGGATCACTAGTGATTTCTAAAAATAAAGTACCATTCTGAATAAAATGCCATTAAGTCCAGCACTTAAACAAACAAACAAATGAAAAGTCACTAGAGATGTTGCCCCAAAACAATTCTGTTTCACCAAGTAACACACTCTCTAGCAAAAATATGTAATTTGGAGATAGAAGGTCCTGGGTTCAAATCCCCATTTGTCCCACGACATAGTAAGAGATGAGAGCACTGGGGTCATTCAGGGTAGTACACAATGGGCACTGATGATATGAAGCAGATCCGATTCCAGATAATGCCCTTACCATACTCATTTTTAAAAAAGATTACATTTCTCCAACTTCTAACTTGTTCTTTTAGGAATTTATCTAATCTAAAATGGATGAATTTAATATTTCTGTTTCTCTCCACCTACCCTAATCACGCTAATAAATGAAAGTTTCTGTGTGTGTATGTTTGTGTGTAAACTGTGATAAATTGACTTTATAAAGCCTGCATAAAACTCAGCAACCATTAATCCAATAAAATCTCTTCACTGATGATTGTGGCAGTATGCAATCATGGTGCAAACGTAACTTTTTTTCTGCTATGTTCCAAGGACATTGCTTTCATTTTTTTCCCAGCAGGAGACTGCAATACTACCATCAGCATTTTCCACTGAATAAATAACCAGTAGTATCCAACAGAAGCCCCAAGATATAACATCAGTTATGTTTTGCTACCCGTTACACTGGAGGCATCAAGTGAACAGCAGATTGTTCAGCCAGTAATGCTGTAAATGCCCCAATTCTATGGTTCTTACCATTTTAGTGGAAGGCCAAGGGTCATTCACAAAGCAATCAAAGTCCTATTCTTAATATGAGAGGAATTTACTTTTAAAAAAAGTGCTGTCTTGGCAATGAGGTATGTCAGGCAGTGTTGCGGCTCATACATCAAAGAAATGTATGCAAGACCTGCATTTAGCTTTCCACCAAATCACACACAGAACAAAATTGCTGGATGAGATTCTGTTCTCTCTGGCAGCCAAAGCTTTGGAGACTCAAACCTCAGCAGCCAGTGAAGAAGATGGTCGTGCACTGGACCAACAGCGAAGCTCTAAATGGTCTTCTTCTATGTGACTTAAAATGCCCATATAAGAAAATATCTTCCATTTTCCCAGGGAAACTGTCACTTTCAAGACAGACCACTTGGCATCAGTGTTCTAGATGGAGGTTCCATCATGAGAACATAGCCACAACTAAAAGTAAGAGGGGTGTCCTTAAGCAAGAGCAAAGAGGTTTGTGGATAAGCCCACAAATAGCACAATAGAGTAATAAGAGGACCAACTTTCACTCTTTTGGCTCTGGGACAAAGTATGAAGGAACCAGCAGGTCAGCATTTCTTGTTTGTATAAGGAGAGTAGGAGAAGGAAGGGAATTGTAAATAAAAGAGCTGTGTGTGACTCCAGCTTTCTTCCTGACTTTTAGAACCCTCATTTATATTTTGTTTATGGTAAAATGTGAAGAAAAGGTACAAGAAAGAGATTAGAGTAGGAACTTAACAATTCTGGACCAAAATCCAATCTTTTCTACTGTGACCCTATGACTGACAAATGTTTTTCTCACTGATTATGTCATGGAAAAGAAGAACAAGAGCAAAGCCAAAGGAATCAACCAGTTGTTTTGCTTATCACAAGCTGCATATGCAAAATAAAAAAGCATCATTTGGCTATGAGTCTGAACAAAGGTGGTAGAGGCAAGAAAGAGATTGGAAATGGGGACAGCATATTTAAAGCAAGCATACTTTTTTGCCAACCCAAGAATGTATGGCTAGCATTTAAATAGAGAAGTGGGGGAAAACTCTGATTCAGGAGGAGAAGGAAACAGCAGCGACTGGAACAATACAGCCTGCCTGCTTTCTCCAGAAAATACTGGTATTTCTTTGAGCTCTTATACCAGCAAAGTGCTGGCAAGGGGTCTTGAATTCATTAGCCCATTCCCCTTGGTCAAGCAAACTGCAGCAGCAGAAAGGGCTTAGCTGCTGCAACAGATTAATATTTGCCAAGCTCTGGCACTGAGTACTGTAATAGAGAGGCTCACTTTCCATTGCATTTTCTCTCCAGCTCTTTTTCTTGGAGGACCATATATAGAAAAAATAACGGCCTAGGTTTCCATGTTCTCATAATAGAGATAAATATGGTAGAGAGGGTTTAACACTGTAAATATAGTTTAACTCTGTACATGACCAGATCTATTTTGGGACAAACATAAGCCCTTGTGGTTATATTTATAAATCAATTAACCCTTCACTCTACCTAGCTGAGCATGTTATAAGGCCATTGGGTAATGGATAGTTTTGTAAAATTGCAGGAACTTGCCCACACAGTTTCTAGAAATTAATCCTGACTTGAAGGCATCAAAATACATGCATGGGACAAACATATAGTACATACACCAATGGTGGGATTCAATTTTTTTTTACTACCGGTTCTGTGGGCGAGGCTTGGTAGGCGTGGCAAGGGAAGGATACTGTAAAATCTTCAGTCAGAGGTGGTATTTGCCGGTTCTCCAAACTACACAAAATTTCTGCTCCCAGTTTTCCTGAACTGGTCAGAACCTGCTGAATCCCACCTCTGATACATACATACATACATACATACATACATACATACATACATACATACATACATACACACATACACACATACATACATGCATACTGTTGTTTCCTATCTTCTTTCTTCTCTCCTGGTTCTATCTTCAAGGTCTGGGGAGCCTGGTGATAGGCAGGGAAAGCCTCCCAAGGACTGTTCAGATCAAATTTGCAGAACTCCTGAGCCAATTCCAGTGGCTCTGCAACCACTCACCTCACCTTATCATCATATCTGACCTCCACATATCCAGAAAGAGGAAAATCTTTGCTGAAAGGATGACCTTCAAAACCGTAATCTGTAAGGATTTGCCTCAGATCTGGGTGGTTGGCAAAGAATATTCCAATTATATCCCAGACCTCTCTTTCATACCAATTTGCCCCTTCAAATAAAGATATTATACACTCATTTGGTGTCAGTTCATCAGTATATGTTTTCAAACGAATTCGGAAATTATAGTGTAGAGATAAGAAATTGTAGACAATTTCAAAATGGTATTGCCGACTTAGAATATCGACTGCTGTCAGGTCAACTATGTTTCTGAACTGGGCATTTGTGTGATCTTTCAGAAAAGCTATCACAGGAAGGATTCCATATGGATGAATTAAAATTTCCAGCTCACTGTAACATGTTATCTGCACTTCTTGAACATATTTAGGCAGTATTTCAGCAACATATTATCCAGAGGCAGATAGCTGTTTCTGTGCTATTTCATCCTTGAGTCTAATTGTGGGCTTAGTTTCAGCAGAAGAATTTTCTTCAAATCCAGTCTGCAATAGGACTGCAGGGCACTCAGCAGCTCTCAGCCGGACCTGGGCTAGCCCTCGAACTGCTGCGAGCATCCCCACCATCTCAGAAGACCAATTCACAGTCCAGGTTCTTTCACTATCTTTGTTGTTTTTTAGTAATTTGATTAGGCTGTCCATCTCTGCACATTCATGAATATTTTTAATGACCATCTTCTCTGAAGGGACAATAGGCAGTTTCCAATTTTGAGCATAACTTATTCTGGCTGCCGTTATAATGTGCAAGATTAAATATTGATTTTTTTTTCTATTTTTGAGTCTATCATACTCAACAAGGTTTCGGGTTCAAGTTTTACTTCTTGTTTAGTTATATTTAGAATCCAATTTTTGATATTTTTCCAAAACTTCTGTGCATATGGACATGTCCACCACATATGGAAGTATGTTCCCTGGGCGCAGTTACACTTCTAGCAGTTTGGGAGGAGGTTCGGGAACATCTTAGCCAGTCTCGCGGGTGGCAAGTGCCAACGATACACTATTTTATAGAGATTCTCTGACATAGTTAGTTTGTAATTTATTTCCCAAATATGTTCCCACTTGTCTAATTCAACACTGTGGCCCACATTTTTGCCCAAATTATCATACACTCCTTGACTGTTTCTTCTTTTAATTTATAATCCAATAGATATTTCTATATTTTACTAATCAGCTTCCTTTCCTCTCTGTGTCAAATTTTATCTAATTCTTGGTAGGTCATGTTAAAACCAAATTGTTCTTTATCTTTTTTGTAATGCGATTGTATCTGCGCATAGGGCCACCATGCTATCTCTTTTCCTTGAATTTGATTCCTACCCTTTAATACTCCAGTTTGATGTAATAGATCTTTATATCTTACAATATTACCAAAATCTAAAACATTTGGATGTGTAACTGCCTCCATTGTAGATAAATACAGTGGGACCTTACAGTAATGTACTTTTTAAAACTTTTCCCAAATATTCCTTATATAACGCCTTTGAAAGTACAAGTGGTGTTTACTCCCACATAAATGTGTGCCACCCAAGTTGGAGATCAAAGCCCTCTAATGTTAAGAGCTGATTGTTGATTGTTTAAAGTACGAGAGAGCCTAAGACTGACATTAACGATTCATGTATGTATGTATGTATGTATGTATGTATGTATGTATGTATGTATATATATATGTGTCGTAATCTGTTTCATAAGTTTATTTCCCCCCTTGATTCCCCTTTTCATTTTTTTATGTTCTAGCCAATCATACCACTTATTCCAGGTTGAGTAAAATTCCACCTCCTCTTTTCCTTTTAATTTTAGTGTGAGTTTTTCCATTTCTACATATTCACAATTTTTTTTATAATAAATTGCATTGGTGGTATATTAGGTGATTTCCAAAATTGAGCCAGTGAGATACATGCTGCTGTTAGGATATGGATAATCAAATATTTTACTTTGGAGGGATAACCTTCCTTAATGATATCCAGAAGATACAATCTAGGTTCCCACTCCAATCCACCCAGGACAATTTCTTCTAACCAAGTTTTGATTAAAATCCAAAATTTTTTGACCACTGGGCATGTCCACCAGAGATGGAAGTAGGTACCATGGTTCCCTTTGCATTTCCAACAAGTTGAATTGGATGTTGGATATATTTTTGCTAATCTGGAGGGTGCTAGATGCCATCTATATATCATTTTATATAAGTTCTCTTTATGAGACACAGATTTAATTATTGTAAAATTTCTCTGGCAGATTTCTTCCCAGTCTAAGTCTATATTATGGCCAAAATTCTTGCCAACACTTTCATTGGTCCTTTCACAATTTCCTCTGCTAATTCATATTCCAATGGATAATTATATAATTTAGATATCATATTTTTGTCTTGGCCCAAAAGTATCTTATCAAATTTAGTACTCTTTGATTCTATTCCAAATTCTTTTAAATTTTTCTCATATTTTATTGCTATTTGGAAATAGGATTAATGATCAATCATTTTTTGGTTTTCTAACTCTTGGGTCAATTTGAGCTTTCCTTCTTTGTGTAAAATTTGGTAATATTTGAGCTTTTTACTGATGTCCATTGTATTAGGGTGCAACATTGCCTTCATTTTTGACAACCATAACGGAACTTTAATATAATGATTTTTCCTAATATCAGACCAGGTTTTTATCAAAGATTTGCGTAGAGTATTTCTCTGGAAATATGAGTGACTTTTACTACTCGGGTTCCACAAAAAGACATGCCACCCTATTTGTAAGTCATATCCTTCTAATGTTAGAATTCTTGTTATACAATTTAATCCAATCCTTTATCCACATTAACATTGCTGCTTTATAATAGGTCTCTCAAGCAGGGAGACCAAAGCCGCCTCTGCATTTATTGTCTTGTAAATAAATTTTCTTAATTCTTGATTTCTTGCCTGCCCATATGAATTTCATAGTAATTTTATCCAATTCTTTGCAAAATGATTTATCCAATAATATAGGAATCATTTGGAATAAATAAAGTAGTTTGGGTAGAACATTCATTTTAATTGTGGCAATTCTGCCTAATAAAAAAATCTACATTTTGCTCCATATCTCCAAATCTCTTCCTATTTGTTGTACTAGTTTAACATAATTGTCTTCTTTCAAAGTTATTGTTTTGGGTCTCAATCATATACCTAAATGTTTAATCTTATTGACAATTTGTAGTCCCATTATTTCTTCTAGTTCTTTTTGTTTATTTTTTGTTATATTTTAATTAACATTTTGGTTTTTTCCTTATTGATTTTCAACCCAGCTAGTTTACCGAATTTATCAATTTCTTTTAATAAGGTTGATCCTGACTCTATTGGATCCTTTCTCTAATAGAGATATTTGTAATTTAGCCCAATTATCTAAGTCTTTAAATATTTGGATTGTTAATTTATCGTAATTTTTTAACTGATGAGCACCTAGCTTTCAGCCATATCCCTAGATATTTTACTTTATTTACCACTTGTATCCCTAATCTCTTTGTTAGTTCTTCCTTTTGTTCATTCGTACAGTTTTTTGTTATCACTTTTGTTTTTTCTTTATTAAATTTTAACCCTGCCACCTTTCCATATTGTTCTATTTCTTTCATCAAGATATGTGTCATTTCCAGAGGATCTTCCACTATAAAGGCCATATTGTCAGCAAATGCCTGAAGTTTGTACTCTTTTTTTAACTTTTAACCCCCTGATCTCTTGATTTTGTCGAATTTGTACCAGTAGTGTCTCTTCTGCTAATATATAAAGTAGGGGAGCCAAGAAACATCCTTGTCTTACACCCTTATTTATCCTTATATGTGTTTTCCCCATTTATTAATATTTCTGCAGTTTGGGTATTATATATTGTTTTCATGAATCCTAAATTTTTTTGCCAAATTTCATGCCTGTCAGTTGTTTAATAAGAAAATTCCAATTCAAATTGTCAAATGCCTTCTGAGTGTCTAAAAACATCGTTTTTAGATGATGCCATTGTTTTAGTTATGTGTACTTCATAGAATTCTAAAACCTCCATAATTATTCTTGTATTTGTCTTTATTTGTCTATGTGGCAGAAACCCATTCTGGTCAGTGTTCTGTACATAGAATAGTAGACTCCTAACACAGGATTCTGATTGGCTAAAAAACCTGAACGGGGATTGGTTCAATAGGAACCAATCCAAGAAACCACTCAAAAGGCGGCAAAACTAAATACCTGTCATTAACTACAAGCCGGCAGGCAAATAGGCTGCCGCAGCTTGAGCCAATGTTCCGTTTTTCCACTGCTATATATAATAAAGACTTTGTTGTTGGAACCCGGTCTACCTCGCGTTTTTCCAGACGGAACACTGACGACGAAGGTGGGATTGTCCTAAACGCGAGACTGAGCACGCAGCGACAAATAAAACTAGACAAAGAACTATGGCAAGAAATAACGCGCCGCCCGCACCCTTCAATCCCAATGAAGAGGATTGGGAATCCTACGTAGACCGTTTCCAGATGTATTTGGAAACGAGATGGAAGAGATCTCAGACCAGCGTAAGAGAGCTGTTTTCTTGACACACTGCGGGCCCACAATCTTCAAAATGGCCAAGGCTTTGGCGAAGCCCCGAGATGTGAAGCAATTGACTTGGCCAGAGCTCCAAAGAATACTAAAGGCTCACTACGTACCAGTGGTATCAAACCTAATAAAGCGGCATGAGTTCTACCAAAGAGACCAGAAAGAAGGCAAGACCATCGCTGACTTTGTGGCAGCCCTCCGACAAATAGGGGGAGCGTGCGAATTTCTAAATTTAGATGAGGCGATGAGGGATCGAGTAATACTGGGTTTAAGAGACTAATATACAGAGCAAACTGCTAAATAAACCCAACATAACCGTAGCCGAAGCCATCGCTGAAGCCACAGCTGCTGAAGCCGCGAAAAAATCGGCGGTCAAAATGAAACAGATGAACACGAACAACGACGAAACGAGCCTGGACAGAGGGAAGAAACAATTTCCCACCACCACTCACCACGAGGATATTGACGAGACGTCAGAATCCGGGGAGGAAGACGACGAAGTCCACCACCTATACACCAACAAGAAAGGGCGCGAAAAAAAGAATTGGCGGGAATGCATTGGCTGCAGAAGGAACCATCCTCGGGCCGATTGCAGATTTCTCGATGCCATTTGCAGGGCTTGCAAGAAAAGAGGGCATATCGAGAAAGTCTGCAGGAACAAAAAAAAGTACAGCCCAAACAAACCCAGCAACTCCCCCACACAAACTGAGCCAAAACAAATTGAGAGAAAGTGGCAGCAGAACAAACGAGCCACTAACCGAGAGAAAGCACATCAGACTTTCACTATCGGAAGCGCTCAGACGAAAAGCGGGAAGAAAGTAAAAATAATCCTAAAAATAGAAGGCAGCCCCTGCGAAATGGAGGTAGACTCTGGGTCTTTCCTATCTATGGTATCATGGGACACCATCAAACAACTGGTCCCAGATATCGAACTCAAAGAACTCCAGAGACAAAAATTAACCCTCAAGGACTACCAAGGAAACCGAATTCCTGTGGTAGGCCTAGGACATTTCCGAGTCGCCTACAAACAACATGTCGAAGTACTACCATTGACAATAGTCAACCGAGACCGACCAAGCCTCCTGGGCATCGAATGGTTCGCACCATTGGGCATCGGGATGACCGGAGTAGACCGGGTGGCCGCAACCGACTGGGAAGAAAGCCTGATCCAAGAGTTCCAGGACGTTTTCGACGGCTCCCTAGGCAGGTATCGGGGGACCCCAATTTCCTTTAGTCTAGACCCCCAGGTAGCCCCTAGAAGACTAAAGGCCAGACGAGTTCCTTTTGCCCTGAAAGCAAAAATAGAGGAACAACTAAATAAATTAATAGACCGAGGGGTTTTAGAACCTGTGGACCATGCTAAGTGGGAAACACCGATCGTAACGCCAATTAAACCAGACGGGTCGGTTCGAATTTGTGGTGACTACAAGGCTACTCTGAACCACGCATTGCAACAAAGCGCATACCTGGTGACAGTCGTACAACATTTATTACATTCTCTTGGGGGAGGAAAAGTTTTCGCTAAACTAGATCTAGCTCAAGCTTACCAACAGCTCCCAGTAGACCCATTAATGGCTGAAGCACAAACTATAGTGACCCACAAAGGGGCATTCAAGTGCAACAGACTCCAATTTGGAGTGAGTGTAGCCCCAGGCGTTTTCCAGAGCCTCATGGAACGCCTATTAAATGGTATAAAAGGGGTCGTACCATATTTCGACGATGTCCTAATTTCGGCCAAAGATGCGACCCAACTCAAAAAAAGACTAAAAGACGTACTAACTAAATTCAGAGAATCTGGCCTAAAAGTAAAAAAAGAAAAATGCTGTTTAATGACTGATCACGTCGAATTCCTGGGCTACTTAATAGACGGAGAGGGTATACACCCTACTGACAAAAAAGTCAAAGCTATTAAAGATGCACCAGAACCAAGGAACAAAACTGAATTACAGGCATTTTTGGGACTAATAAATTTTTATAACATGTTCCTTCCCCACAAAGCAACAATAGCGGAACCATTACAGCGATTACTGGATAAAAAAACAATTTGGACTTGGGGTTATAGAGAAAAGAAAGCCTTCCAAAAAATAAAAAACTTATTAACATCAAACACTGTTCTTATCCAGTTTAGTAACACACTTCCATTAACGGTGACCTGCGACGCCTCACCGTTCAGAGTCGGTGCCATCCTGAGCCACCAATTGCCAGATGGGAGAGAGGCACCCATCGCATACTAATCAAAGACTCTGTCGAAAACTGAGCGTAATTATAGCCAATTGGACAGAGAGGCCCTGGCAATCGTCGCCGGAGTGAAACGCTTCCACGAATATCTATATGGAAGAATATTTTTGATTGTAACGGACCATAAGCTGCTCCTGGGAATTTTGGCGGGAAACAAGCCGACACTGAACATTTTGTCCCCGTGAATGACTAGATGGTCAGAATTCCTAGCACCCTACTTGCATACTCTGACACATCGCCCCGGGAAACAAATTTCCCATGCAGACACGTTGAGCAGAGCACCATTACCGAATATAGAGGAAGACCCGGCACCGACGATGAACACCTTGCAGATAGAAACATGCCCCGATCTACCCATATCTGCAAATGATGTCGCCAGAGCCACTGCAAAAGACCCATTGACTGCCCGTGTACTGAACTGGGTAGGTAAAGGCTGGCTGGAAAATCAAAAAATGAGAACTTTAAACCTTTCCGGACCAGACAAACCGAACTCTCAATTCAAAAGGGTTGTTTGTTGTGGGGTGATCGGGTAATTATTCCCTCCAAATTACAAACTAAGGTACTGTGTATGCTTCACAAAGGCCACCCTGAATTGTTAAAATGAAAAGCCTTGCTAGAAGCTATGTCTGGTGGCCAGGTATAGACAGGGACATCGAATACTGGGTAAATTCTTGCAACAAATGCCAAAGAACCAGACCTTCCCCACCAAAAGCACCCATTAGGGACTGGGAAACCCCACGAGGCCCCTGGTCACGAATTCACATTGACTTTGCGGGTCCCACTAAGGGGCATACTTTCCTAATTGTCGTAGATGCATACTCGAATTGGCTGGAGGTTAAAATTATGCCATCTACGACAACAGAAACTGTTATTTAACAACTTGGCAAACTTTTCGCAACTCATGGCCTGCCAGACGTCCTAGTGTCCGACAACGGGCCACAGTTAACAAGTATCCAATTCGAACAATACCTAGCCTCCCTAGGTATTAGACATGCCCTAACCGCGCCGGCCTACCCGGCTGCAAACTGTAGGGCAGAGAGAATGGTCAGGTTTACCAAAGAAGGGTTAGAAAAAAAGGACATTGGGGATGTCCAAGAAAAAATAAATTGCCTACTCACCCTCCAGCATATTACACCGGGTACGATAACAAACAAAAGCCCGGCTGAATTACTAATGGGGAGAAAACTGAGGTCACATCTAGACAGATTGCACCCAAACTATACGCCAGAAAACCCCCCTGACTCCTCCACCCGTTTCAGGACATTTGAAATAGGCGACCTAGTCTATGCAAGAAATTTTACTGGGGACCCATTATGGCTTCCAGGTACAATAACTCAAATTACAGGCCCCCGGTCCTACCGACTAACCATAGACGACAGCAGGGAATGGAAGTGGCACATAGACCAGCTTCGGTCCCGAAACATAGAAAGAAGTACAAACACACAACCACAAATATTAAAAAACAACGAAAATCAAACCAGGGAGGGGGGGGGAATACAAGAAAATAATAAAGAACCATTTAAATTAAACACAGAATATGATAACAAACAAAAAGAGCAAAAAAGAGACTTACAGTTAGAAGAAAGTTGCGAGAAAAGTCCACTCGAAGGGGCCAGCCAGGCCAGCTCGACCTGCCCGGAGAAACCAGGAGGGAGCGGCAAAACCGCCGGCCTAAGAAACTCAGGCAGCAGTAAAATGGCTGACTCACCCTTCCAGGCAGTTCCATGGAGAAGGACCGGAGAGACAGCAACCCCATCCGAACCGGTCGAAGTCTTCAGCAGGAATGAACCGTGCAAGTCCAGTCGAGTCAAAAGAAGCCACACCTACCTGCGCGACTAGGTCACCACGTAGGACTAAACCAAGAGGGGAGGGGTGTTCTGTATATAGAATAGTAGACTCCTAACACAGGATTCTGATTGGCTAAAAAACCTGAATGGGGATTGGTTCAATAGGAATCCAAGAAACCACTCAAAAGGCGGCAAAACTAAATACCTGTCATTGGCTACAAGCTGGCAGGCAAATCCCTATAAAAAGGCTGCCGCAGCTTGAGCCAATGTTCTGTTTTTCCACTGCTGTATATAATAAAGACTTTGTTGTTGGAACCCGGTCTACCTCGCATTTTTCCGGACGGAACAGTCAGTATGAATAATGCTACTTAATATTTTCTTTAATCTTTCCGCCAATATTGTGGCCAAAATCTTGTAATGTTGGCCTATAATTTTGAATTTTTTGTGAGTCTGATTGCTCTTTGTGAATAAGGGTTATATATGATTCGGTCCATGACTTTGGTATATTAGCAGTATCCAAGGCTTCATTATATAGGTCTGTCATGAATTCCTCCAATAACCCTTGAAACTCCTTATAGAATTCAGATGGAATTCCATCCAGGCCCGGGGTTTTATTTAGTTTTGTGCTCCAATTGCCTTTGTAATTTCTTCTGTGGATATTTTATTATTTAAAATACATTTCTCTTCATCCATAATTTCCGGTAAAAAAATTTCCTTCAAATATTGGTTAATAAGTTCTTCTGGTTCTTCTTGATTGTATAGATTTGTAAAAAAGTCCTTGGCAATATCTTTCTTTTCCTTAGCCTGAGTACATACTTTCCCTTCTTGGTCTTGCAGAGCTACAATCATTCTTTTTCCCTGTTCTTTTTTATTTTATGGGCTAACCATCTCCCTGGCTTATTTGCATTTTCAAAATAATTTTGTTTTACTAATTTAACTTTTTGGGCCAGGTCTTCCTGCATACTTAAATTTATCTTATGTTTTACCAAAACTATTTCTTTACTAGTGTTTTGATTATTCGGATCTATTTGTCTACTTACTTCTAAGTATGGTGTGTATTTCTTATGTTATGTCTGCATTTTGTTTTTTAAGTTTTTCAAATGATTGTTTTCTTTTTAATGTTGAGTTTAAACCATTGATATTAACTGAGAATAAGGTGATTTCCCTGTTCGTGTTACTGTCTGTGTAGAGTGTTTTTTGTTTCTTTCCTTGTTCTGGGTTCTCTTGTACTTGGTCTGTTGTCCGCATCTTCTTTAAATTTCTGAGATTCTGACTGTGGTGCAAGTTTTTTCTCTTCGGAGAGTTGTTCTTCCTGACATCTTGTATTTAAATCTTCTCCACTTTCATGTTCTTCCTCAGGTTCCAGATATTGTTTGCAAAATTTATCCGCTGTCTCTATTGTATCAATTTTATATTTTTTATCCTGCCATGCTACTAGGAACCCTTCTGGGGTGAACCATCTGAACGATATACCATTCTTAATTAACTGAGATGACAAAAACTGGTAGCCCCTTCTTTGCTCCCTAACTCTCCTAGATATTTGCTTCAACGTTACTACTTCATGATCTTTATATATCAGTGACTTGTCTCTGGTCTTGCTGTATAACATATCTCATATCATCTTTCTCGCAAATCTGATGTGGATTTCTCGGGGTAGTCTGTGTCTTCGGGTGTAATGGGTATATACTCTGTAGACCTCATCGATGTCATTCTCAATTTCCTCTTTGTCTTTCTGTAGGGCTGTTGCTATTAAATTCACCATTATTTCACATAAATCTTCCTTTTTATCTTCAACAACATTCTGAAATCTCAAATAAAATGATGTTTTTTCTAACTCTATATGTACCATGGTATCCCGAAGTTCACAATATAAAACTTTCAAATTTTGTTCCAATTCCTCTAATCTCTTTTCTACCACCTCAGTTCTTGTCTCTACTGTGTTTAATTTTTGTTCATTTTTTGTCATTGCCTCCTGCATCTTTCCGATTTTGCTATCCAAATTTTGTATCTCGTTCTTCACTCATCCTATTTCCGTTCTCATTTCTAATTTCATGTCTTCATGATTCCTCGCTATCAGTTCATGGTTTTTTACCATCATGGCAAGTGTTGACTGTACTGCCTGCAAACCATTTCCTGC
Organism: Laticauda colubrina; assembly: GCA_015471245.1. Lineage (NCBI taxonomy): Eukaryota > Metazoa > Chordata > Lepidosauria > Squamata > Elapidae > Laticauda > Laticauda colubrina. The sequence continues at coordinate 107,471,848 of BLBF01000003.1, read as the reverse complement.
ATCATGGCAAGTGTTGACTGTACTGCCTGCAAACTTTGGGTGGAACTTGTCTTTTCCTCGAGTAACATTGCATCAAGCGATCTCTGTCCCAGAGGTGAAGATGTCACTGTTGTAAGTTTCTTCCCTGATTTTACATTTGTAGTTGTTGTTGCCATTTTAACTATTTATAAAAGCTCTCTCCAATCCACCATCAACTATCCCAGTAGAGTTATATTGTCTTCTCCTTTAAATACAGTATATGTATTTATACATATATTGTTAAATAAGAGTTTTCTATTATAGATAGTCCCAGACAGATCTTATTTCTATTTATTAACTGGTCAAATATTCTAAGGTTTAGAGAGTTAAATATCCAATATATATTTAGTTAATCCACAAGTAAATAGTATCTTTAACCAGAAAACACCAAACTTATATAATCACATAATTCATGTAAATAGTTAAAGCACCCAGCTCATTAATATATTTCAATATATGATTTTTTATATTATATATGAAATATATGAATATTTCTTTAAGGATATATATATAATCAAAGTAAATAAGTTTCATTTCTTTTTTTCCCCCTTAGATTTCTTATATAGTACTTTTAAACAAAAATTGATTGGTATAATTTACCAGTAGAACAATAAGATGAAAATAATAATACTACATAATTATTCTTTGACCATCTAATTCATATGTTTATAGAATTACTTTCCAACAATTATTCAATTAATCCAAAAAGTTCAATCAGCATTAAGCAATATTCTGTATACAAATATCTAGTATATTTACCTCTATCAAATTAGTTTTGTACCAGTGTCACTTAAATAGGTTTGTATCTTACCAATATCTATTAAATCAGATCCAGAGATTTTTTTGGGTTAATTATCTTACAACAGCTCTCTTAATTCAAAATGTCCTCGTTCCAAGTTGCACAGTCACTTTCTCCATTTGTGCATTTCCTTGTTGCTCTTTTTTGTTCTTTTATTCCCGCACAGTCACAGTTTCACTTATGAACCTTAAATAAATCTTTCTTATTTTGTTGTCAGGATTGTCTATTAATATTTATCAAATTAAAGTTTCTTTTCCCCAGTCCTTTCTTCTGATCTTTCAATGCACCAAAAGGTCATTCCCAAGTTTTACACTCTTTTTCTTTCTTTTCCCCCTACTCAAATAAACAGACAATAAGGTTCTATAGTTGTCCTCCACTTGCAAAGCAAATATTATCTTACCCTTCATCTCCTCAGGTTTCACGATTCCATTAGTCAGCATAAATCTATGCCGTTATTTCAGTCAGCGCTCCAGTCAAAAACTCCGCCGTTTCACCACACCACTCAATTCGGAGCTTCCTGTACAGTACACACCAATATTCTGAAAATCTTCTTTGAATATGCCTTTCCAGTGCTCAGACTGCTGTTTCTCTCTTTTCATTCAATTTCCTTTTAATTGGCTGGGCTGCTGCATCTTTGGTTCCGATCATCACGGTTGTAACGATCTCCCTCTTCTGCCGTTGTTTTCAGGGGTTTCTTCTTCCAGTCTCCAGGATTGTGGCACCTCCCCAAGACCTCCATATCTTCCCTTTCTTACCCCTCCGGGGGTCTGGCACACTTCAAAAAGCCACCAATTAGCAAAAATCAGAATCTTTCAGAGCGCCGATCCGCTCCTCAGCTCTGCACCGACACATCGCCCAACCGGAAGTCCTCCACAGTCCAGATTTTTCAAGGACTTCACCACCAATAAACATACCACCAACAGAATTTTCTAGGCCCTTTAGGTGGGAGGATTTGAGCTAAACTATGCTTGTTCTGACTAAATTTAAATTCTGGGAAGATATGGCATGAAAATAATCAAAAGCTTTCTGGTTGTATTGTCAGGAAATTGTCCAAGTTATAAAGCTGCCTTTTTTTTTTTAACATCAGAGCTGACTTTCTTTGGATAAGTAAGTAAAGAGAACAGATAATGCCACTGATTTCACAATAAAAAGCTCAAGAGATGAATTGCTAATAACTACCAAATCACGAAGGTCCTTATGCACTTGTGGATTCAGGTGTTTGAAGATTTCTGTTACATTACTGCTTATAAAAACATCTGCAGAGATGCTAAGAAACTGTAAGTTGAAGGGGGATAAGGAGGTGACTGAAGCATCTGTCCTGTTTCCCTTGGCTATTCACTTCCAGCTGGCATTGGCATGGACCAGACACCTATACTGCAAATTACCTGCCAGGTGAGCCAAAAGATTCTGTCAGAACGGACATTTCACCACACATAAAAGAGTTTTTCTAAGGCTAGGTTTCCTTGTAATGGGAAATGGGATTGCTATCTTGCATGCAAAATTGATGCCAACAACTCCTCTAATGTGGATAATGCAGTGGAATCAAGAAGCTGAGGTAAAACATTTGGATGAGAAGTCCTGAGATAAATGGAAAGGAACAGAAATGGTTCTGGGGAGTTCAATGTACAAGGTACCCAGTTTTATTAGTGAGATTTGCAAGACTTCCACGGGAGACTTTGTGCCTAATTTCAAGTGCTTTTGTTGTCCTTTTTTGATTTCAGATCAGAATTTCTTCATGTAGAAATTGGCCTTCCATCCCCTGAAATCCATGTTTTGCCTCAGTTAACCAATCCATATATTAAGTGGAAGAAACAATCTAAATCAAATTGAAGTCCAACTCTATAAAATTGGCATCAGTCTATCATTGGAAGCCTTTCCAGCTAATCTTTATTTCATGGGGTAAATACAGAATTGTCATGCATTTTTTGCCTGGATCTAAATTTCTTTTCTTTTCTATTCTTTTTTTTTTTTTTGCAGCAAGGAAAAGACAGTAACAGCATGTGAACAGTAATGACTAGACATCCTGAAAAAATAATTTATAGATTTAGTTACTTCTATTTTGCATGGCCACTGTAAATTTGACTATATGGAGGGTAATAGTTCAAATCTCTGTTGAAAATACTTAAGGGCCTGTCACATAGGCCGACGGATGCAAAAAGTATGTAAACAGGACACAGCGGACGAGAAAATTTTCCATCCGTTGTTATCCGCTCTCAAAAGTGCCCCAAATTTGCATAAACACAGCGGACAACAATGGAAAGGAATGGAGGGGGGGAGGATGTAGCCAGGATGGAAAGCGGATGCTCCACGGAAGCCTAGCGGATGGAAGTGGATGACACATCCGCAGGGCTTCCGGGGGAGCACAGCGAAGCGGACGCGCAGCAGAAGGAACGGATGCAGAGCAGATGCCAAGCAGATACAGCGGATGCATCACGGAAGCCTAGCGGATGCCTAGCGGATGCAAAGCGTTCACTGTGCATGCGGGGAGGATGCATTGCGTCAGCCCCGCAGATATAAAAGGATGCAGCTCGCAAGCAGGTCACCATTCAGAGGAAAGACCTGCTGCCAGACACAGCTCCTGCCAACAACCATGGGGAAGAAGAGGAAGCCTGTGCCATCTGCTGTCAGCCCTGGCAAGAAGGACAGGGTCACCATCCCACCCCCTGGTCCTGACTCTGCTTCTGCTGGGGCTTCTGCTGCTCGGGCTGACTCTGCTGGTGCTGGGGCTTCTGCTGGTGCTGCTCCTGGTGCTGGGGCTTCTCCTGGGGCTTACTCTGCTGGTGCTGCTCCTGGTGCTGGTGCTTCTGCTGGTGCTTACTCTGCTGGCGCTGCTCCTGGTGCTGGTGCTTCTGCTGGTGCTTACTCTGTTGGCGCTGCTCCTGGTGCTGGTGCTTCTGCTGGTGCTTACTCTGCTGGTGCTGCTCCTGGTGCTGCTGGCCCTGCTGGTCCTGCTTTTGCTGCTGCTGTTGTTGTTGCTGCTGGTGGTGGTGGGGGTGTGGTGGAGCAGCCCCGAGAACCTCGAAGCCCTTCTTATGAAGCCCTCCCTGCCAGAGGGAGGAAGAGGCATACATGAGACAGGGAGAGGAGGCAGTGCTCCATCGAAGAGGAACATGAGGATCAGGTGCTCGAATGGCTGAGGGAAAACGAGTATCGATGGCGGAAGGGACACAGGCTCTATCAAGACACCAAGAGGAAGCAGGCTGCTTGGAGAGAGAAGGCGGAGAGCCTGGGCTACACTTCGGAGGTCCTCCTCGGGTGGTGGAAGCACATGCACACCTGGTACGGGAAGCTGCGCCTCAAGAAGTCTGGCCAGGCCGCGGTCAAGCTGAGGGACCGGGAGACCTACGTGATGGCCAAGTGCAGCTTCTTGGAGGGTGAGATCCGCCACCGAGGAGCAGCCACTCTGTCTACCCTCTCTCTCAGGCTGCCCACAGAGACCCAGTCCTCTTCTGGCCAAGAGTCAGCTCCTGTGTCCAGGCAGGTACCCCATGATGGAGACCCCCCGACAGCTGCACTCCCCGTGGCGGAGCACGTGGAGGACCCCCTGACACAGTGGGAGCATGGAGAGGGCACTGCCACCAGAGACCAACCCACACCCACACCCAGCTCCACCTTAACAGAAAGCAGGCAGAGAGGCAGACCGGAGAGGCAGAGCCACACTGTCCTGCTGGAGATCAGGGACACCATCAAAAGCAGCGTAGATCTCCTCTCTCAGCTGGTACACACCAACATACCATCCTCAAACCGAAAGCCTTTCCTCACGTCAACCAGACCCTCATGGACATGTCCGAATCACAGTACCAGGTGATAAAGGAGAGGATCACAGGTCTTCTGCACAACCCTCCAGGCCCAGCTGAACCTGCTCCGACCCAGTCCAGGTCTGCTCCTCCACCCCAGGTGATGTCACAGCCCTTCCAAGGCTTTCCACAGGCCCTCACCTACCAAGGCTACGGCTAGCAGGAGTTCCAGCAGCACAGGAAGCCCTTCCCAGTCCAGGCACAGGTACATTGAACGCCACCGATGCCACCGATGCCACTGATGCCACCCACGCCAGATGCCACCCACGCCACAGATGCCTCCCACGCCACAGATGCCACCCACGCCTCACCTCGCTCAGCTGCAGACCAGACAGCCCCACTATACTCCTCCTTCCTCCACCCCACAGCCAAGCCCGGCAGGACTGAGTCAGCTCCCTGAGAGCTTCCTGCACACACCATCCCCTGTTGTCCTCTTGGGGCCAGGCACCCCAATGGCGCCTCAGACCAGCACTCCAGCAGCAGCCACCTCTACAGCACCTGGACCCTTCACCCCTTAGACTATGGGAACGCCTCAGAGTGACTGAGAAGATTTCCAGAGACTGGATTGCTACCTATTAACTTTATCTTTGCTTGGGACACTTTACTTGGGTCATTTTGCTTTTACAGTTTGTTCTTAATAAAGTTTATCTTTGCTTCACACACTTGGTTCAGTTCTTTTAGTAAATAAAGTCTTGGTGGAAACTTTTAGAAATGGTTTAAGCCTTTGCATGCTTGTGGGATGGGTAAGGATAGCAGTGGAATGGGCAGGGATATCTTAGGAATGGGTAATAGCTGTGGGATAGATAAACCTCCAGTGCAAGCATCGTGGGACTGGATAGTCCACCCTCCCAGGTGCCACACCTATGGCCCTTTATTATCAATAACAATTTAATCATTCATCAACACATTTCAACATAAACACAACTCTTTATTAAATGCCCTGTTCATTGTAGGGCCACTCAACATACATGGCCCAATCTCATCCATGTGATGAGACAGGCTGAAGGAAGCATCCATTAAGCATCTACCATCCTGTCTTGCCACTCCACTGCTCCAGCTGGGGAGTTGCACCAGTGTTTCAGGAGGTTGCGCTGCTTCTTCCCTTCACGTGAAGCTCTGTTGGGGCCTTGCACATCCACAGATTCTATCAGGTTTCGCCCTTGCCTCCATTCACCAGGCTCCATGTCCCCATTGCCTTGTTGGCAGTCCACAAGCCTGTTCTGCAACACTGGGTAGCGGGTGCACATGAAATTGTGCAGGATGCAGTAAGCTTCCACGATGTTCCTCATGGTCTCTGGGCGATGCTGCATGGTGGTGAAAAGTACCTGGAACCTGTTGGCCAGGATGCCAAAGGCGTTCTCCACCACCCGCCTTGCTCTGGACAGCCTAGTTGAAGATCCTCTCTTCACGGGTGAGGCATCTGGAAGTGTAGGGCTTCATGAGGTAGGTTCTGAGGGAGAAGGCATCATCCCCCACGATGAAGTAGGGCACATCTTGTGTGTTGTTTGGTAGGGGGTCTGGATCTGGGAAGGCCATTATGAGGTTGCGTTCCAGCCCCTCCTTGAGGTGACTGGCGTTGTATACCTGGGCATCTGAAGATGACCTGTTGCCTGAAGCATTGATGTACATGAACTTGTAGTCAGCATCAACCATGGCGAAGAGGATGATGCTGAAGAAGCCCTTGTAATTGTGATAAGTGGACCCTGAGTTGGCTGGAGATTTGCAGGCCACGTGCTTGCCATCTATGGCTCCAACGGTGTGGGGAAAGTTCCACTTCTGATACCACTGCTCTGCAATTTTCTTCCATCCTTCTTCAGTGGAGGGGCACTGGAGGAGCTCCTCCAGGTATTCTTCGATGATGGCCTGCACCACTTCTCTGACCACTATGCTGATGGCGTTGTGTGGTGCCCTCCAGGTGTACTGCATGCTCTTGTACGTGGTCCCGGAGGCCAGGTGGTGCAGAGTCAGTGCCACCTTCAGCCCAGGGTCCAGGCTGGGCCAGAAGTTGGTGTTTGCCTTGGTCAACCTGGGTCTCAGCCGCTCCACAACTTCGTCAAACATGGCTGGCGGCATCTTCATGAAGTTCTGGAATGTACGAGAGTCTTCGTTCCTCAGTTCCACTATCAGCTTGTTATACAGTCCGAACTCAGCTCTTCTTGCGATCCATCTTCGGACCCAGACACTTCTTGGACACCTCCTTTTCTTCCCGTAGAACAGGTGAAAGAGCCTGTAGAGGGCTTTGCACTGTTTTGGAACGATGGCGGCTACCAAAAGGAGTGTGTGATGATCCATGGTGGAGATGACTGGATGCTGTGGAAGAGCAAGAGCAAGATGAAGGCTGAAGAGATCTGCACCGCAGGGCTGCTGGACTGAAAGTGAGATCCAGGTGATTTCTCCCCCTTTTTATAGGAAATATAGGTTTTCCGCTAGGTGTCCTTTTGCATCCTCTAGACATCCTGCAGACATCCTAAATATCCGAGATACGTCCCCTATACAAACATTTTTTTCCATTTTAATGCTTTGTATGCGAGCTGCATCCTCTTTCATCCTTTCTATGTCTGTGCTACTGACGCTGCGTGTCCGTTCCGTGTCCGTTTCGCTTCCTCCCTGTGTCCGTTTTCTGCTGGAGTGGATGTGAGTTGCGCGGATGCGCAGTGGATGCCTAGCGGATATAGCAGATGCGTAACGGATGACGACGGACGTATAACGGATGTTCCCTGTATGTGTAGTGGATGTAGAACGGACGCGTTGGATACTTTATCCGCTCAAAAAGTTTTGTGCAGCTCAAAACTTCTTGAGTGGATGAAATGTCAGTAGACGGATGCTCGACAGATAGAGAGCATGAAAAATGGACGCAGTGAGTACCGAATGGATGCATCGCGTTAACCAACAGATGGCAAGTGTTTCACTCTGTTTTACATCCTCTTTCCATCCGTTGGTGCTGTGTGACATGGGCTTTATATTATAGGAGTGCACTCATATAGCTTCTTTTGCCATGCCTTTCTCCTATTCCTGATATGGATTGCTATTACCCAAAATTTGGCTGCCTTTGTGGTATGTCCATACCATGCATCTGGAACTAGATCGTGCTGCACTGCAATCTCTAAATTATTCCACTTTGAGTGGTTAATGGTTTCCTGGCTGAAATTCAAATACCAAATATTGTCAACAAATTGACATATTATAGTCAATATGGAGACAGCTGGACTTTCTTGGTTTTTTTCCTTGAAAAAGTTTCACTCCTCATCCAAGAAGCTGAATGAAATGAAATGTTTTCAAGGAAAAAACCAAGGAAGTCCAATTGCCTTTTGCAAAACAACCTTCAAGACAAATTGACATATTGCCAATAGATAGCAATAAAGAGTTTATCTTTCTTGACTATGGACAACATGGTAGGTCACTTGCAACCACTGAATGAGCATTCTTCAATAGTGGATGCTTTAAGGGACTTGTTCATCTGCAAAATGATACATCTACATATTTTTTTGCCAAATCAAATTTTTTTACCAAATCAAACGGTCATTGATTTCACATATCACATAGAAATCACCTCTTGGACTCCATCTATTGGTTGGTTCAGATTTAGGCACCTTTGATGCAGCTACTGAACAAAGGTTGAGGAGCTTACTATGAATATGTAGATAGACAGCTCTATTATTCAAAGCAAGTTGAGTATTCAATCACTAATTAAAAGTTTAGATCTGCTTTTAATTTTTGTTCCCAATCAAACAGAAAGACTTACAGGCCACATACTCCAGAGCACTGCACATACAAAAATGGTGAGGAAGGAAGGAAGGAAGGAAGGAAGGAAGGAAGGAAGGAAGGAAGG
>BLBF01000003.1:107436294-107463395 GCA_015471245.1 Laticauda colubrina | reverse complement strand
AGGAAGGAAGGAAGGAAGGAAGGAAGGAAGGAAGGAAGGAAGGAAGGAAGGAAGGAAGGATTGATTGATTTCCATTTTCATTTTCCCTGCAGCCTGAACAGAACTGGTCAAGAGGCATAACTGAGCCCACAGCTTTTTTAGGGGATGGTCCAATAGCAATTCTATCAGACCAAGCAAATTCAAGCAGATCACTGATCCTGTCTGCAACTTGAGTTTTCTCCTCCATCATTCTAGATTGTGTTATTCAGGTATAACATGGGAAATATTTCTACCAGAACATTTAAAACAGTCATTGGACTTCCTTAGTAGTGAGGTAGCAATGAGATGAAGTGGAGAACATATCCCATTGGCAAGAGTGTATGGTGTTTCTTCATATCACAGCAAGGAGGCTGTGTGGATTTGTAATCACTACCAGTAGGCAACAAAATATTTGCCCTATCTTTGAGGAATCGACACTGATTTTTTTTAAAATTGCATTTAAAGCCTGTGTAGGCTGAACATTCACTCTCCTGCTATATTTCTTAAGTGCATTCATTTTGCAAGAAGGAAGAATCATACGAAACAAGACACCCTACCTGAAAACGTGCTCTGTTATTTCTTGGGCTTATTCTTTTTCCTAAGCAATTCCTTTTATATTTGGTCTTGTCCTAAACCATCTGGATAAGACTTGATAAATCTGTGGCCCTTTAGATGCAGCTGAACATCTCTTAGCCTCTTTCTCCATTGTTTATGTTGTGCGGCTGACAAGAACTGTTGTTTAGCCATATTTGCCAGCACAGAGATTTCCTTTTCCTATGCACATATTTCCTCTTTCAGGGCTTGTATGCTCCCATATTAATCAGCCTTTCAGACACCTTGCAGATTCTCTACTCTTCAAGAATTGACGAGGCCTTCTCAGTGGTAATGCTGAGGTGCTGAAACAGGCTCTGGGAGAGTCTTCGCAAAATCCTTATTGTTTTTTAGACAGGAGTGGAAAACTTTAAAATGTGGTCCTGTTATTGAGGTTTTAATAATTGCTGCTTTCCACAATTATTATATCTTTTAATGATTTTAATACTATTCTTCCACTCTTTGCTCTAAAATGTTTTATGCGCAGATGAATAAGGTAGAAGCATAATTACTATTACTGGACTACAAGCAATTTAGTGTTAAATTGCCTCCCTCAACCTCCCCTTTGGAATAGTATTCCCCTGAGATCTGGCTAGCCCCTTCCCAGCATGATTTCGCAAAGGTCATTAAAACGACTTTTTCAACATGCTTTGGGGGTGGGAATGTTGTAAATTGTTCCCTTCTATAATTTGGAGATTAATACCTAGTTTCATTCCTTTTTGCTCTGACATTTATTTTAGACTCTGTACTTTTTAACCTTATTTATATAAACAAGATACATAAGCCCCTCACAATTACAGTATTTAAGCCCGATAAATAAGCACATGTGCATATATACATGCACATGTGCAGATACATGGCACATTTACAATTGTACATACACAAACAAAGCAATACACTCACACACACAAAGCAATATCTAATTTTAAACAAAATGCTAAACTGTCAGTCTTCAAGATCTTCTGCTATTGCTTTGCATCTTTTCGACTGCCATAAGTAACGGGGGGATGGAAAAGGGAGGTAGGAATAGTTGGGGAAGTGAGCTGGAGGAGTTACATTCGTCTGATGTATAAATGGAAGGGGGGAGCATAAAATAGAGTTAGGTTTCTATTTCTCGCTTAGCTTTCTTCTCTCTGCGCAACTGCAACCCGTTATCAAACTATGCCAAGGTCAACGGACAGAGGCCTCATCATCACCTGAAGATGCCCACATGATCATATCCACAACTTCTAATTGGAAGTGTCATTTGAACTATTGGGGGTGGGAACATTTCCATCACTTTCTATATGTGAATTGCGCGCCTAAATTCTCAGATTCAGAATTCTTTGGTTGCTACCACTTCACTTTCAGTAAAAGATATATTTTCTCTAAACTAAAGAGTCTAAGTATTTCTTTCCTGGATTTTGAATGGAGCTCCGCCTGACATTATTCTGAATCTCTCCCCACCTGCCCACCCAGAGAGAATACCCAATGTTCTTCTGAGGGGGCCTGGACATCATGTCATCTTCAAATAGTGACCAGGAGGATCTGGGAGCCATTGGAGGCCAAGATTCTTTGCTGGTTCAGGAAGCCCAATCGCTAGCAGAGCTCAGTCTGGAAGAGGATCCAGCTGTGAAGCCTAGATGGTCGGTGGGAGTTGGTTGGAAAGATCCAGAGAAGGACACCCCCCCCTGGGGTCACAACTACCCACCGGCGTGGAAAAGAGGAGCCTTGGCAAGAGAAGGAAAAGAGGGAACTCTTGCTGGATCAAGCCAGGAAACTCCTGAATGAAGCCTTTGAACAACCTCAAGCTCCACAAAGGTATGAAGGGGGAGGGGAAGCAGCCCCAGCCAGAAGAAGCAGAGCAACTCCCTCTCCCATAAATCAACCCGATCCAGCAGCAGCCCCGGGGCCTTCTGCGGGAGGTGTGATTCCTAGAAGGCGTACAGCTTCTAGGCTGCCTCCGTTAGAAGTAAAATACGGAGAGGATCCCAAAGCCTTGGGATTTTTCTTAGCTCAAGTATGGAGCCATATGGAGGAGTATGGGGAGGATTTTCCCTCAGAAGCAGCCAAAGTGAGGTGTGTTACCAGGGCTCTGGAGGGAATAGCGGCAGAGTGGATGGTGACTTTGCATAATGATAATGCTCCTCAGTTGCTGAATTATAACCTATTTATGGCTGCACTGCGGGCTAGGTTTGAGGACCCACTGGCAGAGCGCAAGGCCCGAATTAGGATAAAACAGGGGCGGAGGTCTGTGGCTGATTACACTCAAGAATTTAGGCAGTTAGCAGGCCATTTCCGAGGCTGGCCCCAAGAAGCCCTGATAGAACTGTTTAAAGATGGTTTAAATGAAGATGTGTACCAGAGATGCACTGCTAGAAGAGACCCCAATGACTTGCAGATGTGGTACCTGTTGGCAGAAGAAGTGGAAATTGATTTAATCCGAAGTAATCGGCGGGGAGGTTATGGGTGGAGCAAGTTTTCCCCCTCGCGCTCTCAAGAGGCTCCTAAACCTCAAAAGGGAGGAGTGGCGGCAAGACCCAACCCCTCGGCCTGCTTTCGATGTGGGAAAGAAGGTCACCGGGCTGTGAACTGCAGAGTCAAGTTAGAGCCAAAGGGGGCGCCAAAGGAAGGAAAGAAACCTGAAAAATCCCCAGCGAAGCCTCGCGAAACAGCACTAAAGTCAAAAGAGACAACAGAGGTCGCCTGTCCCGCAGGAGAGGAATCAGAAGCCCCAGTGACCCCTGAGGAGGAGGATTCTGACTCGGAAGACGACTTCCTGGTAAGCCCAAGTGTGGGCCCTATGACCATTCCGGTGAAGTTGAGGGTACCCAATTCAGGGGTCGAAGGGGAAATGCTAGCCCTGTTAGATTCTGGGTGCACCAGGTGTATAATAAACACGGAAGTAGTGAAGAAAATGGGCCTAAAGTTAAAACCTTTGAAGATGCCCATTTCCTTTTGCCAACAAGATGGATCAGTGGCTGGAGGTTGCCCTGCACGTTTTGTCACGGAACCTATAGAAATGGTCATGGGAGAGTATGATGAAACCCTGCATTTTATCGTGGTCCCTGGGATGGAGCAACCATTAATATTGGGATTGCCCTGGCTCCGGAAATGGAACCCCCAGGTTAACTGGAGAAAGGGGTTGTTGCGCATACGCACAAAGCAGCGACCGGGAGGAGGAGCCAGATCTCAGCCGAAGCCTGGGGGCCTAATTGAAATAGCTTCCACAAGTACTGAGCCCGTAAAAGATGAGGAGAAAATTCCTAAAGAGTATTGGGATTTAAAAGAAGTGTTCAGTGAGAAGGCCTCGGATGAGCTTCCGCCTCACCGACCAACAAATTGTGCTATTGAGATTGTGCCTGGGGTGAAGCTGCCGAAACCAAAGTTGTACTCAATGACCCCACGGGAATTGGAAGAGCTAAGATTGTTTATTGATAAAAATTTGGAACGTGGTTTCATTCAACCTGCTAGACCCCGGGTAGCGGCCCCAGTGTTGTCCCGTGAAAAGAAAGATGGTTCCAAACGCTTGGTGGTGGATTACAGAAATTTGAACGCTATTTCTGTGGAAAACGTGTACCCCTTTCCTTTGATGAAGGACATGTTGGCCCATTTAGCGAAGGGAAAGATCTTCACGAAGTTGGATTTGAGAGAAGCATACTATCGGATTCGAATTAAGGAAGGGGATGAGTGGAAGACCGCTTTTAACTGCCCGATGGGATGTTTCCAATTCAACGTTCTTCCTTTTGGTTTACAAGGGGCCCCAGCTGTATTCATGCAAATGATCAATCAAGTGTTACATGAACATTTATACAGGGGGGTTTTGGTTTATCTTGATGATATCCTTATCTACACAGAGACCCTGGATGAACATGTGAAGTTAGTGCAGTCGGTTTTACAGAAACTGTGTGCCGCCAAGTTGCATGCTAAATTGTCAAAGTGTGAATTCCACCAAGACAAAATTGACTATTTGGGATATCGCATTTCATCTGAAGGCATAGAGATGGATCCAGAGAAGGTGCGTGCCATTCTAGAGTGGGCTCCACCACGCACCACAAAACAACTTCAAAGCTTTTTGGGATTTGCAAATTTTTATCGGCAATTCATCCCGACGTTTGCTAAGATAGCAATGCCCATCACAAATCTCTTGAAAACAAAAGGGGAGGTGAAGCCGAGGCCAGGAAAGCCGCTGGAGTGGTCCATGGAGTGCCAAGCCGCTTTTGAAAAGCTAAAACGACTGTTTGCTGCAGAACCAGTGCTGAAACACCCGGATATGGACAGTCCTTTCGTAATTCAAGCTGATGCAAGCTATTGGAGCGGTATTACTTCAAATCAACGAGAAAGGGACCTTACAGCCTTGTGCGTATACCTCCCGCAAACTGTCTGAAACAGAGAGAAGATGGGCCATCTGGGAGAAAGAAGCTTTTGCAGTTCGTTGGGCCTTGCTGACCTGGAGACATTTCCTGGAAGGAGCAAAACACCCGTTTGAGGTATGGACTGAACATAAGAATCTGGAAGCCTTAAAAACACCCCGGAAGCTGTCCCTTAAACAAGTTCGCTGGGCCCAGTACTTCAAGCGATTCAATTTCTCATTGAAGTACATTCCAGGCGGGAAGAACTTCATGGCGGATGCTCTCTCTAGACTACCTCAATATAATAGTATGCGTCAGAAGGTGATAAGCCCAATTGTCTCAGCCAAACACCTAGCTGCCCCAGTGGTCACCAGAGCCCAAAGGAAGAACCAAGAAGTGGTTTTATCGAATGACCTTACCGAACAATTAAAAGAAGCTTTAAAACTGGACGAATGGTTCCTGGCTCATTCAAGTGACTATACAATGAGAGATGGTTTGGCTTGGGTGGGGGCCAAGTTGTATGTGCCACAGGTACTGAGAAGCCAAAAACTACAACAGGCTCATGATTCTAAAGCAGCTGGCCATTTCGGATTTGTGAAGACCTTACATCTGGTTAAGCGGCAATTCTGGTGGCCTACTTTAAAGAAGGACATTGAAGCTTATGTAGCTAGCTGTCCGATTTGTGCTTCGGCAAAGAGACCTCCTGGTAAGCCAGTAGGATTGTTACAAAATGTAGCTAGACCAACGACTCCTTGGAAGGAAATCTCTATGGACTTTATAGTAGAATTGCCCGAAAGTGGTGGAAACACGGTCATCTGGGTAGTGACTGATTTGTTTTCCAAACAAGTACATTGCATACCTTGTTCCAAGATTCCCTCTGCTAAGATGCTGGCTAAACTATTTATATCACATATCTATAGGTTACATGGCGTCCTGGAACGCATAATCTCTGACAGAGGGGTCCAATTTACCTCAAATTTTTGGAAAGAGTTCCTGAAGTTAATAGGCTCCTCCCAGGGGCTAAGCTCTGCCCACCACCCCCAAACCAATGGGGCCTGTGAGAGGACTAACTCAGTGTTAGAACAATATCTCAGATGTTACATAAATTATCAACAAGATAACTGGTCCAAATTACTACCATTTGCCGAAGTGGCATATAACAACTCCATACACAGCAGTACTGGATTTACTCCATTTAAAGTGGCTTCGGGACAAGATTTCGTTCCCATACCTGAACTTCCTCGTGAAAAGCCCAACATCCATTCGTTGGATGAATGGATAACTCAACTCCAACTTAACTGGCCAGTAACACGCAAAGCATTAGATGAGGCCCATCAAGCTCATAAGAAATTTGCAGACAAGAAAAGATCCCCACAGAAAGAATATAAAGTGGGCGACAAGGTTTTCCTGTCCACCAGATACCTGCAGACCACTCAAAAGTCAAAGAAGCTTGGTCCTAAATATGTTGGTCCATTTACAATTGAACGGATTATAAATCCTGTAACGGTCCAGCTGAACTTACCCAAAACTCTTCGACGAATTCATCCGGTTTTCCATGTTAGTTTGCTAAAACCTGAGCGTACTTCTGACCTAAGGCCCATCCAGACTGACTCTCCCATACCAATATTGATTGAAGGCGAACAACATTTTGAAGTTAAAGAAATTCTGGATTCTCGCAAATGGAGGGGTCGACTCCAGTATCTTGTAGCCTGGAAACATTTCCCTTCTTCACAAGCCGAATGGGTTAATGAAACCGATGTTAAAGCCCCTAAGATGATCAAAGCATTTCGTTCCAAGTATCCTGATAAGCCTTAGGAGTGTATTGTTTTGAAATTGTTTAATGATTAATAATTGTCTTTATATTCTCTCCTCTCTCTCTCTCTTCTAGGACTTCTAGGACTGATGATTTCCCTTTTTCTAGGAGGGCCGAATGTCAGTCTTCAAGATCTTCTGCTATTGCTTTGCATCTTTTCGACTGCCATAAGTAACGGGGGGTGGAAAAGGGAGGTAGGAATAGTTGGGGAAGTGAGCTGGAGGAGTTACATTCGTCTGATGTATAAATGGAAGGGGGGAGCATAAAATAGAGTTAGGTTTCTATTTCTTGCTTAGCTTTCTTCTCTCTGCGCAACTGCAACCCGTTATCAAACTATGCCAAGGTCAATGGACAGAGGCCTCATCATCACCTGAAGATGCCCACATGATCATATCCACAACTTCTAATTGGAAGTGTCATTTGAACTATTGGGGGTGGGAACATTTCCATCACTTTCTATATGTGAATTGCGCGCCTAAATTCTCAGATTCAGAAATCTTTGGTTGCTACCACTTCACTTTCAGTAAAAGATATCTTTTCTCTAAACTAAAGAGTCTAAGTATTTCTTTCCTGAATTTTGAATGGAGCTCCGCCTGACATAAACAGAAATACTGCTACCCTGCCACAAAAGACACAAGGCATATGAGAATAGTTTCTGCTGGTGCTAGATATCATCCCTCCTAATTATTAGGAAATAGCTTAAAAAGAGGGAAAAAAATAAGAAATTGAAGTCCCCAATGATGTCCCACAGTTTAACTAACGCAAACTGAGAGACTATTAAAGATAAACAACCAACAGAGGAAGCATAATCATGGACAGGTGACCAGTCTACCTGTCCATAATCTTCTTGCTCCAAATTAAACCTCACTTGATATAAAGTTCTCTCTATCATTTCAGGTCATTTTAGAAAGTAATTTGAGCAAAATTAGAAAATGCTCATGTTATATCCAGCAATTATCAATCTATCAATCAGATAACAGATAATCAGAGTTGGAAGGGACCTTGTAGGTCATCTAGATGAACCCCCCCTGCCCAAGCAGGGGACCCTACACCATTTCTGACAAATGGCAGTCCAATCTCTTCTTCAAAGTCTCAAGTGATGGTGCTCCCACAACTTCCAAGGGCAAGCTGTTCCGTGGGTTAATTGTTCTCACTGTCAGAAAGTTTCTCCTTATTTCCAGGTGAAATCTCTCCTTGTTCAATTTCCATCCATTATTCCTTGTTTGGCCTTCAGGTGCTTTAGAAAATAGCTTGACCCCTTCCTCCCTGTGGCAGCCCCTCAAATATTGGAAGTTTGCTATCATGTCTCCCCTGGTCCTTCTCTTTACTAGACTCGCCCTTTCAGCCAAAGACAGTCCTTAATTTACAAATATTTGTTTGACAATGATTTAAAGTTATGACAACCTTGAAAAAAGTAATTTACAACCTGACCTTTAGATTACAGCCATTGCACTGCCCACTCAGTCACATCACATGATTTAAATTTGGGTGCTTGGCAACTGGATCACATTTATGGTGGTTGCAACATTTTACAGTCATGTGATTGTGATTTGCAATCTTCCAAGCCAGCTTCCAACAAGGAAAGTCAATTGGGAAGCTGGGTTCACTTAATGATTGCATGATTCATTAACAACCATATGTTCACTTAACAACTGTTGTGATATGCTTGATGACCATGATAAAATTATTATAAAATCACTTGCTTAATAACTGCATTGCTTAAGCCCATGTCACACTGCACCAACGGATGCAAAGAGGATGTAAAACGGACAAAAAAGCTTGCCATCCGTTGGAAAACGCAATGCATCCGTTGTGTACTCACTGCGTACATCTTTCATACGCTCTATCCGTCAAACATCCGTCTACTGCTATTTCATCCGCTCAAAAGGTTTTGAGCTGCACCAAACTTTTTGAACGGATGAACTTTCCGCCGCGTACGATCTACATCCACGACACATACGGGCAACAAACATTCTACGTCCGTTGTCATCCATTACACGGCCGATGAATCCTCTCGGCATCCTCTCGGCATCCGCGCAACTCACATCCGCTTCAGCAGAAAGCGGAAAAAGGAAGGAAGCGAAAGGTATGCGGAACGTCCACACAGCGTTAGTAGCACGGACAAAGAAAGGATGAAAGCGGATGCAGCTCAGACATAAAGCATTAAAACGGACAAAACATTCATATATGGGATGTATCTCAGATATTTAGGATGTCTGGAGGATGTCTAGAGTATGTGGAAGGACACCAAGCGGAAAACCAACATTTCCTATAAAAAGGGGGAGGAAATCACCTGGATCTCACTATCAGTCCAGCAGCCCTGGTGTGCAGACCTCTTCAGCCTTGCTCTTGCTCTTCCACATCATCCATTGATGTCCACCATGGAGCATCGCACTCTCCTTTTGGTAGCCGCCATCATTCAACACCAGAACCAAGCCCTCTTCAGACTGTTTCACCTTTTCAATGCAAGGAAAAGGAGAAGTCCAAGAGCTGTCTGGATCCGAAGATGGATCGGGAGAAGAGTGGAGTTTGGACTCTATGACAAGCTGATGGTGGAGCTGAGGAATGAAGATGCTCGTGCATTCCAGCACTTCTTGAGGATGCCACCACCAGCCATGTTTGACGAAGTTGTGGAGCATCTGAGACCCAGGTTGACCAAGCCAAGCACCAACTTCCATCCCAGCTTGGACCCTGGACTGAAGGTGGCACTGAATCTGCGCCACCTGGCCTCTGGGACCACATACAGAAACATACAGTATGCCTGGAGGGTGCCACACAACACCATCAGCATTGTGGTCAGAGAAGTGGTGCAGGCCATCATCGAAGAATACGTGGAGGAGCTCCTCCAATGTCCAACCACTGAAGAAGGCTGGAGGAAAGTTGCAGAGCAGTGGTATCAGAGGTGGAACTTTCCCCACACCGTTGGAGCCATAGATGGGAAGCACGTGGCCTGCAAAGCTCCAGTCAAGTCAGGGTCCAATTATTTCAACTACAAGGGCTTCTTCAGCATCATCCTCTTTGCCATGGTTGATGCTGACTACAAGTTCATGTACATCGATGCTTAAGGCAATGGGTCAGCTTCAGATGCCCAGATATACAATGCCAGTGACCTCAAGGATGGGCTGGAACACAACATCATCATGGGTTTTCCAGATCCAGACCCCCTACCCAACGACACACAAGATGTGCCCTACTTCATCGTGGGGGATGACGCCTTCTCCCTCACAACCTACCTCATGAAGCCCTACACTTCCAGATACCTCACCCGTGAAGAGAGGATTTTGAACTACAGGCTGTCCAGGGCAAGATGGGTGGTGGAGAATGCCTTTGGCATCCTGGCCAACAGGTTCCAGGTACTTCTCACCACCATGCAGCATCGCCCACAGACCGTGAGGAGCATCGTGGAAGCTTGCTGCATCCTGCACAATCTCATGCGCACCCGCTACCCAGTGTTGCAGAACAGGCTTGTGGACCGTCAACAAGGCAATGGGGACATGGAGCCTGGTGAATGGAGGCAAGGGCAAAACCTGATAGACACTGTGGATGTGCAAGGCCCCAACAGGGCTTCACGTGAAGGGAAGAAGCATCTCTCAAGATGTCTCTGGCAGCAGGTCTTTCCTCTGAATGCTGACTGCTTGCGAGCTGCATCCTTTTATATCCATGGAGCTGACGCAATTCATCCTCCCTGCATGCGCAGTGAATGCTTTGCATCTGCTATGCATCCGCTATGCATCCTGTAGGCGTCCATGATGCATCCGCATCATCCGCTACGCATCCGCTACGCATCCGCTCCTTCCGCTATGTGTCCGCTTCGCTATTCTCCCCCGGAAGCCCTGCGGATGTGTCATCTGCTTCCATCCGCTTCCATCAGCTAGGCTTCCTACAAACATCCGCTTTACATCCCCTCTACATCCTCCCCACATCCGTTCCTTTCTGTTGTTGTCCACTCTGTTTATGCAAATTTGGGGCACTTTTGAGAGCGGATAACAATGGATGGAAATTTTGCTCGTCCTCTGTGTCCTTTTTGCATACGTTTTGCATCCGTCGGCCAGTGTGACCTCGCCTTTAGCAACTGAAATTCCTATTCCAATTGTGGTTGTAACTTGAGCATTATCTGAATAATTTATTTACAAGACCTTACCACTTCACGCTTGATGGGGGGGAGGGGCTCAGCCAGGAAACAACTCCCTGTACTAACCATCAACTTTGTATCTTATCAAAGAAAATAAATCCATCTGGGGGTGATGCTGTCTATCCTACATTTTTCTAGCTTACAAAGGAGGTTGTGGTCTACTTTGCCAAGTATACAAAACCCACTGCATTTTTTTAGTCTGATAATTTAGTCACTTTGTCAAAGAATGAAATAAAATTTGTTTGGAGTGATCTATTTTTTGACAAACCCATGTTGACGTCTGGTTATAACTTTGTTTGCATCTAGATTTGGCTGCTTCTGGATTCTAGATCTAGATTCCAGAAACTTTGTCCAAGTAGTCTCCAAGAAATTCCTATGACTGAACATAAAAAACCCTTAGATGTATATACACTTGTCTAAATCATCTTTTTAAAAAACCCTGTACCAAATTGCACATTTGTAAACATCAAAGTTACTCTAATTTCATACAGCTGCCCCCTCCAGAACAGTCTACATTAACCCAGAGGCAGCTTCAGAATCACTTTTAATTTGTTCAAAAATATCTCGGGACAAAAACTTACTCTATCCATTTATCAGGCACTCTCATCACTAAAAAGCAATGATGTTATGAATAGGGGAGATAGGGCTTTCCTTACATGTAGAAGAGACAGGAATGGAATCGTCACTGTACTAGAATTCAGTCCAAATTGCTCTGCATATAAATTGCCCTATTCCTAGTACAGTCTGAAGGAATTTAGCCCTGCCTGGTCTGGCATGTGAATTAGCCTCTCACTCTCCTTTAAATTCCATCTGACATCTTTATTTCACCCTGTGTCCAATGTTACAGAATTATAGTGCTGATGAATCCTATGACTGACCTCAGTTGTCCTCCCATTACTATGGTCTTCCCTTCATCACTCCCCCTTCCTTGAGACACTACCCAGATCTAAAAGCTTTATATAAAACTGAGTAAGAATTAATCAATACCAGACAAGCTGTCTCCTTCATTGCCAGGCAGTCCTGCAAGCAATTCCCGCACACTCATCTGCAGAACCGAAGGGAGGGGCCTCATTTCTGCTGCTTAGAGAGAGGCTGACCATTATTAATTCTGGGTAAATTAAATCTGTGGAGGCTGAGTTGAAAGAGTTTTAAGTTCTGCTAACTGGAAATAAGTTGTTTGTATTATTAACTGGTGTAAAAGTAGGGATGATCTAAAGCATCCTATCACAACTCATAGTTACATTTGATTGCAGATCCATTAACCACAGCCAGTAAGTGCATGGTATTAGAACAGCTGGTTCTCGGTTTATAACCACAATTGGAACCATAATTTCTGTTGCTAAATGATGCAGTAGTAAAGTGTGATGTTTTGTGACTGCATTGCTTAGCAACAGCAATCTCAGCACTTCTCATCGCTGTCATTAACCGAATTTCACTAGTAATTTGTTAAGGATTTACCTTGCTCCAAGCCATTCTGGGGTGGATCCCTCTCAGTCTGAAGTCTCAGTTAGATAAGAAATTAGCTATAACTCTCCACACCTGTCCATCTCCCCCTCTCCCATCTCTGTCCTTCTGGTTACCCTTCACCCAGCAAGCAGCCCCAGCAAGCAGTTTAAGGGCTTCTTGGCACACTGCAGCTCTGAGGCTGGCTGCAAAAAGCCTCTGAGCTGCAGGGCACTGGGAAGACACAGCTGCCCCAGGCCACCATGGTTACCCTAGTCAAATACCAGCCTCAGCTGTCCTGCACTCCATCAGCCTAGCTGACCTTCCCCATCTTCTTACTCCCATACTCCAGATGAGCCATTCTGGCCCTGTCCTTTCATGAGGCATCTGCTGGCCATGTTCCCCAGGTCTCACAAGCAAGCCACCACGAGCAAGCTTGGAAAGAAAGTAGCTTGTCAGCAGGAAAAGCAAGAAGATGACAAAGGTCAGCCAAGATGTCAAAGGCTGCAGAGTGCAAGAGGCCAAAAGGGCATAGATGGGGGAGATGGACAGTTGGGGGAAGTGAAAATGCCCCTGAGATCCTAATTGCAGGTAGGCTGGTGATCCCTGAGGTTGTAAGTGCCTTCATTCAGCACTCCTTGGCACTTCTCTCTCTCCTACCCAACATTTTTTAGAGCAACATCTCCTCTCTCCAGATACCATCTGTTCAAAAGGAATGCCACTCATTCTCAAATTTCTCAAGGGGTCATATGTGCAGGCACAGCATAAGAGAACATGGGCTACAATTCTTAACGGAATCCTCACTAAACATGTACAAGTTGCAGGGTAAATTGCTCCCAAATGTTAATAAGAACCACTTCTGCATAAGTGATAAAACAGCATTAAAAAAACAACAAATCACTCCACCTTTCACTAGCCTGTTGACCCAAACAGAATTAAATATTGTGAGAGGAGGAGTAATGCTAGGCATCTGTTTGCTAAATGACTTTCTCAAAGAAACCCTAGGGAAAAGAAGGATATATTGAGTAATTGGTAAACTCTGCTTGGAAAAAATCCACTAAGTCTGTGTTCTAGAATAAAAATATTGGTCCAGACTGGAGAGCAGCAGTACCACCACATGGTGCTTGGCCCATTTTCAAACATTCCGCCTGTTTTTTTTCATCAACAAAGTATGATGTAACGGCCATGAGCCAAGCAGGCATATGATTGGAATGTCTGAAGGGTCAAGCTAGAATTCAGTAAGGCAAGTGTGGTCAGAAGGTAAATCTGGATCTATTAATACATCTATTATTATTTGCAGTAGTAGATCTTTGGGATTTCCGTCCCTGTTCTGGAACTATAACAAAACAAATGATCCCAGTCCAGAAAAGAATATTATTGCAGAAACAAAGAAAACTTTAAAAAGCATGTCTTGAATTTTTTTAATGACAGAATTATAAAGCCCGATTATGAATTTGAAAACTATCTTTGGGCTGAGCATGTATATGCTCAGAGGTACTCTGTTTCTTAATTTTGTGCCTATTTACTATGCCTGTAGAACTATTTTGAATTGACCTCAATTACTAATCCTGGGAGTCAGATTGAAAAGCAAAGCAATTCCAACAAATCTGAATTCTACACACTGTATTTGAACAGGACTGTCTACATCACTTTCCGAAAATACTACAGCTGCTCCTCATAAACAGTATTATCTGTGGCTTAGAAAGCTTCTGTGTTTGGTCATTCAGTAGTGATTGTGAAAACTCTGTGAAGTAAGATGTTATCAGGAGCTTTATATTATTTGAAACAGAAGAGATGGCTAGCTTGAATCTGCCTACTGAGCTTATGACAGAAATGACATTTGTATTGGAGAGTTTATTATTTCTTTAAAAAAAAGAAATTATGGAGAAAGAACTGTTTGAGTGCATGTCACATGTAACTTCGCTCTCAGTCTCTCATTAAACAGCTATGAATTTTCCTGTAATGCTTTCACTTGACAATTCCTCCTTCAAAAGATAGGCTGGGGACTTCACTATTAATAGGTGAGTACAGCAGCCAACTACAGACATGGATAGAAAGCTGGGGAGTTTCTACTACCTGTAGAGATACTCAAAAGCAGAATCTTAAAACAGCCATTTCCCCATCACTATGGTCTTATCCTCATGTCCTCCTACTGCAACATAGGCATGCCCTGGCTGGTAACATTTTTAAATGATATGTCTTTGTGGCATTTGCCTTTATTGCATCCCAGCCCAGGGATGGAGACAGTTTAAGTTCCACTCTTGTAATAATGCATTATCACATTGACATAGTTTTAAGTTTCTACGAGCACATTCTCTCTCCATGGCTATTTTGGCTGTATTGCAGGTAAGAATGGACAACTGGCTTCATGGAAGCATTTCTCACATTAGGTCTAAGCAGTGTTTCCAAAGCATTTGTCAGAACTTAGGCAGCCTCTTAATAGACCCAAATTTAGTGCTTATCAAGAGTGCTAAATCTGTGGTTAAAAATACATTCCTTGCACTGTGCAGAGTAGCAGGAGTAGCATTCTTTGTGCTGCATAGAAGATTGATTTAAACTGAGAGAGCTGGGTTCTGCCAACTGTATACTGCTGGTTTGGTCATCTATGACTACACCATGGGATTTTCATTGCTTTCACTGACAAGGGTTTTCAAATGGGCATTATTTTTATCGCTTGTATAATATTAGGTTTGGAGAAATACTCTTATTCCTGTGCCATTTTGTATACTGCACAGAGTACTTCTAGCAGCTGCCTATCGTGGGGTTCATTGATTTGCAGCAATATTTAAATGCAAAAAAGAGCAACAGCAGAATAAAATACAAATCAGAACAAAATGATATGAAGCCTGAATTGTCAGGTTCTTCAGTCCTACTCTCAAGTCAGACTGGAATAATTAACAGAGGAATCCTGGAACTTCTGATGAAGAATTTTATTGAAGAGAAGCTAAACAATCATCCCAAATGAATTCCAGCAACTGCTGTGAATAAGATAAATCTTATATGGAGAACAGAATGCCAGTTTAATGTAGTGGATAACCTACCAGGCTAGAATTGGGGGATCGTGCATTCTAATCCTGCTTTAGGCATAAAGACAGCTGGGGGACCTTGGGCCAATCACTTTCTCTCAACCCTAGGAAGAAAGCAATGGCAAGCCAGTTCTGAAAACCTTGCCAAGAAAGATGCAGGAACTTGTTCAGGCAAGGCTCTGAAAATCGAATGTGATTTAACAAATGTGAAATATATCAGAAGGAAGCTGTGATTTTTCCAAAGATGTCTTCCATCTAATTGCAGAAATGACAAAACTTTTTTTTCCATTCTCTCCCAGCAGATTAACTGATTAACAGAGTTGAAAGGGACATTGTAGGTCATCTAGTCCAACCCTGCACCCTAGCTGGAGACCTTACACCATTTCTGACAGATGGCAGTCCTGCAGAAACAAGATAACAATTTTATCTATTTGAATTCAATTTTTCTTTTCCCAAAGTAAATTTCTCCTCCATAGGAAATTCTACAGAAAACTTCCTTGTCAGTCATTTTCTATTCCCAAGTTCTGGAGTTGGTGAGAAAGATGAAAGAGTTTTCTTATCAACCTTAGATTGAAAGAGGGAAGTAGGAAAAGAAGGAAAGCAATCATTTCCCATCCCCAGGTCAATGTGGGACAGGACAGGATTCTTGTCGGCAATCAACCTTACAGCTCTCCCTTGTGGTCCCAAGGAGTGCTTTCCCCATTAGTCTGAAGAAACATTAGTGCTCTACACGAGAGGTGTCAAAATTCGCAGCCCACAGGCCGGATGTGTCACAGCTGCCCATGCACACTCCCGGTTTAGCGAAGGGGGGAAAGTCACGATACATCACATGATGATATGACATTGCGAGTTTGACACCCGGGCTTTAGGCAAACTGGAAGATCATTTAGGAGACTTGGATTTTGGCAGGTTTTGCAAATGGAACGTGCAAAGCAAGTGGGGGCATGGATATTTTCTCTGCTTCCTTGGAACTGTCTGTATATTCTTCAAGCAGATCAAGTGTTCCAATTTGTTCGTTCTGCATCAGGAATCCAATATATATTCCACGTCATATTTTCCCTCCCCCAACTGAGACTGGAAAACAAGATGGGAGAATACAAGTGGCATGGAAGGGATTCAAGAATCAGAAATACAAGGTGGAAAATTGGGGTTATTTTCATGTTAGATGAAGTTGCAGGCAAAAGACAAGATCCAGCTGTTTCCCAAGGAACTGATGATACACTGCCTGAAGAAAATGTATAGCCTCAGGTATGTGAGAAGCTAGGGCAGAATCCAGCAGTAGAATCCAACACTATATCTTTTCTGAGGACACTAGAATGTGTCCTACCAAAATTGACTTCATTCTGCCTTGCACTTGTTTTGTGGCCCAGTCCCTGAATCTGTCTGGTAATCTGAAAACTCTGTCTCCCCTACTTCTGCTACTGGCCTTGATTGATGCAACTCTTGGTGATGAGGGGGCATATTCTAAGTTCATCAAATGAATTTCTTTACAGTCGTAAGACTTTTTTTGTGGGCTCTGTTAAATCCATCATCTTGCTTTTACTGGAAATGGGAAGACTTGTATTCCTTTTTCCCTGAATAATTGAAACTCTACCACAATAGCGTGCTAGTGGCATATTTAAGAGTGCTCAGTTCTGTTTCTGAACTTTTGGTGGCTTTTGTTTGAGCAGTTGTCAAACCCTGCTTGTTACACCTGCCAGCATGCTAAGCACTTAATGTAAAAACCCTGCAATCTATTGCACCCTTGCCTTATCTCACAGAGAAAACTTGGAAAGTAGTTTGGATTTTGTTACTGGCCTCCCATCTATCAGGACACTGTATCCGAGATGGTACCTTTCATCCCATGTGGAGCCTCCTGTCTATACCAGGGGTCGCCAACCTTTTGGACTTCAGGGACCACCAAACTCATAATTTTAAATCCCAGGGACCACTAACTGATTCTGTGGGCATGGCCTCAATTTGTGGGTGTGGCTTGGTGGTCATGTGACTGGCTGGGCATGGCTTGTATGTAAATATTATAAATATTTATATAAATATTGAATTTTTTATTAAAAAAGGGCAACTTTTACCCAAAATCAGGCAAAACAGGCAGGCAGATTGAGTTGCTCACAGAATCATTCAGTGATCTATCTATCTGCCATCCACTAGCTCAGTCTCTCAAATTTGCTTGCCGTAAGTCTGCACTGAATAAAAGATCCTTCAGTCCTAAGGGAGGTTCGGTTGTGCTTAAAAGCAGAGCTGAAGATCTAAATACTAGCTGGAAAGCAAGAAATCCAACCATTTCCTGCTTCCTAGCTAAATATTCTGCCACAGCAGAACACCTGATGGTTGGAAAAATAGCAATTTAGCAGGCAAGTTTGCTGGGTATGGAGTGAGTAAGGGGAGAGTTCCCGCGGGCCATGTGGGCAGCACAGCCTTGTTGCAGCCTGGATTAATTGCTTTGTGCAGCCTGGATTAATTGTTTTGTGGGGGTGCTCTGGGGGTGAGATTTCTTTGCGGCCCACCAACATTTTCTTATGGCCCACCAGTTGGTGACTGCTGATCCAAACCAAGCTTCAGGCTGCAAAATACATTTTAAAATCAGGCAATTGTAATCCTTTTTTTGCAAACTGAAGTTTTTTTATAGTTAATCCTTGGTTTCGTATCCTGCCATATAAATCTGAATATGTCTTTTTGCCTTTGACTAAAAGATGCATCATTTTTCAAAAACAGATATTGTTTGAAATAAAACATCTCTCTAGGTAATACATTCATTTTTGCCACAGGAATATTTCCAAACAATGATAATTGCAACTTTTGCCATTTTAATGCATCTTTTTAAATTTTGTATGGTACCTTATGGAGAGAGTAGCTTGGTCTAGTGGGTTAGGGCACCAGGCTAGAAAACAGAAAATTGAGTTCAAGTCCCCATGAAAGCCAACTGGGTCTCTCTCTTAGTCCAGCTCACTTCACAGGGTTAGTGTTGTGAGGAAAATAGGAGATGAGAAATGTATCAATATGTTCACCATCTTAAATTATTTGTAAAAATAATAAAGACAGGATACAAATAAATAAATAAAACAAATACCTGAACATAATTATTTTGAAGTAACATAAAACTGGTATTAGTCATAATATCACCTACATATTTTTTCTCAATCTGAAAAACCTGTTTTTGCAATCAATTCCATCCTGATTTTTTGTTAACATCTTTGTTTTCTCCTTATTAATTTTAAGTCTAGCCACACATCTAATTCCTTTAATTTTTCCATTAATGTATCTGTTCCTTACATAAGAACAGAGATTTTTATGGGCACATCACTCCATTCTAATCTCCCCTAAACACCAATTTTCATAGGAGAATTTATCAATTTTTCCAGAAGTCTCTTGAAAACATGACTTTATTGTCATTTGGAGCATATATTCCCTATATGATAATTTTAGTTTCATTCCAGTTAATTTCAACCCTTACATATATGCTATAGTCATTGTTCATTATCAATTTTGGTTGTAACTGTGGGTTTATATACAAAATAACTCCATTTTTCTTGGTAGTCCCTGTTGATACAGATTCTTGTCCAATATTTTTTAAATCAAGTATTTATGTTTTTTTTTACATATGCTTTTTTGTAGACAAATTACATTTTGCTTTAATTTTTTTAGGGGAGTAGCATTTATACACACACGTTAGACATTTAAAATCTGTGTTTATAAATTTAGAAATTTTTGTTCCAGTAGTGCCTAATGTTGTAGTTTTTTCTTTGTCTTCTTTCTATCCCAATCTCACCGAGATAACTCGGTTGCTTTCTATATTTGTTGTATTGTTTTCTCTTTTTGATATAATTTTGCTTTGTCAATCTCCTCTTTGAGCCTTTATAAACATCTCTCATCTTTTCAACTGAGTTGATATCTTTTTGATTAAAAGTTAGGATTACTTCTTCCAGTTTATTCCAACAAAATTGTATCCTTTTGTTCAAGTTTATTTGTCAAAAAGTATATTTGTTTCTCTTGCACAAAACTCTAGCAGGTAATTCTTTGAGCACAATTATTTCTGAGTTACTTATCTTTAATATTCTATTGAAGTGTATTGTGAAACCTGGTCTCTTGTCTTCTTCCTCTTGTATTAATTATGTAAGTTTATTTACTTTTGCATTCAAATGTTCTTCATTCCATTCCCAAAATGTTAGGAATTCTATGACTGTTTCTGTAATATCTTCACCAGGTTCTTCTGAAACTGTTCTTAAACTTAAAACAAAATTCTTTCTCTCTTAATTTCAATAATCCACATTTATAAAGGATATATATTCCTTTATTTTTCTTATTTATTATTTCTGTATTATTCTCTACAATTTCTCTTTTTCTATGATTTGGTTAACCATTCCACTGATCTGGATTACAGATTTTTTTCCATGTCTTTGTTCATCTTTTCTTCCATATTTGCAAATTTCTCTTTTATTTTCTGTTCAGGATCTCTTTTAAGTGATGCAATTCACATTGAAACAATTACTCATGCTGTACATTCCTCCCTAATTCATAGAATCATCAGACTGAAAGAAATCTAGTCCAACCCGCTGTCCAAGACAGGAGTCCATCCAGGACAAATGAGTATCTAATATTTTCTTTTAAAACCTCCAGCGATGGAACACCTACAATTCTGGAAGGCAAGCTGTTCTTCAAATATCTTCTTCAGAATTGTAAAAATTCTGGCCAGTAAACAATAAATATTGAGGATTAGACATAAGTAAGATCAGAAATCCCCAAATATTTGGCAATTGGGTACATTTTGAGAATTATAGAATCATAGGGTTGGAAGAAACCTTGGAAGTCTTCTAGTCCAACACCCAGTTTAGTGCACTAATCCTCATACCATCCCAGACAAATGTCTGTCCAGTCTTTTGTCAAAATCTTCCAACAATGGAATACCATGACTTCAAAGAGTAAATTGTTTCATTGCTTAATAGCTCTGTGTCATGTCAGTTCTAAATCATTTTTCAGACATTCATGGTGGAGGGAAAAAATCATTAATGAAGAGCCTGCGATGGTGCGAATTAGCTAATATTTGCTACCATGGTTCTAAGAAGACTTTAAAAACAAGAAAAGGGCCCTATGTTTCTCATACTTGTACATCATATAATTAAATTCCCATGTGCTAATAGATTTATTGCATCATTTGTGGGAAAATTACTCTAAAATATTCAACCAACAATATCTTGGAATGGAAATTATTCCGTCCGGAAAAACGCGAGGTAGACCGGGTTCCAACAGTAAAAGTCTTTATTTCAACAATTATTGTAAAACGGAACTGTTTGGCTCTAGCCGCGGCAGCCTTTATATACGGCTTGCCTGCCGGCTTGTAGCCAATGACAGTTACTTGATTTTGCCGCCTTTTGGCGGCATTTTGGATTGGTTCCTACTGAACCAATCCCTATGCCGGCTTTCTAGCCAATCACATTCGAGGTTTTGTAGTAAACTATTTTATACAGAACACCCCTCCCCACTTGGTTTAGTCCTATGTGGTGACGTAGTCGCGCAGGTAGGTGGGGCTTTTTCTGATTCTACTGGACTTGTGCGGTTCATTTTCGCTGGAGACTTCGACCGGTTCGGATGGGGTTGCTGTCTCTCCGGCTCTTTTCCATGGAATCGCCTGGAAGGGTGAGTCGGCCATTTTGCTACCGTTTGAGTTTCTCAGGCTGGTGGTTTTGCCGCTCCCTCCTGGCTTCTCTGGGCAGGTCGAGCTGGCTTGGCTGGCCCCTTCGTCTGGATTTTTCCCGCAAGTCTCATCTAACCGTAAGTTTCTTTTTTGCTCTTTTTGATTGGTTAGATGTTCTGGGTTTGTTTTAAAAAGTTCTTTATTATTTTCTTGCATTTGCCCCCCCTCTTTGGTTTTGTTTTCATCAATTTTTATTATTTGTGGTTGTGAGTTTGTATTTCTTTCAATGTTTCGGGAACGAAGCTGGTCTATGTGCTGCTTCCATTCCCTGCCATCGTCTACGGTTAGTCGGTAGGACCAGGGGCCTGTGAGTTGTGTGATTGTGGCTGGAAGCCATAGGGGGTCCCCGGTGAAATTTTTTGGGGAGACTAGGTCGCCGATTTTAAATGTTCGGAACCGGCTGGAGGAGTCGGGGGGTCTTTCCAAAGTGTAATTTGGGTGCAACGTGTCTAACTGCGACCTAAGTTTTCTTCCCATTAGTAATTCTGCTGAGCTTTTGTTGGTTACCGTGCCGGGTGTGATATGTTGGAGGGTGAGTAGACGGTTAATTTTATCCTGGACATCCCCAAGGTCCATTTTCTCTAAACCTTCTTTCGTAAACCTGACCATTCTCTCCGCCCTACCATTTGCTGCCGGGTGGGCCGGCGTGGTCAGTGCGTGGCGTATAACTAGGGAGTCTAGGTATTGTTCAAATTGGATGGCTGTTAATTTGGCCCATTGTCGGACACTAGGACGTCTGGCAATCCATGGGTTGCAAAGAGTTTGTTAAGTTGTTTAATGACTGCCTCGGTTGTCGTAGATGACATTACTACAACTTCCAGCCAATTTGAGTATGTATCTACGACAATTAAAAAGGTATGCCCTCTAGTAGGACCCACGAAATCAATGTGGATCCGAGACCAGGGGCCTCGTGGGGTCTCCCAGTCCCTTATGGGTGCTTGTGATGGGGAAGGCCTGGATTTCTGACATTTCGTACAAGTAGCAACCCAGTATTCAATGTCTTTATCTAGACCAGGCCACCAGACATAGCTTCTAGCTAAGCATTTCATTTTTACAATACCAGGGTGGCCTTCGAAGCATACCTAACACTCTAGTCTGTAGTTTAGGAGAGATTACTACCCGATCACCCCACAATAAACAACCTTTTTGAATTGAGAGTTTGGTTTGTCTGGTCCGGAAAGGTTTAAAGTTTTCAGTTTTTTGGTTTTCCGGCCAGCCTTTACCTACCCAGTTTAATATGCGGGCAGTCACTGGGTCCTTTGCGGTGGCTCTGGCAACATTGTTTGCAGATATTGGTAGTTCGGGGCATGTCTCTATTTGCAGGGTGGTCATTGTTGGCACCGGGTCTTCCTCCGTTGTCAGCAGCGGTGCTCTGCTTAATGCGACTGCATGGGAGATTTGCTTCCCGGGTCGATGTGTCAATGTGTAAGAGTATGCTGCTAGGAATTCTGACCATCTAGTCATCCACGGGGATAAAATGTTCGGTGTAAGCTTGTTTCCCACCAGAATTCCTTGTAATGGTTTATGGTCCGCTACAATCAAAAATGTTCTTCCAGAAAGGTATTCGTGAAAACATTTCACTCCGGCAACAATTGCCAGGGCTTCTCTGTCTAGTTGACTATAGTTACGTTCTGTTTTAGACAGAGTCTTTGAGTAATAAGCGACGGGTGCCTCTCTCCCATCTGGCAATTGGTGGCTCAGGATGGCACTGACTCCAAATGGTGAGGCATCACAGGTTACCGTCAATGGAAGTGTGTTACTAAACTGGATAAGAACGGTGTTTGATGTTAATAAATTTTTATTTTCTGGAATGCCTTTTGCTCTCTATGACCCCAAGTCCAATTAGTTTTCTTATCCAGCAAACGGTGTAATGGTTGTTGCTTTGTGGGGGAGTATTACGTTATAGAAGTTTATTAGACCCAAAAATGCCTGCAATTCCATTTTGTTTTTTGGCTGTGGTGCGTCTTTAATGGCTTTGACTTTTTTTTCAGTAGAGTGTATGCCCTCTCCATCAATTAAGTAGCCCAGAAATTTGACACGATCAGTCATTAAACAGCATTTTTCTTTTTTAACTTTCAGACCGGATTCTCTAAATTTTGTTAGTACATCTCTTAGTCTTTTTTCTAGTTGGGTCGTATCTTTAGCTGAAATTAGGACGTCATCAAAATATGGTACGACCCCTTTTATTCCATTTAATAGGCATTCCATGAGGCTTTGGAAAATGCCTGGGGCAACACTCACCCCAAATTGAATTCTGTTACACTTGAATGCCCCTTTGTGAGTCACTATTGTCTGTGCCTCGGCCATTAAGGGGTCTACTGGAAGCTGTTGGTAAGCTTGTGCTAGATCTAGTTTGGCAAAAATCTTTCCTCCCCCAAGTGAGTGTAGCAAATGTTGTACGACTGGCACCGGGTATGCACTTTGTTGCAGTGCATGGTTCAGGGTAGCCTTGTAGTCTCCGCAGATGCGTACCGACCCGTCAGGTTTAACCGGTGTTACTATTGGCGTCTCCCATTTAGCATGGTCAACAGGTTCCAAAACCCCTTGGTCAATTAATTTATTCAATTGTTCCTCTATTTTTGCTTTTAGAGCAAAAGGAACTCGTCTGGCCTTTAATCTTCTAGGGGCCACCTGGGGGTCTAAATTAAAGGAAATTGGGGTCCCCTGATACCTGCCTAGGGTGCCATCGAAAACATTCTGGAACTCGTGGATCAGGTTTTCTTCCCAGTCGGTTGCGGCCACTCGGTCTACTCCGGTCATTCCGATGCCCAATGGTGAGAACCATTTGATGCCCAGGAGGCTGGGTCAGTCTCGGTCAACTATTGTCAGAGGCAGGACTTCGACATGCTGCTTGTAAGCGACTTGGAAATGTCCTAGACCTACCACAGGGATTCGATTCCCCTGGTAGTCCTTCAGAGTTAATTTTTGTTTCTGGAGTTCTTTTAGTTTGATATTTGGGACCAGTTGTCTGATTATGTCCCATGACACCATTGACAGGAAAGACCCTGAATCGACTTCCATCTCACAGGGGCTGCCTTCAATTTTTCACGATGATTTTAACTTTCTTTTCGCTTTCCGTCTGAGCGCTCCCGATAGTGACAGTTTGATGGGTCTTTTCTCGGTTACTGGCTCGTTTGTTGCGCTCCCACTTTCTCTCAGCTTGTTTCGATTCAGCTTGTGGGGGAGAGTTACTGCGTCTGTTAGGGCTGTTATTTTTTCGATTCCTACAGACTTTCTCGATGTGTCCCTTTTCTTGCAAGCTCGGCAGATGGCATCGAGGAATCATTGACTCCTCTTTTATACAGCATCACAAGCCAGTTATCATTCTGTTTGCTATAAACTTGGAGGACATAACTGTGCCTAGGTCATGGCTTATGAACTTCTTAAGAGTTACCTAGTTGGACACTTGGTAACAGAATTTTGCCCTAGGTAAGCTATTAATCCAGCTCAGCATGGTGCTTTTAGTGCCCTGTGTTAGCTCTGCCAATTAGCACTATTGCAGGCTCTTTGTGAATGATTTTTCCCTCTACCATGAATGTCTGAAAAATGGTTAAAATGATTAAAAACTGATACTATTCCAAACTATTACTAACATTAAAAACATTCCAATTATGTCAGAGTTAATTATACTACACAGCAGAGCAGCCCTCAAGGTATGGAGAAACCTGTTTGTATGTGTAAGAGTGCATTTCTGCAGCAGTGCAAGAATGGGCTGCAGTCACAGAAGAACAGGGCTGTGGATTTCAATTTTTCATTTTACAGGCCCTATATTTCAAATCAATTCAAGCATGGTAATGAAACTAATTATCTCCAAAGTTAACAGATATTTTTCTCATAACTCCGGAGCACTTGAATCCCTGAAGCAATACTACAATAGATATTTCTATGCCATGCATATTCTACCACTTCTTATTTTGCAGAATATTGGTGTTGAACATTTTTGGGGGGGGTCAGATTTTTGGCAAGAATGTTATTTTAAATTTGCATTTAAAATCAAATAGCTATGGAAGGGCCCTTTCTCTTCCAAAATATATAATAATTCACCATAAACTGCTATCATCATTCTTCCAAAAATCTAAGACAGCTGTGAATAAGAAACAAAGCATGGCTTGTGTGTCATGCTGGCAGTTTAGGTCTTTTACCTCATTCATATCCTTTATGCTATCTCATTTTCATTCTTGCTATTATTTCCCTTCTTTGCTCACACCCTTTTTTTTTTTTTTGCTCCATATGAAAGCTAGATGGGCATATTTCAGTGAGTTACAATTGGTTGGATCTAAATCAAAGCTAAATAAACTACACTAAGGATTAACCATGGGGGGGAGGGCGAATTGTTTGCTAAGGGGCTAAAGCAAAAGAAATGCATTTTGCCTCTTAAAATATCAAAAGAGGCAAAGGTTCTTGAAGCTTGAGATTATTTTAATGGGTGGCTTAAATCCTGGGACTGAGATGCTAATTTTGCCCTCTTAAACTCTCACCTTAGGGATCCTCAGAGTAACACAAACGATGCTGTGATAACCTGTGGCCCAATGGTTGCAAGATGCCCTCAATTTGGCTTAGTATAATAAGCAGATCCACAATTTAGTATCCATTTCAGCTGGCTTCCTTAAAATTAGGTTCTATGCCTTACTGCAGTTTTAGCCCTGAGGAAATATGTTTGATGTGTTAGGTTTGTGTTGTGTACTGCTGATGATGTGATGGGAATGTATTATATGGCTGTATGATATTGGGAATGTGGGAAAATGCATGAATGTCCAAGAAGCTTCTTCACACATTACCGTCTTATTTGTTGTGAGATGTTAATTGGTCTGCACATCTGCTATCTAACCGCTTACTAACAAATATTATAGACCTGCAGTGTGTCTCTTTTAGACGGCTTTTAACTACAAGCAGCTTTGCAAGGCTGCAAGGTTTTGAACCACATGCCTTGTTGCATACTGTTTCTTTTATTTAAATTACCTTAAAAATAGATTTCTAATGTAGCCTTAGTCTATTTTATTGAGTTGAATTTTTATGTTAAGCTCTCCAGGCAACAATTGGTACAGGTGGGGGGGTGTATAAATAATATAACAATTATCTGCTACCACAAACACTACAGAGGAATCTCAAGGTTTCTCTGAAGATAAGCAAGATTATTTCGACTATTAACATAATAGGAACACACCATAGGAGGATGCAAATGTGCATATGGGAAGCATATTTGCATGCTAGTGCCTGTGAGCATGAATATATAGAATGGGCAGCTGAAAACATTAACAGAGGTATACAGAAGCAAGGTTAGTTCGTGTATCGCCTATATTACATATGTCTGTCTAAATAATCCATCTGGCATATGTTACAAATGCATGAAAACCAGATGGAACCCTCTGTAAACCTTTCTAGGATCCCGCCCTTGCTGAGCCCCAGCCCATATTCTGTCTCCGCAAATACTATAGCAAGGCAAGGACTCCTTCTGCTCTCTGCTGGTGAGACCATGAAACTGACATGAATGACACTGCAGACAGTCAGAGAATAGGAGCCAGACTCATGAGAAATATTGCCTCTGACAAGTTTGACAGCTGAGATGGCACACGTGCTAACCAGTGCAGCCAGGGAATGCAGCCAGGGAATGGCTGGTAACAAGTAGGAATTCAAAATACCCACAAATAAAACTAAATGAAATCAGTTAGATGTATTTGTGAGTAACCAGAATCAGGACTGGATTGAAATTTGTGAGAACCCTTCAATTTAGCACTTTTATGCTGTCACACTAAGAACAGAGAGTGTAGGATGAAATTCAGCCAATGTCCATGAAGCAAACTTGGTACTGAACAATTCAGCCTGCACATAAGTGTGCACCCATACTATCTATCTGTCTGTCTGTCTGTCTGTCTGTCTGTCTGTCTGTCTGTCTGTCTGTCTGTCTGTCTGTCTATCTATCTATCCATCCATCCATCCATCCATCCATCCATCCATCATCTATCTTCTATCTGTCTCTAATCTGTCTGTCTGTCTGTCTGTCTGTCTGTCTGTCTATCTATCTATCTATCTATCTATCTATCTATCTATCTATCTATCT
>BLBF01000003.1:107422606-107436284 GCA_015471245.1 Laticauda colubrina | reverse complement strand
TCTATCTATCTATCTATCTATCTATCTATCTATCTATCTATCTATCTATCTATCTATCTATCTATCTATCTATCTATCTATGCCATGTAAACATATAGCAATAGCACTTAGACTTATATACAGCTTTGCAGTGCTTTACAGCCCTAAGCAGTTTACTGCCTCCAGCAATCTGGGTCCTCATTTTACTGACTTTGGAAGGATGGAAGGCTGAGTCAACATATATACCATACTTGCTGGACTTAAGATCAACCTTGAACTTCTGTCATTTAGTTCACAACAGTGATTGGATTTGTAGATCATGTTAATCCATGGCTTGTTTATTTATATCAGCTGTAAACTCACAGGTAGTATTAAATCATAATCTGTACTTTCCAAATTACAATAACTAGATTTATAGTTCACACTTAACCAAAACAAAACAAATCAGGTAGCATGAAGGCCTTGATTTCATCTATACAGTCTTTTACTTATAAGTTATCCTGCTCCTAGATGCCTCAGCAAAACAGGATTTAGTTGATCATACAACATGTACATATGCACAAAAACAACAATGTAGAAGAGATGAAAGTTTCCGAATGGACTACACAAACACTGATTGGGTTCTTAAAGATGTCAACTATAAATTACCTTTTTAAAAAATCTCAAATTATATTGTGGTCCAGTGACTTCTGAAACAGAACTGCTGTTTTTCTTAGGACAAATTTCAAATTTGAAGTAAAGCATATGGAAATCTATGTAGAATTGTTGCATTGTTACTTTAAAATAAAATAAATATCCCCATATTTAACATACCAAGGACAACATATTCTCAAGATATGCTAATACTGAATATACTATAAATAACATATTAAATATGCTAAGGCCCATGCATTTAGTATGCTTTTACAGACTTCTCTTTAAATTAATCCCAATGTTATTCCAAATTAGAGTATATCTAAAACAAGGGTGCCAAACTCCATTTCATTGAGGGCTGCATCAGGGCTGTGTTTGACCTCGGGGGACTGAAGTGGGTGGGTGTAGCCTGCTCAACGTCACTCATGTCAGGGGTACCTGTGGTGGCTCGAGTGCTCTGCCAGCTTTGAAAACAGGCTCCTGAGCTCCATTTTCAGCTGCAACGGCCTCCTGCATCACTCTGCCAGCAAAAACAGAAGTCCGTTTTCGTTGGCAGAGACACCATGGGCCTTGAGTTTGACACCCCTGATCTAAAGCAATAAACTGGACATATTTCCACAGGAGATAACTGATAAGCAGAGTAAATAAATTATGCACTTTTTTAACATCAAGAACAACTATACTTACAAAAGCTATTTGTTATTTGTTGTGTTATACAATTGTGAGAAAACTGATTGTGTTAAGCCATGATGCTGTTAGTAAAGTTGTTCAATGACATGCAATGAGACATCTACTTTCTCTCCACTCAGAATTTGAACAACCTGAGCACTAACATCTTTGTGAAAACACAAATCTCACATGCAACATTCACATGATTTTAGTTCTCACATTCTCTGACTTCTTAAGCGGCAGCAGAGAGTGCCTCTCCCTGAAGCAGGAGACACAGCATTCTTCAAACCAAAGTTTATGCATGCTGGGAAAAGTATAATCTATAGAAAATATTTTTCAAGAAAATGAATGTGAGCTCCTGTGTATGCAAGCATCTACAGAGAATAAGTTATCTTTCCTGAAAAATGGAAACTTATGGATTGATGGATTTTTTTAAAAAGCAGATCACCCACATCATAGCCTTAAGATTGCTACTAAGTGTTACCTTATTTATTTGGCTACTTTCCTAACCTCAGGCATCATAGGATTGCTCCTAGCCCTGAGCAGGAATTGGGAGCTAGACTGGATCTGTCTGACCTTAAGAGCTAATGAACTAGACCAAATGATATATGGTAACTTTTGTTCTATATGTAAATTGGTTGACTCCAAATATGCAAACCTGATAGGTCAAATAAACTAAGCATTGGATTGGTTCACTAGGAACCAATCAAATGAGCTGCTGGAAAGCGGCAAATTTAAACAAATGCCATTGGCTATGAGCCGGCAGGCCAGCCTGTATAAAAGGCTGGCCTCAGTTTCAGCCGAGCGTTCCTGTTACTGACTAGTTTGAATAAAGCCTTTTGTTGTTGGAACCCGGTCTACCTCGTGTGTTTTCCAAACAAAACACTGGTGACGAGGATGGGATCGTCCTGAACGCGAAACCTGCATGCGGTGATAAGAAGCCAGACAACAGCAGAGATGCCTGGAAACAACGCACCGCCCGCACCCTTCATTCCTAACGAAGAGGATTGGGAGTCCTATGCAGACCGCTTCCAAATGTATATGGAGAGCAATGAAATGGAAGGCATTTCAGAGCAACGCAAGCGAGCTGTGTTCCTAACTCACTGCGGGCCAACAGTGTTCAAGATGGCAAAGGCCCTTGCAAAGCCCCGAGATGTTAAACAACTAACGTGGCCAGAATTACAAAAAATTCTCAAAGCACACTACGCTCCGGTGGTGTCTAATTTAATAAAGCGACACAAATTTTACCGCAGAGACCAGAGAGAGGGAGAGACCGTCGCCGATTTCGTTGCTGCCCTTAGACAAATAGGGGGTGAGTGTGATTTCCTGAACATCGACAAAGCGATGAGGGACCGCGTGGTGTTGGGGCTAAGAGACTCTACTGCACAGAGTAAATTACTCAACAAGCCCAACATCACCGGAACTGAAGCCATCGCGGAAGCCACAGCCGCCGAAGCCGCGAAAAAATCGGCTGTAACAATGAAGAAGATGAACACACACAGCGAAGAAACAACCCCAGCCAAAGACAGAAAACAGCCTACCACCACCACCACCCACTACGAAGAGTCTGGAGAGGCAATCGAGTCGAGCGAAGAAGACGACGAGGTCCACCGTTTATTCGTGAACAAAAAAGAGCGCGAAAGAAGGAATTGGCGGGAGTGCGCTGGCTGCGGAGGAAACCATTCCCAAGCCGAATGCGGATTTCTCAATGCTATCTGCAGGTATTGCAAGAAACAAGGGCATATCGAGAAAGTCTGTAGAAACAAGAAAAGCTATAGCCCAACGAGATGCCGAAACTCCCCAATACAAGCTGAGCCTAAACGAGCTGAAAGAAAGTGGCAACAATACAAGCGAGCCAATACACACCAAACTGTCACTGTAGAGAGTGCTCAGACGGAAAGCAGGAAGAAGGTTAAAGTCACAGTAAAAATCGAAGGGAAGCCCTGCAAGATGGAGGTGGACTCGGGGTCCTTCCTTTCTTTGGTATCGTGGGACACAATAAAACAGCTAGTCCCAGATATCCAACCCAAAAAATTACAGAAGCAGCACCTAACCCTCAAAGACTACCAAGGTAATCAAATCCCTGTAGTCGGCATGGGATAGTTCCGAGTCGCCTATAGACAACACGTCAAAATACTACCGCTGACCATAGTCAACCGAGACAGACCAAGCCTCCTGGGCATTGAATGGTTCGCGCCATTGGGCATCGGGATGACCGGGGTCGATCGAGTGAATACAACCGGCTGGGAAGAAGACCTCATCCACGAGTTCCAGGACGTTTTTGATGGCTCACTTGGCAAGTATCGGGGAAATCCCATTTCCTTCAGTCTAGACCCCCAAATAGCCCCACGAAGAATAAAAGCCAGGCGAGTTCCCTTTGCACTAAAGGCAAAGATAGAGGAACAGCTAGACAAACTAATAGCCCAGGGGGTGTTAGAACCTGTGGACCATGCCAAGTGGTAAACGCCTATTGTCACACCCATAAAACCTGACGGGTCCATTAGAATCTGTGGTGACTATTAAGGCTACCATGAACCACGCATTACAACCAAGCGCATACCCGGTGCCAGTAGTCCAGCATTTGCTTCACTCCCTGGGAAAGGGCAAAGTTTTTGCTAAACTCGACTTGGCACAAGCCTATCAACAACTCCCAGTGGACCCAGAAACAGCAGAAGCACAGACTATAGTCACCCATAAGGGCACATTCAAATGTCACAGATTCCAATTTGGAGTAAGCGTGGCCCCAGGCGTTTTCCAGAGTCTGATGGAACGCCTCCTAAATGGCATACAAGGAGTCATTCCCTATTTTGATGATGTCCTAATCTCGGCCAGAGATGAAACTCAATTAAGGAAAAGACTCAAAGAAGTATTAACTAAGTTTAGGGAATCTGGCCTCAAGGTAAAAAGAGAAAAGTGCTGCCTAATTAAGAATAGCGTCGAATTCCTGGGCTACTCAATAGACGGAGAGGGTATCCACCCTACAGACAAAAAAGTTAAAGCAATCAAAGACGCACCTGAACCAAGAAATAAAACCGAACTACAAGCATTTTTAGGACTAATTAATTTCTATAATGTGTTCCTGCCAAACAAGGCCACTATAGCAGAACCGTTGCACCGTCTTTTAGACAAGAAGGCAACTTGGACTTGGGGTTACAAAGAAAAGAAAGCCTTCCAAAATATTAAAAGCTTGCTAACATCAACAAACGTTCTCATCCAATTTAGCAACACACTGCCATTAAGAGTGACCTGCGACGCCTCACCATACGGAGTAGGTGCCATCCTGAGCCACCAACTACCTGATGGCAGAGAAGCACCCGTCGCATATTACTCTAGGACTCTATCCAAAACCGAGCGGAATTACAGCCAATTGGACAGGGAAGCTCTAGCAATTGTCGCTGGAGTAAAACGCTTCCACGAGTACTTATACGGGCGGATCTTTCAAATCATAACAGACCACAAACCGCTGATGGGGATTTTGGTGGGAAACAAGCCAACACCTAATATACTGTCCCTAAGAATGACTAGATGGTCAAAGTTCCTAGCAGCTTATTCCTACACTCTGACACATCGCCCAGGGAAACAAATTTCCCATGCGGACGCTTTGAGCAGAGCACCCTTACCAGCAACCGACGAAGACCTGGCACCAGCGATGACAACACTACAAATTGAGACTTGCCCCGATCTACCCATATCAGCTTATGATGTCGCCAGAGCCACTGCGAAAGACTCATTGACTGCCCGCGTTCTTAGCTGGGTAGGTAAAGGCTGGCCGGAGAACCAAAAAACTGAAAACTTTAAACCTTTCCGGTCCAGACAGACTGAACTTTCGATCCAAAAGGGGTGTTTGTTGTGGGGTGATCGGGTGGTAATTTCTGCCAAATTACAACCCAGGGTACTTAGGTTGTTACATGAAGGGCACCCGGGAATGGTTAAGATGAAAAGCCTTGCTAGAAGTTATGTTTGGTGGCCGGGTATTGATAAGGACATAGAGTATTGGGTAAGCTCGTGCAACAAATGCCAGGCAATTAGACCGTCCCCACCAAAAGCACCCATTAAGGACTGGGAAACCCCTTGGGGACCTTGGTCAAGAATCCACATTGATTTCGCGGGTCCTACCAAGGGGCATACCTTTCTGATTGTCGTTGATGCCTATTCTAATTGGCTTGAAGTAAAAGTTATGCCATCAACGACAACAGAAACTGTAATTAAAAAACTGGAAAACCTTTTTGCCACCCATGGCATACCGGACGTTCTTGTCTCAGATAATGGGCCACAGCTAACAAGCATACAATTTGAGCAATACCTAGCCTCCCTAGGTATAAGACATGCCCTAACCGCGCCGGCTCACCCGGCTGCGAACGGCAGGGCTGAGAGAATGGTCCGGTTTACTAAAGAAGGTTTAGAAAGAATGGATGCCGGAGATGTCCAACAGAAAGTAAACTGTTTGCTCACACTCCAGCACATAACGCCCAGTACCACAACCAACAAGTCCCCAGCAGAATTACTTATGGGGCGAAAGTTGAGATCACACCTTGATAGGTTACACCCAAATTTTACTCCAGAAAACCCCCTGACTCCTCTACACGGCTTAGACAATTCGAAATAGGCGATTTAGTATACGCTAAAAACTTCACCGGGGACCCGGTATGGCTACCAGGACAGATTATCCAAATCACAGGCCCCAAATCCTACCGGTTAACAGTAGAGGATGGCAGGGAATGGAAGCGGCACATAGACCAGCTTCGATCCCGAATTATAGAAAGAACCACAGACTTACAACCATTCACCGACAAAACTGACGAATTGCAAACCAAGGTGGGGGGGGAAATGCGAGAAGTAAATAAAGAACTTTTTAAAACCAAAACCAATGAAACATATAATCAAAAAGAGCAAATAAAAGACTCACTGTTTGGAGAGACTTGCGTGAAGAGCCCATCGGAAGGGGCCAGCCAAGCCAGCTCGACCTGCCTGGAGGAAACGGGAGGGAGCGGCAAAACCGCCAGCCTAAGAAACTCAGGCGGCGGTAAAATGGCTGACTCACCCTTCCAGACGGTTCCAGGGAGAAGAATGGACGACACGGCAGCCCCATCCGAACCGGTCGAAGACTTCACTAAGAATGAACTGCGCAAGTCAAGTCGAGTCCGCAAAAGCCCCGCCTACCTGCGAGACTACATCACCACGTAGGACTGAACTAAGAGGGGAGGGGTGTTCTATATGTAAATTGGTTGACTCCAAATATGCAAACCTGATTGGTCAAATAAACTAAGCATTGGATTGGTTCACTAGGAACCAATCAAATGAGCTGCTGGAAAGCGGCAAATTTAAACAAATGCCATTGGCTACGAGCCAGCAGGCCAGCCTGTATAAAAGGCTGGCCTCGGTTTCAGCCGAGCGTTCCTGTTACTGACTAGTTTGAATAAAGCCTTTTGTTGTTGGAACCCGGTCTACCTTGTGTGTTTTCCAAACAAAACAACTTTTATTTTCCTAGCACAGGAAAATGAGTTAAGAAAATATTCCCTTCATGAAAGTCCTGAATAAAGAAAGGGACACCATCTTTATTTTGATTTGTAACCAATCAAAATGTAACTTATAACACATGCTGACCCGCTTGATCATAGAAGCTGCGTTTTAGTAAACCTCAGCCACCCTTTTCTTGCATCCTGCCCAGAATATCTTTTCTCTTAGAATGAGGAAGTACCTTCATAGCTTCCTTTTGAAGAAGTTAGAAAAAACACAGAGTTCTCCATAATAGCTGCCAGGACTCTGGTTCTTTTCATCCCTTGCAATTCCCCTTTGAGTTTCTTGCTTCCTTTTGTTTTTAGTTCATATTTAGACCAATCTAACATCTAAAAGTGATATGACAAGTGGTGGACGAAAGGAAGTCCACAATGAGCAACAATATGGTAGACAACAGAAGAACAAAATAATTCCACAAACAAAAAGTTATTGAAGCAACTATCAGTTGCCAAATAAATTAAGAGATGGTAGAGCTGACACCAGAGATAGCCATGAAAAGTTAGTACACATACTATGAAATATCAGCTAGAATAAATGTTTCAAAGATGTCTGAATGATGGTCATAGGCACAGCATGTTCAATTTAAGTAAACAAAAACTTTACTTTGAGCTGCTAGGATATGGTCCAAGGATAATCTATTCTGAAGAACCTCTTGAGCTACTGAATTTTCATCATCTTGTAAGGCCAAAGTAATATTGTTTGCCAATAGTATTGGCAAACAGCTCAAATTCTTTAAACATGTTCCGAATAGTATATTCTAATTCTTGTGCTTCCATCCAAGGCAATAACACTCTGAAGGCAAACCAATATGGGCTGGCTTCTCCTAGAAATGGATTTAAAATGATCTGAAGTGGAATGTAGAACAATACAAGACAGTCGTCCATTCTAAAGATTGATAATGTACACCCCACAGACTACAGTTTGCCAAAGTGCAAGGACCAATCCAAATGAAAATAAAAATAATTCAGGCCAAAATTCACAAATTCAGAATGCTCCCAGAGGTGCAAGAGATGTGCCTGCAAACCCCAACAGAACAAGTATTCCTTCTCTTTAGTGGCATTGCATCATTCAAAAATTGAGTGACTAATGAGAAAAGTTTAGTTTCCTATACCTTTTATCACATTTATGAAAGATGGCTTAAATAAGTCATCAAGAAGAGATTCTTACATTTCGAATTAAACTTCCATGTTGTTCAGTCGCTATGTCATGTCCAATTTGTGACTTCATGGACCATAACACATCAGGCCCACCTGTTCTCCACTTTCTTCCGAAGTTTGCCAAATTTATGCTCATTGCGCCAATGACAATATCTAACCATCTCATCCTCAGTCATCCCCTTCTCCGTTTGCACTCAATCTTTCCCAACATCAGGATCTTTCCATTGAGTCCCCTCTTCTTATTAGGTGGCCAAAGTATTTTGAGCATCAGCTTCATAATCTGTGATTCCAAAGAACAGCCAGGCTTGATTTTCTTTAGGATTGACTGATTTGGCCTTCTTGCAGCCCAAGGGACCCTCAAGAGTCTTCTCCAGCACCATAGTTCAAAAGCATCAATTCTTCAGCACTCAGCCTTCCTTATGGTCCAACTCTCACGGCCATAAATTACTACTGGGAAAACCATAGCTTTGATATACATACTTTTGTTGCAAGTTGGTGTCTCTGTTTTTTACTATGCTGCTAGGTTTGTCATCGCTTTTCTCCCAAGAGCAAGTAGCTTTTAATTTCATGGCTGCAGTGATCTTGGAGTCCAAGAAAATAAAATCTGTCACTGCTTCCATTTCTTCTCCTTCTATTTGCCAGGAAGTGATGTGACTTGATGCCATGACCTTAGTGATTAATTACAAAATGGATCATGACCCACAGGATTACCTGGACACTGGATGGTGCTAGCAGGTTGATTTTGTTTACTACAAAGGTAAGCTGGGAGAGAAAACGCAGTACATATGTGAGGTGAAAAAAAAATAATTGGGATCATTACTAAGGGGATGGGAATATTGACAGACTATCGTAATAGCATTTAAGGGAAATATCAAGAAGGATCTTTGGT
Organism: Laticauda colubrina; assembly: GCA_015471245.1. Classification (NCBI taxonomy): domain Eukaryota; kingdom Metazoa; phylum Chordata; class Lepidosauria; order Squamata; family Elapidae; genus Laticauda; species Laticauda colubrina. The sequence continues at coordinate 107,427,440 of BLBF01000003.1, read as the reverse complement.
TTTTAAAAAAGCAAATAAGACTTTACTGTAGGGAATTACAGGAATTGAAGGTAACCCTTGTTTGGGATGATGGAGAAGCATGGCAAGAGGGCAAGGCAGTAAAGGAAAGCAAAAGCAGACAAAGACACAACAAAGTCAGGAAAAGAGAATGAACAGTGTGCATGTGCATGACAACTTACTGGTAGGCTAAGAAGGAAACAAAACTAGATCAGACAGTTTATAATCCAAAAACATGTACTATCTTGCAGGTATTGAGAGAAAAGCCAGAGATTTAAGTCAGGTTAAGGTCAAAAACAAAACAAGAGTCGGGAGCAAGAAAAAAATGAAATGCAAAGCCAGATGCCAAAGATGCTTCAAGCAATGGAAGGAATTCAATGCATGGCTTAAATCCTCAGCCATTGAGCTCGCACAGCTGAAACTTTTCCTGTTCAGTAGTTGCAATAATGAGATACTAATTTTGCCTGAAGTATCGGCAGTTTGCCACTTATTCAAAAGGGGCATAGGATTCCATAAGGCTGGGATGATTTCCCATTTCTTGGCACCATGTTGGTCAAAAAGGTATCAGTGCTGGCTGACCAAAGACCTGAAGAGATATCAGTATTGATGAAGGAAGGGGCTGCATTGATTGAATCTGTAGGCACAATGCCCAGTGGGACCAGATCTTAAGCCCATGTCACACTGGCCAACGGATGCAAAAAGGACACAGCGGACGAGCAAAATGTTCCATCCGTTGTTATCCGCTTTCAAAAGGTGCAAAAATTTGCATAACCAGAGCGGATAACACGGACGCGGGGAGTACCCAGAGCAGATGGAAAGCGGATGCGGAACGGAAGCCCAGCGGATGGAAGCGGATGGGAGCGGATGGCACAACCGCAGGGCTTCCGGGGGGCCTCAGCGAAGCAGACGCGGAATGGATACAGCGGATGCAGAACGGACGCCGAACGGATGAAGCGGATGCACAGTGGAAGCCTAGCGGATGCACAGCGGAAGCCTAATGGATGCCTGGCGTTAATTGCGCATGCGGGGAGGATGCATTGCGTCAGCCCCGCGGATATAACGGAAACAGCTCGGAAGCAGGTTGCCATTCAGAGGAAAGACCTGCTGCCAGACACATTGACTGCCTTGCCTGCCCTGCCTGCATGTCTGCCTGCATGTCTGCCTGCCAGCCTTGCTACCAGCCTTGCTGCCAGCCTCCCTGCCAGCTTTGCTGCCAGCCTGCCTGCAAGCCTTGCTACCAGCCGGTCTGCCTGCCAGCCTTGCTGCCTGCCTTCCTGCCAGCCTTGGTTCATGTCTGCCTGCCTGCCTGCCAGCCTTGGTGCCTGCCTCCCTGCCAGCATTGATGCCTGCCTTGGTGCCAGCCTTCCTGCCAGCCTTGGTGCCTGCCTGCCTGCCTGCCAGCCTTGGTGCCTGTCTCCCTGCCAGCCTTCCTGCCAGCCTTGGTGCCTGCCAGCCTCCCTGCCAGCCAGCAACCCCACAAACATGCGGAAGCACAGCAAGCCTCAGCCATCTGCTGCCAGCCCTGGCAAGAGGGACAGGGCTACCATCCCGCCCCCTGGCCCTCACTCTGGTTCTCCTGGGGCTTCTACAGCACGGGCTCGCTCTTCTGGGGCTGGGGCTTCTGCTGCTTCTGCTTCTGGAGGAGCTGATGACAAGCACTCCAGCACCAGCCACCTCCACAGCACCTGCACCCTTCACCCCTGAGACTGAGCGACCAAGAGGAGTACCAGAGACTCATTTTTGTCTTATAGCTTGTTGTTAATAAAGTCTATTTTTGATTCACACACTTGCTTCATTTCTTTTTTTTAATAAAGTCTTGCTGGAAACTTTTAGAAATGGTTTAAGCCTTTGCATGCTTGTGGGATGGGTTAAGATAGCTGTGGGATGGGTTGAGATAGCTGTGGGATTCCTGTGGAATGGGTAATAGTTGTGGGATAGATAAACCTCCAGTGCAAGCATAGTGGGACTGTATGGTCCACCCTCCCAGGTGCCACACCTACAGCCCTTTATTATCAATAATAATGTAATAATTATCCACACATGTCAACATAAACACAACTCCTTATTAAACGCCTGTTCATTGTAGGCCAACCAAACATACATGGCCCAATCTCATCCGTGTTATGAGACAGGCTGAAGGAAGCATCCATTAAGCATCTACCATCCTGTCTTGCCACTCCACTGCTCCAGCTGGGGAGTTGCACCATTGTCTCAGGAGGTTGCGCTGCTTCTTCGCTTTGTGTGAGGCTCTGTTGGGGCCTTGCACATCCTCAGTGTCGATCAGGTTTCGCCCTTGCCTCCATTCCCCAGGCTCCATGTCCCCATTGCCTTGCTGGAGGTCCATGAGCCTGTTCTGCAAGACTGGTTAGCGGGTGCGCATGAGATTGTGCAGGATACAGCAAGCTTCCATGATCCTCCTCACGGTCTCTGGGCAATGCTGCATGGTGGTGAGAAGTACCTGGAACCTGTTGGCCAGGATGCCAAAGGCATTTCCAACACCTGCCTTGCCCTGGACAGCCTGTAGTTGAAGATCCTCTCTTCACGGGTGAGGTATTTGGAGGTGTAGGGCTTCATGAGGTAGGTTGTGAGGGAGAAGGTGTCATCCCCCACGATGAAGTAGGGCACATCTTGTGTGTCGTTGGGCAGGGGTTCTGGATCTGGGAAGCCCACGATGAGGTTGCGTTCCAGCCCCTCCTTGAGGTGACTGGCGTTGTATACCTGGGCATCTGAAGATGAGCCGTTGCCTGAAGCATCGATGTACATGAACTTGTAGTCAGCATGGACCATGGCGAAGAGGATGATGCTGAAGAAGCCCTTGGAGTTGAAATAAGTGGACCCCGACTTGGCTGGAGATTTGCAGGCCACGTGCTTGCCATCTATGGCTCCAACGGTGTGGGGGAAGTTCCACTTCTGATACCACTGCTCTGCAACTTTCTTCCATCCTTCTTCAGTGGAGGGGCACTGGAGGAGCTCCTCCTTGTATTCTTCGATGATGGCCTGCACCACTTCTCTGACCACAATGCTGATGGTGTTGGATGGCACCCTCCAGCCGTACTGCATGCTCCTGTAGGAGGTCCCTGAGGCCAGGTGGCGCAGAGTGAGTGCCACCTTGAGCCCAGATTCCAGGCTGGGCCGGAAGCTGGTGTTTGCCTTGGTCAACCTGGGTGTCAGCCGCTGCACAACTTCGTCAAACATGGCTGGAGGCATCCTCATGAAGTTCTGGAATGCACGAGTGTCTTCGTTCCTGAGCTCCACCATCAGCTTGTTGTACAGTCCGTACTCTGCTCTTCTGGCGAACCATCTTCGGATCCGGACTCTTTTTGGGTGGCTCCTTTTCTTCTCGCAGTAGAGTTCACAGAGCCTGCAGATGGCTTCGCACTGTTGCAGAACGATGGTGGCTGCCGAAAGGACTTTGTTACAATCCACGGTGGACATGACTGGATGCTGTGGAAGAGGAAGAGGCAGATGAAGGCTGCAGAGGTCTGCACCACTGGGCTGCTGTTCTGAAAGTGAGATGCAGGCGAGTTGCTCCCCCTTTTTATAGGCAGTATAGGTTTTCCGCTAGGCATCCTCTAGGCATCCTCTAGACATCCTTAATATCCGAGATAGGTCCCCTCTGCGAACGTTTTTTCCGTTTTAAATGCTTTGTTTCCATTCTGCATCCGCTAGGCATCCGTTCTGCATCTGTTCTGCGTCCGTTCCGCTTCCTCCCTACATCCGGGCGGATGGAGTTGCGCGGATGCCTCACGGATGCCTAGCGGATATAGCGGATGCGTTACGGATGCGAAGCGGATGCGTAGCGGATGCAGAACGGACAAACTGGATACATTTTCCGCGCAAAAGTTTTAGGCAGCCCAAAACTTTCTGAGCGGATGAAACGTCAATAAATGGATGCTGGACGGAAAGAGAGGAAGCAAAGCAGAGGCAGTGAGTACATTGCGTTTTTGAACGGATGGCAAGGTTTTTTGTCCGTTTTACATCCTCTTTGCATCCGTTGGTTCAGTGTGACATGGGCTTAAATGTCAGTCCTGGAACCATGACATACTTACATACATACATACAAGTAGTATGTTATATCAGTGCAATGAACAATACACTTAAAGTAGCAATAAACAGTAAATAGTCTGTGATATATAAGATTAATACAGATAACAATTGTGCATTACTTAGAAACTTTATGAATAAGTGTGTATGGATAGAAAAATCTATATATAATGCTGCATTTTTCACATGGTTCTCTGATCCATGCTTGGTTTTCTTTTCCCTTAGTGCCTGGGTTGCTTCTTCTGGAGTTGAACTATTGGTATCAACATTGTGGTGCTCCTCTTCCACTGGCACTGTTGTCTTTGTCACCTGGGTACCATGTTACTAGGCTTTTCTCCTTTGCACTTTTATTGCAGCCTCAGTGGTAAATAGGACAAGATATGGACCTTCCCCACTTGATTCCAGATAAGTCTTATCCTTGTAGATCCTGTTGAGGAGAGTCTAATCCTCAGATTGAATGATTATTGAAAAGTACCAACTGGGCTTCTCTGCACTTCCAGAAGGCTGAAAAAGGTCTGCAGATTAATTTCTTTTTTTTTTTTTTTTTTAAGGTTTTTATTAATTTTCTACAAACAAACAAACATACAAAACATTAAAAACATCTACTCTCATATATACTTCCGGTGTATCGGTTGGTTCATCAGTTTTGTGCATTCATTTTATAGTGTCAATTACAATTATATTGCATAACCACTCATATTGTCAATCCATATTCTAATATTACTAAAGAAAAAAATAAAAAAAAAATTTTTCTGACTATACTTTTAATCATTCATGCTTTGCGAGATAACAA
>BLBF01000003.1:107396874-107412606 GCA_015471245.1 Laticauda colubrina | reverse complement strand
CCGAGATCGCAGCTGTAACACCGAGACGTAGCTCCGCCTTCTCCCAGATTAATTTCTTAACAATCCACCACCACAAAGTGCAGAGATATAAGCAATAGGTTGAGTCCATTTATTAACAGAGGTCTTGCAAACGAAATCTTAAAATAAGTCAAATCGGATTTCTGGTTATGGTGACTGTATGGATATAGAATGGCACATATTCACCCATCTACTCAAATTACCTCCAATTCAACATGGAATTTGGCTAGAAGGGTTTTCAACCATCCATTAAATCATTTTACCTCCTCTCTAGATCCTGATGGTAAAGGGTATAGAACTGCTCAGTATTCAAAGCTTTAGATATGCACTGAAAAAAGTTAGCCCATAAAATGTGGACCACTGTCATTAATTATATGGAATGACTATCAAATATTGGAACAACCTTTTTAGTAAATAATTTGCTTATGCTGTTATATTAATCTTAGAGATAAGAAAGGCTTCAGGGCATTTTGAAAATGTACATATTACATTCATAAAGTAGTAATATTCCTTGCAAGGTGACATGTCCATGAAATAAATTTGTAAATTCTGGAATGGTTCATACATCTGAAAACTGTTAAGGCTGGATGTGGATTAAATTTTGCATGTACCCACAACTGTTGGCAACTTGCTGAGCAAACAGAGTTGGATCAGGGACACAACAAAATTTCAAAATGTGTAGTGCAACCCTGCTCTTTGTCCCTCTTTGCCTACATGACCATGGGAGTGGACAAGCAAGATGATAAAGAAATAACTTTAGCCACAATGGGCTGCATGTAGGGAGCCTACCAAAGGCTATCAGAGAGGGAAGCGAACAGTTGTTTCCAGATAGTAAGTACAGATTCAAGAACATGAAGGTAAAAGAAGTAGAACAAATTATTCCTGACAAGAGGCAGACCAGAGAAGAAAAAGCCTAAAGTTCAATAGTAGAAACGTGGAAAGAAGAAAATAAAAAAACAGAAAGAACAGCAGCTTTGGCTGCAATATCATCTAAATTAATGCTTTGTGCTAAAGCTGTGATGGTGAACCTCTATGTGTGCCACAGGTGGCACGCAGAGCCATTTGTGCAGGCACACAAGCCCCAGCCAAATGTACCTGCACTGCACATGCACGTGCCTCCCAGCTGATTTTTGGCCTGTTTGAGGCAGTTTTCGCCCTCCCAGAAGCTCAAAGGAAAAACGGGCCTTCCAGAAATATTGGAAATGCCCGTTTTCAGCCTCCAAAGGGCCTCTGAAGCCCAGAGGTAGCTGTTTTTACCCTCTCGGGGGCTCAAGGGAAGCCTCTGCAGCCTTTGGAGGCCAAAAAACGAGCCCGTTTCAGCACTTCTGGTAAGGAGCTGGAAGTATAGTTCTTAAAATTTTTGAATTGGAGTTTTGCAAAACTTAAATCCTGGAAAGTACAAAATTGTGACACATAAAGCAGGAAGTTCATTATGCTAGTTTTACAGTTGCTGTATAGTGGTAAAGACATAATTACTACCTCTGCTGCCAGCAAAATTTAAAATAAATTAGCAACCTTATGGGGCTTGCTAGTAGCAAATTAGTGTGTTCCTTTGAGGAAGCAAGGAATTAAAAAATAATTCTCAGGTATTTGAAGATCTTAGTTTATTCCATATAAATTTTATTTCCCAACAGCAGGTATGACTCATCTGGCTTTTGGCTTAACCTTTGTTTTGGAATAATTAACATTTTTTTTCCTCCCACAATAAAGCTAGAGTTTGGTGGCTTGTTGCAGAGAAGATAGCCCCAGCATCCATATACAGTACTGGAAGTTGGAATTCACTTTTTCAGATCATAAAACAGATATAAAATTGAATAAATGGGAAAAAGTGTACAGCTTTGATTTACTCCGTTTTGAGAGGGACTGGTGCACGTCTAACTTGCATTTAAAAAAATCATTATATTTTTTGATCAGAAGTTAAACTTTCTATCAGTAAATGAGGAGATCAGTTGTGCCCAGAGGCTGTCTCTATGAATTGAATCAAAAGCTGCTTTCCAGTCAATTAAAGGACATACAGTGTATCTCTTGGATGTTTCTGCTCCATAGCATAGCACTAAATGTACTCCATAGTGCAGCACTAGGCCTAACATTGTCCTAAATTGAACTAGATTGCTTCTCAGCCAAAACCCTATACAAGGCTGTTCAGTTTGCTAAAATACTTGGTATAGTTTACTGAAATACTTAGACGGCTCCAATAAAGGAAAATATCTATCGCTCAGGGCTGAAATAAGCACTGATGATGTTACTTAGTTTGGGTAATGAAATGTCTGTAAGAAAACAAGCAAGTTCAGAGAGCACCAAGGACCCCTCACTTAAAAGGCTGACTGGATGGAAATGAAATGGATTGTCTTTTAGCATTCCAGCTTTCCCACTTTGTCACTAAATACCCTAGATAGTCAGTTGCTCTAATACTAAGATCTTGGACACCAAAGTCAGTCTCTGTAACAAATGACTTTTTCATTTGAGCAACACAAATAATCCAAGTGTCATGATCAATTGCTTCTTCTAGTTTATTAAAGTCACACAATCCCATTTATGTCCTCAGTTCTGAAGAAATTCTTCCTTTAAGCCCCTGTCCCACTGCACCAACGGATGCAAAGAGGATGTAAAATGTTAAAAAAAGCTTGCCATCCGTTGGAAAACGCGATGCATCCGTTGTGTACTCACTGCATACGTGTTTCATACGCTCTATCCCTCCAGCATCCGTCCACTGCGATTTCATCCGCACAAGAAGTTTTGAGCTGCACAAAACTTTGTGAACGGATGAACTTTCCGCTGTGTACGATGTAAATCCGTGACATCCGAGCAACAAACGTTCTATGTCCGTTTATCATCCGTTAAACGTCCGCTGTATCCTCTCTGCATCCTCTGGGCATCCCCGCAGCTCATATCCGCTGCAGCTGAAAACGGAAAGAGGGAGGAAACAAAAGGTACACGGAACGTCTACACAGCGTTAGTAGCACGGAAATAGAAAGGATGCTCAGTGAACGGTTTGCATCCGATATACATCCGCTAGGCTTCCTATGAACATCTGTTTAACATCCCCACTACATACTACTCACGTCCGTTCTTTTCCGTTCTTTTCCGTTCTTTTCCGTTCTGTTTATGCAAATTTTCACCACTTTTTGGAGCGGATGACAACGGATGGAGTCACCTCCGAAATTTTGCTCATCCGCTGTGTCCTTTATGCATACGTTTTGTGTCCATCGGCCAGTGGGACAGGGCCTTAAGGCACAGTGCCCAATTGGACAAGAGTCTGACTGGCTTGGTTATTACAGTTTAATTTTAAACCCCGAAATCCTTACAAAAGGAACAAATACTCTTCCCATCACCATCTCTAGCATTAATTTTAACCTTCTTTTAAATACACATTTCATATTCAGATAAGAGAACAGCAAAGGAGTATCCACATCAGCATTACATCCTTTCACTATTCAGCTGTATTTTGTATTCCTCAAACTTCCCACTCCAATGCAACAGAACTGAATAGAAAAATTTTTGTTACTTGCAATGTTGTTTAGAAATGAAATTTGATTCACCTGATCCTTTTGGCTTCCCCACACTTATTTCACATTAGCCCATCTTTCTAATTTTAAACCAATTGATTCATTGTCAGTGCTATAGTGCCTGCTGGCGTTAGTTTTCAATGAATTAAAATTTAGTTTCTCTAAATGGAGATTCTCAATCATCCAGGTCATGGTTGTCCCAAAGGTGCTTTTTCAAGAGGCAACTGGACTTTCTGGCTTTTTTTTGAAGACGTTTCACTTCTCATCCAAGAAGCTTCTTCAGCTCTGACTGGATGGTGGGGAATGGATCCATGTTCAATGTGTCAAAATTGAACAGCCCTCTCGCAATATAGGGTGAGGGAGGGATACATCGTCCATCTCCAATCTACAACACAGTCCTTCCAACAGTTCCAAAGTGGCTCCACACCAATGTGCACCACTCAGGTGACCCCGAGGACACAGATAAACCTCCGGATGGCCTCAACAACTCTCTATGTCTGCAAGGAGGACAAATCCTTCCGTTCCCCACCATCCGGTCAGAACTGAAGAAGCTTCTCGGATGAGAAGCAAAACGCCTTCGAAGAAAAACCAGAAAGTCCAGTTGCCTCTTGAAAACGCACCTTTGGGATAAAATTTATTTTAGTTCATGGCTGTAAAATTCTGCAGGAGAGAATAAATACTGAGATATCGATTTCAGGGGGAGGGGGGGGCTAATGGCGTGCATGGTGTTCTTTTGTACGTGGCCGTTTGCTTTCACTTTATTCCCCGGCTTGTCCCCACACACATTAATACCCACCCTCCATACTCCGCAAGGCTGGTAAGAAGTCTTGCTCCAAAAGGTGCGTATGAATGCGTGAGTCCCTTCATCTCGGACTCTTCACTCTAGACCGGAGTACAGCAAAGGAAGGCCGTGCACTAGGCGGACTTTTCCAGTCAGCAGGCTCACGTCCTCTTTGGTTTGGCCCCCTTACCACAGAACTGAAAGCGCCAATTAGCGGCCAGCGTTTGAGCGCTCAAAACAGACGCAGCGCCCAACCGCTGTGCGCGGGCCGAAAGACCCGCGAGCGGGAAACTCGATCCGAAGACGGATTGTTTCAGACTGAGCTCCCGCCGGGAGCAAAAACAGAAAGGCGATTGGCGGCGGGGAAGGTGGGCGTGGCTCCTGTGGGAGGAGGGAGGCGGATCAGCTCAGGCGCGAAGTGCCAGGATTGGCTGTGGCGCAACTGAGACGTTGAGCCGGTGGCGCGCGGAGCGGGTTTGGGAAAGGAGCCCGAAAGGGGCGGGACAGAACCGCAAAGAAGCCAGCCAGCCTGCCTGCCTGCCTGCCTGCCTGTCATGGCGCGGGTGTCGGTCTTGGGAGTTTCGTTGCTGGAGAATCCCAGCCCGTTTGACCAGCCGCTCCGCTTTCAGGTGCAGTTCGAGTGCGGAGAGGCGTTGCCCCACGGTGAGTATCGGGCGTTGGGTGAGGACCGGCACGCGAAGTGTTTCCCTCCAACGGGCCGCGTTTTCTCGGAGCAGAGATGCGTAACAGCGGGAAGACTTGGTTCCGAGGATGTTCGGCCAAAATAATTAATTACTAAATGGACCCTGGCTATACTCTCGTTCCGTGGCTGTCCGGCCTCGGCCTCTCTCTCTCTCTCTCCCTTTTTTTTTTTTTTACAAAGTGGCTTTGGGGACCAAAAAGCGGAGCGTTGTGTTATTGGGAAAGAAGTGGGTTGAGATTGAAACGAAATACCGACTGTTGGTGGGAGGAGGAGGAATCGTTGGAATCGTGATTGTTGTCCGATCACTTTAGCCCAATCTCTTCACAAAAATCATTTCAAAATGCTTCTGCCTCCAAGAATTAATAGCAATTAATAGCAATACTGTTAACAACAACAACAACACCCGTTTCTTCTATTTGATGGGGGGTAGGGAAGGAAAAGTATTGACCTGGCGGGATTCCTCATAGACATTCGTGTTGGGGATGTTCACACAAAGCTTACAGCACTGCCAGAGGAAAAACGGAGGGCTTTTCAGGCTTCAGAATACAATAAACCCGTGTGTTTTTGTTTGTAGGCTAGATGGACTTTCAGAGTACTGTAATAATCATGAATTCTTTCAGATTTCAGTTGAATGTTGCTTGGGGATTCTTATTAGAAAGCTTTCAGATCATTTTATCAGTCAGAAATAATATTCTGTTTACGGTTGGGTTAATTTACAGAGCTTACAAAAGCTTTTACTATCAGCTCATTAAAAGCTTTATGCTCTATTCTGTTCTACGATTTTTGACAGTTGTATTCGCCCTTTCATGCAAGGCAACTCACCACCCCCACCCCCACCCCCAACTTTAAATTGTCAAATAAATGCATCTGCACATTACACTCTGGGGTGAGTTAATTCCACTGCTGTTTAGCATTTATTGTTTTTTCTTTTATTCCTCCTGTCATAGTTGCATGTACGATTCTTAAAGAGGCAAGTCTACTTAACTACTTAGCTGCAAGTGGAAAATGAGCTAACAAATCCATTTGCTGCGTATAGAACAAATTGGTAGTGGTTTTCTTAGTAACATCAAGATGATTGTCTGGCCTAAATCTAAATTTACAATCTGTTACAGGAGCTAGAATCAGGAAAGACACGTGGGCATGATGTCTCTTTTTCTATCAATCTGATTCTGTATCTTGGACTGAGAAATTTAAATTTGATCCTCTTGGCTTCTGCTTCCTACTGATTATTTCATAGGATTTTCATTTACGCTATGATTCAGAATGATTTTGAGGAATCGCTATTTTCTTTACCTTCCCCCCCCAAAAAAAAAAAAAAAATACAAGACATCCTCTAACTTATACTACTGATTTGCTTACAAAGAAACACAAAGCACTTTATCCAGTTATAGCCTTTGGAAGAAGAAATTGGGAATCAATCTTTTGCTATAGTGTGACTTAAGTGTTTGACTTTCCTCTTGTAAAGAAGCCTAGGAAGTGCCACAGAAAAAGAGTAAGAAACATGATAATATTCCCTGTTTTGCATTGCTGATATTCTTATGTGATTCTATTTATATAAAACTATGAAGTTAATACCATGTAGTTCACTTGTAAACAACCTTGAAGAAAAAGACCATTATGGCTGGTGTGGTTAAGACTCTGGTGTGATAATTGGTAGGCTAGCGTTCGAGACCCAGTTGCTGCTGCAGGATGGGATAAGCTATCACTTGCCTCAGCTCCTGAAAATAGTTTGGGCGAAGGGTGGCAGTGCCAATAGGCAGCAGTGGCAATCTCTGCTGCCTAGAATAGCTGATTGGCAGTATTCCAGGAAGCCGATCCAACTGCCAATCAGCAGTGAAGGCTCCAGTGTTCCCTGGCGGTGGCGGCTCAGCTCCGTTGACCAATGGTGGGCGCAACGGAGCGGAGCATTGACGAGCCATGTACTGGGGCTGTGATAATATGCTGGAAGGCAGAGGCAGATTTTTTTTTCTTGTTTTCCTCCTCTAAAGGTAACGTGCGTCTTATGGTTCAGTGTGTCTTATAGTGTGAAAAATATGGGTAGGTTAATTATCAAATTAAGTAAGGCATTTGATAATTATGCCTTACTGAAGTCAATAAGAGCAACATCAGTCTTGTTCTTGCACAGATGTATAACATCCCCAAATGTGTTAATTTAGTGACTTGTATCAATATTTTCGCTTTGCAAGAGTGAAGGATAGTGCATTTCTCTCAGTGATTTAGTATTGCAGCATTTATATTCTTGCAATTATATCCGTTTTTATTTTTCAGATTTGGAATGGAAAATCATCTATGTGGGATCTGCAGAAAGTGAGAGATATGATCAAATTCTTGATTCTGTACTAGTAGGACCTGTTCCAGCTGGGAGACATATGTTTGTGTTTGAAGTAAGCTCTATTTTTCTTTATTTGGAAAAAGAAAGGAGGGACACAGCATGAGTAGAGAAAGAAGTCTAATCACTTGCAATGCTTTTTAAGTAGAAAAGTGGGATGAAAATATTCTACAAATCTACAAATACCTGAAAATTAATTTCTTTTAATATTTCTAGTAGTAAAGTTCTTCTAGAGCAGAGCTCCCAACCTTTCTGGCTTCACAGACCAGCAGGGGTTGGGGGTCCCTGTTCTAGATGAATATGTCCTAAATTACATGTTCATTCAATCATAGCTAAGCAATTCAGTGCATGCTCTGTATGGAGAAGTTCTGAGATCAACTCCCAATATATCAGAATAAGGGCTGGAAAAGATTCTGATCTAACACCATAGAAAACTGCTGCAATGTTGACAGTGCTAAATTAGACCAGAGATCTGTTTTGCTTCGTTTATGCTAAAATCCAATGAAAGGTGTTGAATACAATATTTAATTTGGAATCCATTTAGAAATGGATTTAAATCTTCTTTCAACCTAGAAACTGTTGGGTTTTTTTGAGTAATATATGGCTTACTGTTAATAAAATGGAGAATCCATTTATGCTTTATATTCTTTGGAAGAACAGCAAGATACAAATGTGATCAATATGTTTTCCATTTCTTCCGTAGGCAAATAGTCCCAAGCCTGATCTAATCCCTGAAGGCGATGCTGTGGGAGTTACAGTAATACTCATTACTTGCACCTATCTTTGTCAGGAGTTTATCCGCATTGGGTATTATGTGAATAATGAATATATAAATCCTGAATTAAGGGAGAACCCACCTCTCAAGCCAGACTTTTCCCAGGTAAGAACAAACCCATTGTATTTTTTCAGTTTAACACAACCCCTTATCTAAATTACAGTACCCACTCCCTAGAAATTAGGTAAAGGAAAATTGGCTGGTATAATTTTCTGAAATATGAGGAGTCAAGTGGGAAATTATAATTTGTTTTGCTTATATAGTTGTACAATGGCCCTTTCATATGATAATAGTTATTTGTATATCTGTATAGACAAGTATAGTGAACTAGACAATCCGTGATCCATGGGTCCAGGCCAAGTGATGCAGTGCAAGTGCAAAGGGACTGGTGGAGTCTGCAGGAGTTGGGGAGACTTACCTGAGCTATTTGCAAGCTTCCCAGAAAGGAAATTGTTAAGACCAAACTCTCTACTATGCTCCTGCCATCAGCTGTGGACATGTCCCCATTGATGTTTGCCCTGCAAGCTTCCCAGCCTTCCATTTTCAGATATTGGGACCTTTGTAAATGAGGATCATATAGTTTCAGAGAGGTTTCCTTATCTAAAAAGAAAAACAGAATGATCACAGCTTGACTAATGGCTTGTTGGCTTACCCATTGTGGGAAGCTGGCAGTAAGCATTGGAAATCTTCCTTCCATCCTTTCCTCCTTCCTTTCTCTCCTCCCTCTTCCTTCCTTCCTTCCTCTTTGTTCCTTCTTTTGTTCCTCCTTCCCAGCAGACAGCGAAGTGGCTGCTGCTGCATGGGGGAGGAAATAAGGCATTGCCCAAGTTGCTGGAAACTGTCACAGAAATAAGGATTATATGATTGCAGCAGCAGCAATGCTGAAGCAGTCACAACTTTCCCAAATTTCATTCCCTTGGAAGTAAGAAATCACTATCCTCTTAAGTTAGCACATTTCAGGAATCCTTGTTGACAAGAGTTTTGCTGTATGATGCACTTTTTCACCCTGTTAAAGGTTACAAACACAAGAGTTTTGATAGTATATAGGCTTTATTAAGACGGAGCATGTTTTCAAGAAAATGAAATGCAGGCAATCTCCAAATAGCAGCTGTAACAGATCAGTAATTCTTGAAATTAGCAATTATGTAGTATTGGTAAATAGAGACACTGTTATACAAATTAGGATCCCAGAATTGGGTCAGAGGTGGTTACAATGATTTCAGCTCAATATCAGTTTACTATATTCCTAGACAAGTCACTATGTCTTGAATAGGATGCAGAAAAATCGATAGTCCTTACTATACAGAATGAACCTTGGTATTTTTTGAGCTATAGCAAATAATTTTGTGTGTGATTAAATGATTTTGCTTGGTGAATATTAAGATTTAAATCTCAAAGTTAATGTCAAGTATTACTGATCATCTTAAAGTAAAGGAACTTGTTAATTTAATTGAGGAAAGGATATATCTGACAAAAACATTTAAAGCAAATTGACTTGTTGGGATGGAGTAAAACATTCAGAACAGAGGACTGAATTAATGTGCAAAACATGCAGGTCTCTTGCATAGAGATTACTTTGATGAAATACTGTAGAGTAGTACAAATTATTCATAATCAGTTTCTATTAGTATTTCTATTTCTATTTATAAATATATGAGAATATTTGTAGCTCTGTGGAAGTCCTTGGTGTTCTCTAAGCTTGGTGGCTTTCTTGAAGATGTTTCATTATCAAACCAGCACAGTAGCACAGATGATATTTTGGTAGTTTGGTAATGAAATGCCTACAAGAAAAAAATCCCCAAGCTCAGAGAGTACCAAGGATCCTATGTTTATAATTATATTATTCTACATAATGCTAATTATTTTTCTACTGCTTTTCTAGTTGCAGAGGAATATTCTGGCCTCCAATCCCCGAGTCACCCGTTTCCACATCAATTGGGATGGTCCTAAAGATCAGATGGACAATATTGAAAATGTAGAGCCAGAGCCTGATGGTTTCCTGTCTTCTAACTGTGCCTACATCAAAGGATTGATCCCTTCTGTCGGCTTGCAACCTGAAAATTCAATGGACTGCATGTAAAATAGGCAGAAGAATTTAAAGATGCAGAAAATTGCAACTAAGTGAATTATTTGAAAAATCTGTGAAGAGATATATTGATTCTTATGGCTAACAGAGCAATGGGAGAGCTAATTGTTACATCTGTGTAGACAAACAACAGAGCTCTTTTCATATTTGGATTTATAACAAATATGCCTTCCCCATTATAGATCTTTAATTTTGTCATGTTATTTCTTGAGTAAAAATTGGATCCTCCTATGCTGACTTTTTATGAACACTAGTTGACACAGAAAAATCTTGTGCCATAATTCCTGAAGATTCAGAACAGTGGGAACTAACTTAATATTCTGATCATCCATTTCCTAAAAGTTGGCACAGCAAGCACTCTCATTTCTGGACAATTTGAATTTCTCTTTTTTTGTTGTTAGTACAGAGAGCTGACTCTTGAGGACATGCTTTTAATAAATGACCAGATATATCATAGCTGTTACTTGATTGTTCCTATTTTATAGCCATTTTCTCTTTGGCTTCAAAGATAAAGGAAAGTGTAGTTTAGAGAAAAAGCCTGCTGGTTATATAACAGTCATAATGCTGCTTTTGAGAGTGTTCTAGCATGCCACAACTATTTGCTAGTAACCTCAAAATGACTTCCAATGTCTGAGTAGCAAGAATAGGCCAGTGCTGAACTATCTTTGTATGCATCTTCACTTGTGGTCTTATAAATACTGCACTCTAAAATGCTATTTACAGTTTATACAGACACTTGTCGTTATTAGATACTTGTCCTATCAAAAAAGAAACCCCACCCTAAGATGTAGAAAGAGTTATGCAGGCACTTATACTATATTAGGTGCCTTGTACCTCTTAGGTTGTGGTTTCCTTTTTGATAGGACAAGTTTTATGTTTTTTTGGTTTTTACCTGGCTTACTTGCTTTCAGGGATTACATTTTTGTATTTGACTATTTACCTGATATATGATAAATATTCTGCACAGGAGTCTTTTATGGAAAGGATTTTCAATAAAAATTGTGCAAAAACTACATGATTTACATAATAGTGTTTGTGGCATAAAACATGGAGTATCTCCTCTGATAAGTTAATATTTAGGAAAGTTAAAACTGATGCTTATCAGTTTTGTTGCTTCAAAACTAGAGCAGTGAAATATATTTCAATTATTCTGAGGAAAGCTTACCTACTATGTAGGACTTAACCAGTTATCAAGTGGTATTGATTTAAGTCAGCTAAATGAGAACAGGTTTTCCCTCTGAGGTATTTAACTTTCTATGGCAAAGATTCCTAGATCCCCAGAAGTTGTTAAAAACAGAATATTATGTTCAAATTGCAGTCAGTACTAATCCAAAATTATATTTTGGATATAAAATAGTCTGTTTTATAAAAGAACAGTAAAAGCATTTCATAATAAAACTATTAACATAATGATTGTTGAAAGCAAATGTAAGTAGCAATATAAAATGAAATTTAAGTAAAATAGAGCAAAATAAAGATGTAAAAGAGAGACATGAAGTCTAGGAATAAAATATCTAATTTGACAGATCTACATTAAATACTGAGATGTCATGAAGATTTCTGTTCTAGGTACTAGAAGAAAAAGTTGCTGAAATCAGATATCCCCCTTAAGATCAATTGGAACATGAACCTTAATTAAACTCAAGAGGTACGAAATATAATACATGCTTTTATTTTTTGTGACCATAATTTGAGAATATGAGCATAATTCAGTATATAAATACTGAGTTTTAATTGAAACAAAAAGATTGTCAAACAGAAATGGAAAAACTTGGAATTAGTAAGTTTATTTAGTGCTATGTAAATCTTTTAAAATAAAATCACATATAATTTTTTTTGACAAAAGTAAGATAGAAAATGTGATCCAATGTACTTCAATGTGGAATAAGCCTCAGCTTTGAAGTGTCTGATCTTATTTTGAGTGTTATTTTAAACTCTAGTGATTCTAAGATTTATCTGCCACAGGCTATTACTATGGAACAAAGATGCTGTATACTATAAATGTTATTTTTCTGTTTTGCTTCATTTTTGCCACTTTTCCAATGTCCCATTTCTTATGGCAACTTTGTTATAAGCTGTCCACCAAAAATTCCATCCATTTTTTTTAAACCAAATATGTCCAGAAAGGGCCTACTTTCGATATATTAAGTGAAACTAAACTGCTCAATTACTGAAAGATACTGCATTATTACCTTTATAGAACACTTATGCTAAGCACTGCTTTGTCTTTGGTTTGCTTCAGTGTATTTCAGTAATAGTCTATTAACATGAAATATAATTATTTTAAAGGTTATTCCATATTTCAACAACAAGGACTTCTCTAATGAAAGACAGAACTGCCTCCTTATTTTGGCCTCCTCAAAAATAATTGAAGAATTTCTTTAGATCCAAGAAGCTGGATATTCATCTAAAATTATTACAATCTTTTTTTACTGATAGTTCTTATGTAAAAGTAAGCGATTACAGTCCTAATAGAAATACTGATTTATATTCCTCACTAAAATATATGAATAATAACCAACCTTCAACTTTTTTCAATTTATTTTCTTTAAGAAATACTTTTTTTTAATTCAGCCTGCTTTCTATTAAACAATGGGGGTAAATATGTCTGTTTTATGCTACCTGCAGCTTTTATAGTTTCCAGCTTTTATAACATAAGCAAACAAACAAACTGTTTTGCTTTCAGTCTTGACAATATAAACTCTACTTTTCCTGAACTTGTGTTCCCTTGAGACAGGAATATTTCTTGATAGGATTCTTATTAAACCTTTTAATCTTCTTCAAGGTTACTTTCTTTTTAAGCTGTTTCCAAACGAAACAAGCTACAAGTATGGGAGAGCAATCGTACATCAGGAATGAAAATATAGAAGTTGAAAGGATTGAGGGGTTTCTGAAAAATTCTCTTATGTAAGTATTTTACATTCTGCTACAATAATGATAGGGTAGCCCCACAATGCTAAAAACAAGCCAATTATTTTTTCATCCATGTTGTATACAATGGCTGGGATCTAATCATTCTGGAGGTTCTTTTCCCCAAGGGATAAAATAGCACAAGCACTGCAGAAAACAGGATATTTTATTCCTTTTTAGATACTGTCTGGCATCACTACAAAATTATATTTTATAAATCTCGAGCAACAGAAGGATTTTTCTTTTTATATTTTTATCCTATAATAAAGACACTTCTTTATCCTACCAAAACATCAGATATATATATAAATTTTGAATTTCTAAAATGCTAACATTTACAGATATATTAAAAAGAAAACTTCCAAATTGTAAGGTAGTTATATCACTTTTTACATGGTCCAGAATTCAGAATGTTTCTGCTATTTCAGAGCAGTATGAGGAATCTGCAAGTTGAACTAATTTGCTCTTTATAATTATTTTCCAGATAAGGAGAGGACTTGAGACCACACGCAAGTGCTCCAGAAAGTTGCTTCTCCTGAGGAGAATGCAAATCAGCAGTCTCCAATGGATTTAGAGCTTTAAGACGTAAGGAAAAGCCATTTTCACACATAATCACAGTTGGTGCCTTTAGGGATACTGGTTTTTCATACAGGTAGTCCTCAACTTACAACAATTCATGCAAAGTTACAATGGCACTGAAAGAAAAGTGACTTAGGACCATTTTTCATATGACCATTGCAGCATCCCCATCACATGATCAAAATTTGGACACTTGGCAACTGACTCATGTTTCTGATAGATGCAGTATCCCAGAGTCATGTGATCAACTTTTGTGATTTTCTGACAAGCAAGTCAATGGGGGAGGCCAGAATCACTTAGCAACATAAATTTATGTGATCATAAATCAAGGACTACTTGTACTTGATTTTCTTCTAATAGGAATCTTTAAAATTGCTATGTTTATAGCATCGGGTGAGTTTTCTTCAATCCTTAGCTAAAGAAGTTTTAAACACAAGTTTAAGAACTTTAAAAAATAACAAAAGGTTTATTAATATATTGATTTTGGAATGTTACACATGTAAGTAGATCGATTTGAAAAATGAGTTTGGAATTCTAATAATTATTCCTTTGGGGAAATGGTTTCTTTTATTCAAATATTCTTTTTAAAAGAATGGGACTTTGAAGGTGGAACACTAGAAGAAACCAAGATTACAATTAAAGGAGAATAATATTTATATCTGACAAATAAAGAATGGAACAAAATCCTTTAATATTAAAAGTACTGGAGGATATTTTTGTACAATGGACCTAGAAAATAATTTTAAGAGTGTCTGTCATAATAGCTAGATTGCATTTAAAACTTACTACAGAAGAGGAACAAGTTATACTGGACAAAACAGACTGATATAAAATGATCTGTCATTTAAAAAATGACAGGGTACTGGAATAATATAGAAAAAGAACTACAGATAGTACAACTGTTCGTTTAGTGACCGTTCAAAGTAACAGTGGCACTGAAAAAAGTAACTTATGACCATTTTTCACATGACCTTGCAGCATCCCCAAGTCACATGACCAAAATTCAGGTGCTTGGCAAGTGGTTATTTATGATGATTGCAATGTCTTGGGTCATGTGATCAGCTTTTGCGACCAAGCAAAGTCAATGGGGAATCCAAATTCACTTAACCCTGTTATTAACTAAATGTTATTAAATGCAATGATTCACTTAACTGGCAAGAAAAGTCGTAAAATGTTCAAACTCACTTAACAAATGTTTCACTTAGCAACATAAATTTTGGGCTCAATTGTGGTCGTAACTCGAGGACTACCTATACTCTGGATATACACATGAAGTTGGGTATTGTCTTAATAATTGAAAAGGATATAGAAACAAACCAAAATAATGACATGAATAATTTTCCCACATTGGATTTACAGAAGAAACTTTTAAAGCTTTGAAAATTTTGTGAGAAGGGATAAAGAAAAAAGAAAATAAATCATGTTCTTACATGATTAAAGATCAAAAAATTATTTGTTAAAAATAAAAGGAATATCAAGATTTATCTGTTCAGTTTTAAAATAAATATGTTATCTCTGATAATTCATGGATTTTTGATAATCCAGACTTGTTCAGAGATAAGAGATATGGGAAGAAGAGATCATTTGTTGTATGTTAATAGAAGTGCTAAGTTACGAAAATAATTTATATTTGTGATGAGGGGAAAATCATTGTTATTTTTTCTACTTTTGTTTTCTGCAGTATTTTTTAGTTTGCATTAGATTTTAATCTTTTTAACTATAATGCAATGTTTAATAAAATTATTATTTTTTCTAAAAAGATGTAACACAGAATTTGGAAAGTTAATATTTGACTGTCAGGGTTGGTTTTTTTTTTCTTTTTTAAAATTTATTAATTTTCTACAAACAGAAAAACGTACAAAACATTAAAAACATCTACTCTCATATATACTTCCGGTGTATCGGTTGGTTCATCAGTTTTGTGCATTCATTTTATAGTGTCAATTACAGTTATATTGCATAACCACTCATATTGTCAATCCATATTCTAATATTACTAAAAAAAAATAAAAAAAATCTTTTTCTGACTATACTTTTAATCATTC
>BLBF01000003.1:107378042-107391874 GCA_015471245.1 Laticauda colubrina | reverse complement strand
GCCCCGAGATCGCAGCTGTAACACCGAGACGTAGCTCCGCCTTCCTCTCTGTCAGGGTTGGTTTTTATTTATTTTGCGACATCGAATTTTATTAATTAAATGTTTATGCCTCTGTCTCCCCTACAAGGTGAATCTGGATGGCAGAGTCCCAAAGGTTTTGTTATCTTTAATCATTTGCATATATCTTAGGTACCTGATTTTATTTTAATCAAAATCTGTTAGCAAAATTCCAATATGAAAACTTTGATCAAATAAGTGAAGAAAATGTCTTTTGCTGTCTCTGACATATAAGTGGATATTCACCATCATATTGTATTTCAGATTATGTGATACTTCTTCATAATCAATAATATTGCTTCAGCTCACAAACTTAACAGAGGAAAAGACTCAAGATTGGAGAAAGATGACAATGTTTGTTAGATAAATGATTTCTAATTGGTTTCTGAGCCCAGTTAAAAGTTCTGCTTTTTTTTCTATCTAGATGGCCTTCATGACATCTCATGATCATTTTCCTCTTTATAATGTAAACTACCCTGAAACTGTCACAGATCTTTTTAAATTTATCTACAACAAAGCCATAAATCCTAATCTATATTCCAAGGAACTACTCGAGGTATCCCTAGAAAGGGCATTAAGCATTTTTTTAAAAGGAACTTAACTAAAACTGCAAATCTTCTCAAATCTTACAAGATTTCAGCTGCAAATTGTAAAATTATGACGTTGAGGTTACAGTACACGATTTTAACCATTTTAATTTCTTCAAATTTTTAATTTAAGGACTGGATCCTGTGGACACTATCTGAAACAGATAATTGCACTATGGTGCCTGCAAACACCTCATTGCTGATTCCTACTTTATTGACAGATGATTCCTACATGATTTCAGCGGTCTGAGTAAAGGAAAGAGTTCAAAATCTTTACTCAGCATCTATGACTGTTGTTCTGCCTTTTAGCCATTAGGCAAAAGTACAGGTAGTCCTCGACTTGCAACCATTCAGTGACTGTTCAAAGTTAGAACAGCACTGAAAAAAGTGACTAATGACTTTCATACTTAACAATGATTGCAGCTTCCCCACAGTCATGTGATCAAAATTCAGATGCTTGGCAACTAACTCATTTATGGGGGGGTCATGTGACCATCTTTTGCGACCTTACAAGCAAAGTCAGTGGGGAAACCAGATTCATTTAACTGTTATTAACTTAACTACAGTGGCACAAAAGGCCATAAAATGAGGCAAAATATTTCACTTAGCAACAAAAATTTTGGATTCAACTGTGGTTGTAAGTCAAGGACTACCTATAATTCCTTTCCAATACAGATACGGAATTCTCTCTTGGCATCTGAATGTTTGCCTTTGGTACTCTGCTATTCTTCCACTACAACTGTTTTCTGTTTGTCTTCTTTTAGTGTTTTCTCAAAACAATTACTTCTCATTATCTGCTTTTATTAGCCCATCCACTTTATTATTAAGCAAGAAGTAGCAGCAGTGCAATCACTTTTACAAGCATTTGGGTACACAGAAGTACCATAGTTCTTATTTGCCCCAGATCACCAAGAAATGTAACTGTCGATTGTCTCTTTGTTTCCTGTATGCACAGTGTTTTACAGCAACCTTCTTTTTATATTGCAAATGTCTGTGATGTAATAGGGCTTTCTTGCTTCAATGCTGCTATTGGTGCCAATTCTTTCAGGACCTTTGTTATCAATGTTCCTGTTTTCAGCTTTTTGAAAGATACCTTAGAAATAGGGCTCAGTTACCCCCAGGAAACCCAACATTTCTTAGCCAACTGACATATTTAAAATACTGAAAGTATCTTATGGGCTACTCTGGATATAGTCAATCATAAAACATCCACAGACCAGAAGAAAAAACTCTATAATCACTCTGAATGTTTTGAGCATTTTTAGGTGGGGATTTTGCAATATGCTAGTTTTCTATTTCTGTTTATAATTTAAAAATTTTTTAAAAACCACAATCAGGATAGGGTGCTTGTTTGATCATTCTAGGGCTTTAAAAATGAATGATGCCCTTGGCTACCTGTATTTTGTTGCATTCACTTTGACTGAAATCTTTTATGGATCAGGGACTCAGGTGAGTCCTCTGTACTATTTTCTTGCTATTCTGATTTTTGCTGAAATTCCTAATTAATCTTGAAATTCTTCAAGAAATTTTTTCAAAAAGAAAAAAGAATGTTGGCAATTAATTTTATTCTTGAGTTTTTATCCATAAAAGAAAAGCAGGTTCAAATACTCCTTATAGTATTTTACTTTAAGGCCCTGTCACACTGCCCAACGGATGCAAAACATTAGTAAAAAGGACACAACGGACGAGCAAAATGTTCCATCCGTTGTTATCCGCTTTCAAAAGGGGCAAAAATTTGCATAACCGGAGCGGATAACACGGAAAGGAACAGACGCGGGGAGGACGCAGAGCGGATGGAAAGCGGATGCGGAATGGAAGCCCAGCGGATGGGAGCGGATGACACATCCGCTAGGCTTCCGGGGGACCTCAGCAAAGTGGACGCGGAACGGATACAGCGGATGCAGCAGATGCAGAGCGGAAGCCTAGCGGATGCACAGCGGATGAAGCGGATGCAGACCGGAAGCCTAGCGGATGCACAGTGGAAGCCGAACGGATGCCGAGCGTTAATTGCACATGCGGGGGGGGGGATGCATTGCGTAAGCCCCACGGATATAAAGGGAAGCAGCTCCCAAGCAGGTCACCATTCGGAGGAAAGACCTGCTGCTGGACGGATTGACTGCCTTGCCTGCCCTGCCTGCCTGCAAGCCTTGCTGCCAGCCTGCCTCCCAACCTCCTGGCCAGCCTCCCTGCCAGCCTTGCTCTCTGCCTACCTGCCAGCCTTGCTGCCAGCCTGCCTTCCAGCCTCCCTGCCAGCCAGTCTGCCTGCCAGCCTTGGTGCCTGCCTTCCTGCCAGCCTTGGTGCCTGCCTTCCTGCCACCCTTGGTGCCTGCCTGCCAGGCTTCCTGCCAGGCTTGGTGCCAGACTTCCTGCCACCCTTGGTGCCTGCCTGCCAGCCTCCCTGCCAGCCAGCAACCCCACAACCATGGGGAAGAAGCGAAAGCCTCAGCAACCTGCCGCCATCCCTGGCAAGAGGGACAGAGCCACCCTCCCGCCCCTATCCCTGATTCTGCTTCTGCTGGGGCTTCTGCTGCTCGGGCTTACTCTTCTGGTGCTAGAGCTTCTGCTGAAGCTGCTCCTGGTGGTGGTGCTTCTGCTGGTGCTTACTCTGCTGAAGCTGCTCCTGGCGGTGGTGCTTCTGCTGGTGCTTACTCTGCTGAAGCTGCTCCTGGCGGTGGTGCTTCTGCTGGTGCTTACTCTGCTGAAGCTGCTCCTGGTCCTGCTCGTCCTGTTCATGCTCCTGGACTTGCTCGTACTGCTTGTGCTCCTGGTCTTGCTCATACTGCACATACTGCTCATGCTCCTGGTCCTGCTCATGCTCCTGGTCTTGCTGGCGCTGCTGGTGCTTACTCTGCTGCTGCTGATCCTGGTCCTGCTGGTGCTGCTGCTGCTGCTGCTGCTGATCCTGCTGGTGCTGTTGCTGCTGCTGCTGCTGCTGCTGATGATGATGATCCTGCTGCTGCTGATAATGATGATGATTATTATTATTATGATCCTGCTGGTGATGATGATAATGATGATCCTGCTGGTGCTGGTGCTGCTGCTGCTGGTGGTGTGGAGGAGCAGCCCCTACTACCTGGGAGCCCCTCTGATGAGGGCCCATCTGGTCCTGCCAAAGGGAGGAAGAGGCGTATGCGACAACGGAAGAGGAGGCAATACTCCATTGAAGAGGAACATGAGGATGAGGTGCTGGAGTGGCTGAGAGAGAATGACTATCTGTGGCAGAAGGGACACCGGCTGTACAGGGACACCAAAAGGAAGCAGGCTGCTTGGAGAGAGAAGGCGGAGAGTATGGGCTACACTTTGGAGGTGCTCCTCGGCTGGTGGAAGCACATGCAAACTTGGTATGGGAAGCTGCACCTGAAGAAATCTGGCCAGGCCGCGGTTAAGCTGATGGACAGAGAGACCTACGTCATGGCCAGGTGCAGCTTCCTGGAGGGTGAGATCCACCACCGAGGAGCACCAGGAGCCCCTCTCACGAACCTCTCTCTCCGGCAGCCTGCTGAGATCCAGTCCTCTTCCGGCCGAGAGTCAGTCCCTGTCTCCAGGCAGATTTCTATGGAGTGTGCCACGGCGGAGAACCCGCAGACAGGTGTTGTAACCGTGGTGGAGCACGTGGAGGACTCCCTGGTGCGGTGGGAGAAAGGAGACGACGCGTCTACCACAGCCGTACCCGCATCCACCACCACCCCAGCTCCACCTCCACAGAAAGGCAGAGAGCCAGACAGCAGGAGGGGCAGAGCCACACTGTCCTGCTGGAGATCAGGGACACCATTCGGACCAGCATAGATCTCCTCTCTCAGCTGGTCCACACCGACTCCTCATCCTCCAACCGCAAGCCCTTCCTCACCTATGTCAACCAGACCCTCAGGGACATGGCGGAACCCCAGTACCAGGTGGTGAAGGACCAGATCACTTAGCTGCTTCACAACCCTCCAGATCCAGAGGAACCTGCTCCCACCCAGTCCAGGTCTGCTCCTCCACCCCAGGTGATGTCCCTCCCATTCCAAGGCTTCCCACAGCCCCTCACCTACCAGGGCTACGGCTACCAGGAGGTCCAGCAGCACAGGCAGCAGCCCTTCCCAGTCTAGGCACAGAGTCATCAGGCGACACTGGTTCCACTGATGCCACCGATGCCACCCACGCCAATGATGCCACCGACGACAGCGATGCCACGCACGCCACCGATGCCACTGCCAGTCCTCACCCAGCTGCAGACCAGACAGCCCCACTACACTGCTCCTTCCTCCACCCCACAGCCAAGCCCGGCCTCAGTACATCTGTCCTCGGTACTGGAGCTGACACCACATGGCATGGAGGAAGGAGCTCTTAACATCATGGGGCTGAGCCAGCTGTCCGAGAGCTTCCTCAACACACCGTCACCTGTTGTCCTCTCGGGGCCAGGCACCCCAATGGTGCTTCAGACCAACACTCCAGCACCAGCCACCTCCACAGCACCTGGACACTTCACCCCTGAGACTGGGCACACCTCCGAGTGACCAAGAGGAGTGCCAGAGACTGGCTGGCTGGCTACCTGTGGACTTTATTTGGACACTTGACTTGGGTCATTTTTATTTTACAGCTTGTTGTTCAATAAAGTCTATCTTTGATTCACACACTTGCTTCATTTCTTTTTTTTAATAAAGTCTTGGTGGAAACTTTTAGAAATGGTTTAAGTCTTTGCATGCTTGTGGGATGGGTTAGGATAGCAGTGGGGTGGGCAGGGATACCTGTGGAATGAGCAGGGATACCTTTGGGATGGGTAATAGCTGTGGGATAGATAAACCTCCAGTGCAAGCATAGTGGGACTGTATGGTCCACCCTCCCAGGTGCCACACCTATGGCCCTTCATTATCAATACTAATGTAATCATTGATCCAAACATGTCAACATAAACACAACTCTTTATTAAATGCCCTGTTCATTGTAGGCCCACCCAACATACATGGCCCAATCTTATCCGTGTGATGAGACAGGCTGAAGGAAGCATCCATTAATCATCTATCATCCTGTCTTGCCACTCCACCACTCCAGCTGGGGAGTTGCACCAGTGTTTCAGGAGGTTGCGCTGCTTCTTCCCTTCACGTGAGGCTCTGTTGGGGCCTTGCACATCCTCAGTGTCTATCAGGTTTTGCCCTTGCCTCCATTCCCCAGGCTCCATGTCCCCATTGCCTTATTGGAGGTCCACGAGCCTGTTCTGCAAGACTGGGTAGCGGGTGCGCATGAGATTGTGCAGGATGCAGCAAGCTTCCACGATCCTCCTCACGGTCTGTGGGCGATGCTGCAAGGTGGTGAGAAGTACCTGGAACCTGTTGGCCAGGATGCCAAAGGCGTTCTCCACCACCCGCCTTGCCCTGGACAGCCTGTAGTTGAAGATCCTCTCTTCACGGGTGAGGAGTCTGGAGGTGTAGAGCTTCATGAGGTAGGTTCTGAGGGAGAAAGCGTCATCCACCACGATGAAGTAGGGCACATCTTGTGTGTCGTTGGGCAGGGGGTCTGGATCTGGGAAGCCCACGATGAGGTTGCATTCCAGCCCCTCCTTGAGGTCACTGGCGTTGTATACCTGGGCATCTGAAGATGAGCCGTTGCCTGAAGCATTGATGTACATGAACTTGTAGTCAGTATCGACCATGGCGAAGAGGACAATGCTGAAGAAGCCTTTGTAGTTGAAATAAGTGGACCCCGACTTGGATGGCGCTTTGCAGGCCACGTGCTTGCCATCTATGGCTCCAACGGTGTGGGGGAAGTTCCACTTCTGATACCACTGCTCTGCAACTTTCTTCCATCCTTCTTCAGTGGAGGGGCACTGCAGGAGCTCCTCCATGTATTCTTCGATGATGGCCTGCACCACTTCTCTGACCACAATGCTGATAGTGTTGTGTGGCACCCTCCAGCCGTACTGCATGCTCCTGTAGGTGGTCCCTGAGGCCAGGTGGCGCAGAGTGAGTGCCACCTTGAGCCCAGGTTCCAGGCTGGGCCGGAAGTTGGTGATTGCCTTGGTCAACCTGGGTGTCAGCCGCTGCACAACTTCGTCAAACATGGCTGGAGGCATCCTCATGAAGTTCTGGAATGCACGAGTGTCTTCGTTCCTGAGCTCCACCATCAGCTTGTTGTACAGTCCGTACTCTGCTCTTCTCCCGATCCATCTTCGGACCCAGACGCTTCTTGGCCGCCTCTTTTTCTTCCCGTAGTAGAGTTCACAGAGCCTGTAGATGGCTTCGCACTGTTGCAGAAGGATGGTGGCTGCCAAAAGGACTGTGTTACGATCCACGGTGGACATGACTGGATGCCGTGGAAGAGGAAGAGTCAGATGAAGGCTGCAGAGGTCTGCACAGCTGGGCTGCTGGGCTGAAAGTGAGATCCAGATGAGTTGCTCCCCCTTTTTATAGGCAGTATAGGTTTTCCCCTAGGTGTCCCTTTGCATCCTCTAGGCATCCTCTAGACATCCTCTAGACATCCTTAATATCCGAGATAGGTCCCCTCTGCGAATGTTTTTTCCGTTTTAAATGCTTTGTTTCCGTGCTGCATCTGCTAGGCATCCATTCTGCATCCGTTCCGCATCCGTTCTGCTTCCTCCCTGCGTCTGAGCGGATGCGAGTTGCGCGGATGCGGAACGGATGCCTAGCGGATATAGCGGATGCCTAGTGGATGCAGAACAGACGAATTGGATACATTTTCCGCTCAAAAGTTTTGAGCAGCTCAAAACTTTCTGAGCGGATGAAATGTCAATAAACGGATGCTGGACGGATAGAGAGGAAGCAAAATGGAGGCAGTGAGTACAGAATGGATACATCGCGTTAACCAACGGATGGCAAGCTTTTTTGTCCGTTTTACATCCTCTTTCCATCCGTTGGTGCAGTGTGACGGGCTTTAACAAGAAATGGAGGTCTGCACTATTTGAAACTGAAGCTGGCATCAACAAAATTATTCTAACTCAAACATTTCTCAGTAATAATTAATAACTGTGAGGAGTAATTACCAGAATTTTGTGCTAATCAGACTGCTATGTTGAATTAGTGTCAACATAGGTGTCTACTTCCACAATTTTATGTGTATTACTGAGTCTGTCCTGTGAGAAAATGGAGACAGTCTTCTTAGGGTGGGGGTAGTGTGTTAGCCCACTAGAACAAGTCAGGGAAGTAAGATATGCATGTTGTCCATAAGCAAAGTACTAAGCCAACTGCTCTAGACATGCCCTGTCAGACAAATGGAAGAAAGGTAAGTAAGACCATGCTGACAGGATGAGTTTGGTACAGCCCACCTTATATAAGTATCTCTCATTGTGTCAACATATGCAATGCCTACATTGTAACCATGAGACAGTTTCCACCCTCAGGAAACAGCCCTGGCCAGGAAAATCTATTTTCTGGTAGGGCCAGATGGCTTCCATGACACAATCCATCTGGCTGGTATGTTCAATGGTCAAACTATATTTGAAACTATCTGTTAGGAATCTGAGGTGAGGGAGGAAATACAAAAATTTCTAGATAAGCTGTTACTGCAAATACGCTGTTGCATTTATCTCGCAATAAAACAATTCTGAGAAGGTATTAGGTTGAAAACAACTGGCCCAAAGGCAGCTGATAAATTCTATGGTCAAATAAGTCCAACATTTTAAGCCTTTTTTTTTTAAACAAATTTTTATTGGTTTTAAAACAAATATAAACAAACAAAACATAAAAACATTAAGCCATCTTCCATATATATACATACAGTGTGCCGGTTGGTTTACAAATTGTTTTGTGTTACCACTTCATAGTCTTTCATTACAATTACATTATATATCCTCTCATACTTTCAATCAAATATCAAGTACATTAATATCTTTATTAATCAATCGTTGACTATACTTTTATTCATGTTTTACAAAATAATCATGTTCTACTTAGTTTATTTTATAACAATTCATATTATCCTCCCAGATCTATCCTAGAATCATTTTGTAGATATAATTAAAAAGAAAAAAAAATACATCTTTATATATTTATTATTTTCTAAAAATCTACATATTTCATTACTATGTTTTATTATCTAACCATTGCTAGAATAGATCCCAAATTTTATTTAATTGTTTATCTTCTTGCTCTCTAATTTCAAATGTCAATCTACTCATTTCAGCACATTCCATATTTTCTTAATGATTTCCTCCGGTGATGGTATTTTCTCATTTTACCAGTTTTTAGCAAATACAATCCTAGCTGCTGTTAATACATCTACAATAAGGTATTTCAAGTTTTTACGATATATTTCAGGTACACTTTAAGCCTTTTTTATGTAACATGCATCCCATGGTTTTAATAATGGTCAGGGGTGATAATGTGATATCTAATACCATATTTTTGGCATGTCTGTGTTGGGTTATATGAATGCAGAAGCCTGGATAAAGGGAGGGGATTAAAAGATTTATTTATATTTCAACATAGCTAGCTCCCATTTTAGTGCAACACTAAAATGGCTAATATCTGTTTGAATATGCAAAGGAAAATGGAGGAAAAGACAATAATTGTAGTCATCTGTGCTGTTTTATAGGAGAACTAACATAGCAATGTAGTGTGTGTTTTAATCTACACTATCGGAGAATACAGCGGTACATGTGGATTAAGCATCCTATTGCAGGGGAAATGAAATGGGAGCAATATGTTTTTTAATGTGTTATGACAGATGCTGTATTGACATCATAGTTAATTACAGGTAGTGGAGAGATGCACAACATCTTGGGAACAATTAGTTTGAACATTGCGGTAGTAGCTCAGGTCGGTAGTCAGGCTGTTGGTTTGAGCTCCGAGCTTGGCAATTTGGTTGCAAATGTTTCATCCTTACTCAAAAAGACATTGTCAGTGCGTCAGTTCAAAATGCACTGATGATGTCTCCTTGAATGGTGCAACGTTTGCAACCAAATTGCCAAGCTCATAGCTCAAACCAACAGCCTAATTTTGGGAACAATCATCAAGTTAAGAACTAATTGTGTTAGCTGTCTGCATTTCAACAGCAATCAATGGTGAATTTTTGAAAGTGAAGCACTAGCATTGGCAGTTTGGGAAACCCTGATCGTCCATTTTTCCCTTCCTGATCAGACCCACACCTTTCATCTTCCTGACATTGCAGGAATGGGAGAGGACTGTACCAAGCCTTCTCTTAGAAGCTAATATACTGTATGTCGCTATCCTTTGGTTTATACCACATAAGCAATACACAGTGTTAACATGAAATGTATGTAAGGTAACAGAATTTTCCTTCCCCCCTCCCTGGTTTACAGATGTGGATATCATGGTCAAGATAACCTTGTTCCTGGAGAGGGTATTTAGCCCTTCTTGTTATAGTCCTGGTGAGGCTAACCAGGTGGGGGTTTTAGTAGAGCAGGTGAACACACACTTTCAAGTGAAGAGGATTCATATTTCTCCCAAACCCTTTCCTCAAAGAGGTTGGTTTTTAAATGTGAAGTGCTCTCCTGTGATGCGCAAAGTACCTTTTCTCCACAGGCTCCCATTACCAAAGCTTCTCCCTTGTGAGCTCTTAAAAGCACATGACATGACTGAGACCACCTGTGGCATGACTCATCATCTAAAGTCATACCCTGCCCACATGAAACATCTGCCATGGTGAAGAGCTCTCACATTTACATCCACATCTTAAGCTTGGTCATTTCAGGGCGGTAGAATAGGAAATAGCAAGGGCAGTTTTATCCAATTTCCACCACCACCACCCCGAACTTCATGAAATAGCATTCAGCTCTAACCAGCTCTTGTTAACCTCACTTTAAACTTCTGAAAAGTTATTTTCTTGAAGTACAATTTGGACGGGTTTGTTTTTTATATGTCATTGGGGAGTTTTATTTCATTTTTTTCTAATGATTCATATTATTGTATTTTACAAAAATATCAGTACACAGTATGTTGGAAATGATTTTAAAAACTAGTTTTTCATCATAGATCATTTGAGAAGCCCTGGAGTACAATGTGTTACCTATTCAGGGGCTG
The DNA here is from genome assembly GCA_015471245.1 of Laticauda colubrina. Lineage (NCBI taxonomy): Eukaryota > Metazoa > Chordata > Lepidosauria > Squamata > Elapidae > Laticauda > Laticauda colubrina. The sequence goes on along the minus strand of BLBF01000003.1, from coordinate 107,381,256 downwards.
TTAAGTATCAGGCAGTGAAAGTCAAGAACTAGTATGAGTAATTGTTAAGAAACATCAAAAATGGACTCAAAACTACTATTCCCAGCACATTAATTAGGTAGGAAGCCCACTGAAGATGGTGAGATTTACGTCTGAGTCAATATGTGTAGCTTTTAATATATTTTTTCTCCTCTAGTTGAGGTAAATAAAGTAAGGGATTTCTAATAAGGGTCTAAAAATCAGGGAACATGCAGAATTTCTTTACCCCATAGAAATTCCTACTCTTTCTTTCTTAGCTTCAAAACCTACAATTTGTAAGTCCATCCATCTACCATCTGCCTAACATATTGGGTAAATCCAACAATTTTACAAATAATACAGTTCTTTCCCTGAACAAAACAACTGAGAATTGCCGATGTGGACCTGATAGGACTGAATTGTAGGGATGACATAGAAATATGATTTGCATTTTTTAATTATGCCTTGTACTCTATTTGGTATATGTGATCTTTTATTCTGTATTTTATATTTTATATTCTAATGTGGCCTAATGGCTAAATCAATAAATTACACTATTATTTTTAACACTTTAATATTATGTATCAGCTCAATCTCAGTGGCTTTTTTTATAAATCACCAGTTAAAATAAACTGTTATTTACTGCCTAATTTCTTAATTAGCTACTATTTGTCGAAAAAAAGAAAGCATCCTTGTAATTTTTTTTCCTTTTGATATCCATTACTTGTATTCTAGTTAAATTTCTATCTAGCAAAAAAATAATTAAAAAAAACAAATCTCTGCACTTCGAAAGCTAAAGATGATATCATTTTCAGTGTACCTTACTCTTGTTCCTCTGTCCAGTCCCAAACTGGTAGTGAAAAACACTTGTGAGTGGAATTGGGAAACTTACACTGTTCTTTAACAGTGCTTGGCTGCTAGTAGATAAGGAAAATATAGTAAACTCATGCACTAAGTCAATATATTTCCAGGAATGCTCTCTGTTAAAGTAAGTTACAGCAAGAAAAACAAGACCAATTAACCCCGATGATGCTGGTTTCCCACTCCGCATGCCTGATTTGTTGAGCAGCTATGTGGGCATACAGTCCTAGATTCTAGAGTGAGTTTTTAATGCAGCTATAATCCTGCATTAAATACAGTTGTAATACTGGTACCAGAAACAAGTAATTTTTTTAGCACAGGTATGAGAGAAGAGAGAAAACATTGTGTAGATTTTTTTTGTTTCCAAAGTCTCCATTTTGTGATAGACACGGCCTAACTCCAGAAAGCACAAATCTCAATATAAATTAACATCCTTAAAAAAAACAAAAATAAATATACCTAATCCCCAAATACCTTTTACTATAACACAGCAATGCCGCATTAGTTATTTCTGAGCACAAACAGTTGGGAGGAAGAGATGGGATTTAGGTCACGGAGTTCCATTTAATATTTATCATGAGCTACTACTAGCCTAATCAGTGGGGGTGGCATGGCATTAAATGCAATATTCTTTCCCCTGCCCTTGCAATAATCCATTCCCAGATCAAACCCATCGGGGAATTCTCCCTATTCACACTATACCCCAATCTACAGGATACTGAATAAACTTAATAAATAAATAAACTGAATAAAATAGCATTGGTCTTATCTGCCTTTTCTTATATTTTTAGAAATTATGTTATTGAGTTGCTAATAATATCTTGAGAGCTTAACATAAAAAGGTAGGACATACTTTGAATTATCAAATAGCACATACTAGAACAGTAATACCTTTATAATTGAATTGTGAACCACCACAACTATGATTGAATCCTATTGAATAGTATGGCACATCAGTGGTACTGCACATTCCCTATACGTTCCATTCTTTGTCAAAACTATGCATAAAAATAAAAGCAAATGGGGATGCTTACCAATTAAGATTTTGTAAGATCAGCAGTAAAATGTCTTTATTTATGTGACAGTAGCATATTTTGCTAGACAAAATAGGAAAAGTCAGGTCTAAGCTCCAACAAGATCAAAACCTAAAATTCAAGGTAAAATAAATAATAAAAGGGGAGGTAACTGTACAATAGCTATATGCTGAAATATATAATATATAAAGGAAACAAGTTGTTCAAGAAAGCTTTGCAGTAAAGTGAGATTTTGGAAGGAAAGAAGAAATGTCATTACATAGCTATTCTAAGAACCTAACGTGATAAACTACAAGCATCTGTTTTACCAGATTTCATATACGGTATGTTCTCCTGAACTAACCTCCCTGGCCCTCCTAAATAAATATGTGCATTATTGCAACACAACTTTTTCATGTGAATATAGATTTGTCATGCTGCTTTCTGACTTTCTCTTGGAGAAGCAGAAGGCAAATAAAAACAAGGCCACCTTCTGTAGAACATTCCAGAAATAAACATGAGACCTGAGGAGAAATCAATCAGGATATAATACAAAACAAGCGAAATGTAACCAGAGTATCTGAACCTGGATGCATTTTCCATAAAATGTACACACGGTATTACTCTTGCCCTGTAATCATTTGCTTATCTTTAACTTCCAGGAAATATTTATAGCTGTCTATGGCATCTCTCTGCCTCTCTTGGGACCACTAGAGAACAGAAATTATACTGTCTGATCCTCATATATTCTGCACAATACTTCATAAATTTATAATTTTGGTTGTAATATTAGCCTTTTGAGTCCTCATAGGACCTAAGATCTTGAGCTCATTTTCACCATAGCTAATAAATCAACAAGAATAGTTCTACAGATAGTCCTCATCTTGTAACAGTTCATTTAGTGACTATTCAAAGTTAGAACGGCTTTAATAAAAGTGACATATTAACTTTTTTCAATTACCATTGTAGTGTCCCTGAGGTCATGTGACCAGAATTCAGACGCTTGGCAGTTGGTTCATATTTATGGCAGTTGCAGTGTCCTAGGATCATATGATCACTTTTTGCAACTTTATGTCAAGCAGTCAATGGGAAAGCCATGTTCACTTAATAACGTCACTAACTTAACTTCAATAATTAACTGGGGCAAGAAATGTCATAATATGGGACAAAATTCACTTAACAAATGTGCCATTTAACAACATACATTTTGGGCTCAATTGTGGTCATAAGTCAAGGACTACCTATATTCATACAAATGGGACTTAGTACTCTGTGTGAAATTAGGTAGATATGAAGACCTCAGCCTTTCAAATGTTCTCTCCATTAAACTATAGTTCCTTTTT
>BLBF01000003.1:107337791-107371348 GCA_015471245.1 Laticauda colubrina | reverse complement strand
TGTGACTGTGTAGTACCGGTCTGTGTAGTACCGGTCTGTGACTGTGTGGTACTGGTCTGTGACTTTGTGGTACCGGTCTGTGTAGTGCCGGTCTGTGACTTTGTGGTACCGGTCTGTGACTGTGTGGTACCGGTCAACTGAGGTCACGAGAAGAGCGTAAGGCAAAAAAAAATAAAAATAAAAATCCCTTTTCCCTGCGGTGCAACGGAACCCTGCCTTTATCTCAGCTCAACATCCCTTCCCGAACGCGTCCCGAATGTGGAGCGCAGACGCTCCGCCCCCTCCCTGCGCCTTCCTAAAAGACATTCCGAGCTCCACCCTTTATACTTGAAACACGGACAATCTCGAGAGCCTGAGAGCTCAGCTGAGACCCTCATCTCCCCGGCCTAGCCAACCAGCGGGTCTCCAGAGAATGGGCGGGTCTCTACAATCGTCACTTAGCCAATCGGAGGGCCGTAAATACTTCAACCCGGCACGTTTGCGCAGGAAGGAGGCGACCGTATATGAGGAACCCGTCACGAGCTGAGGGCCAATAACAGCTTGGGCCATGCCGACGAGACCAGTGAGCGAAGGTGAGCGAAGCTGGGTAGCCAATAGCATGCGAGGTGGGGGCGGTACCCTCGCAGCTACCGCTGCCGGGGGGGGGGGGGGGGGGGGGGGGGGGGGGGGGGAGGCAACCCGGGGTCTGCGGGGGGGGGGGGGGATTGGGCCTGGCTGGGCCCAGCCGGAGCCTCCTGCAGCCTGGACCGACTGTGCGGGGAAAACGCCCCCTCCCCGTGGGCCCAGCCCAAGCCCGGCCCCGCCTGGCCATGGGCAACGCCGCCACGGCCAAGAAAGGCGGCGAGATTGAGAGCGGTGAGTGAGTGGGGCGCGGGGGGCTGGGGGTGGTGTACGCCATTCCTGCAAGCCGGGTTTGGGCGAGGGAGGAGCTGCCGGGGAAGCTGGGCCCGAGGGCTTTCGCGCTCGAGCCCGTGTCCGGCGATGACTGCCAAGCGGGGTACGGGGTCCCGATGCCCCGGACCTCTTTCTCTCTCGGGAAATCGGGCTCGGAGGAGCGGAGAAAGATATGGGGGGCGCGGAGAAGCAGAGAGAGAGAGAGAGAGAGGGTGGCTCTCCCTGGCTGGCAGCTACGGGGAAGGAGGGGAACAGCCTAAGTTGCCACCGAATCCCCTTTCAGGGCCTTTGCCGAAGCTCTCTTCCAAGGGTCTCCGGCCGCTGCCTTCGCATCGAATTCGTGGGCCCCTGGCTAACGCAGCCTTGCAAGCCGACCTTCCCGGCTTCTGTGCTTTTAGGCTTCCTGGTCCCTTCAAGTTCCTTTGGGATTCAGCTGGAGTTCGCTTTCCCACATGGAGCCGCTCTTGAGCTGCTCGGCGCAAAGCAAAGCCTTCTCTCCCCGGGAGGCTTTGTCTGTCTCTGGCTGCGCCCGGGTTGGCTCGCGGGAAAGGACAGCCAGGCGAAGCGGTTTATTTCTTTTCTTCCCCCCCCCCCCCCTCATATGTTCCCGATGCCCGTTTCCTTTGGCCATATTTCTGCACCCTGAACGGCCTTTGTGCTATCCTTTGTTAATTACCTTGCCCTAAGGTGACAAGTTGATGGAAACATTTGCCTGTTATGTTTTATTCGGGTTGCTCAGCTCGGTTTATCTGATAAGGATATATACACGGCATAGTTTTGCTAACCCTTTTTGCTGTTGCTCCTAGGCAGATATGAGAGGTTCCTGTTTGTAGACAGCTGGCTCTGTTAAACGCAAATGAAGGCTACTTAATTCAGGAAAGACAGACAGAAGTATTCCTCCCACCCCGAAAGGAAGATGCAGAACTGGATTTGCAAATTGAGCAGACAGTCAGGAAGGAAGAAAGGAAGGAAGGAAAATAGCCCTCAGATGGAAGTATAAACAACAACAAGCAATGCGTGTAGCCTATCTAGATGAGTTTGGTGTAAGTTTTATATTGGAAGCAGAAGACAGACCCTTTTAGCCAAGAGTATATTCACAGGATGATGACCAGATCTCAAAGACTTTTTAAAAATTTGTTCTGTCGCCCCTTTTCTTTGGATTGACTCCTTTTATCTTTATTTTAAGAAGCTAGTGGCACCTGTACTGTTTATGCATGCAAATTTGGCTTTTTGTTTTGATTGGGATGTTCCAAATGAAACTTTTCATTGCATAATTATCTCTTCAATCATGGAATTTTACAGGGGTTCAAAAATCATTTTATACTTTTCACCTTATGTTTTTCTGTCAGTGTTCCCGTCTCCTTTCTGACTGGAAAATGTTATTTAAGGAGGACAAGACAGAATAGCTAAATCATAGTTGTATTATGAATAAGCCACAGCTGTTTGCATTCTCACTACTAATGTTCTCACAGCTATAGCTTACAAATCACCTTGGCTAACTTCACACAACACATTGACACAAACCTAATAAAACATAACGTGGCTTGCTAATACTGCATGAACAGATGAATATCTTTTGACAGTTAGCACCAAGAGCTGTTCATCTGAAAGCATACTAGATTAATACCAAAATGTCTTTAATATAAATACAGCTGATATTCTCTGTACAATTACTAAATTGATACCCTTAAAACTAGGTTTAATTTAAAGCATGGTTATCCAATCTTTTAGTTTGCCTGGGCTGCATTGAGTGAAGACTATTCGTCTTGAAATATATAAGAAATATATAGTTTATATAAAAAGCAAACTTCATTATTATATCATCTTGTGGGGCTGTGTTGCTAGCTGTCCAGGACTGCATGTGTGTCATGGACTGTAGTAGATTGGAAGTAGATACTGATTTAAAGTATCCGGAAAGAACAAGAGAAAGAATAACAACCAATTTTGCATGAAGTCTATATACTCTAGAACAGGGGTCCCCAGCCCCCAGGCAATAGCCCATTACTGGGCTGTGAACCATTCAGAACCAGGCTGCAGAAGAAGATCAATAGCTCAAGAAGATCAATTGGAACTTCTAGATGTTAATGTATGATAGAAGAGTCCATCACTCCTCACATGAGAAGATGATCAGAACTTAGTGAATGGGCTTGGAAACTACCGGGAGTACTAAATCATATCTCTTAATGCAGAGCAATAATAGCCTTGCCTGTTGCTTGCTACCCCTAAGCAGGTATTGACTCAGTGTTTGCTTGAGTATATCATCTCAGAATTCTTCCCAGAATTTTAGGTGGAGTTCACGTATCTGGCTATTTGTCTAGGAGTAAAGTTTCTTACTTAATTTACCTAATGGTGCTGAGACTGAAACAAATCCTTGTTCAAGGAGCAGCTACATAGTAGGTCACAAATCCAGTCCCAAAGGTACTTTTTCAAGAGACAGTTGGATTTTCTGGTTTTTTCTTTCAAGAGGTTTTGCTTCTTATCCAAGAAACTTCTTAAACTGAACAGAGCTGAAGAAGCTTCTTGGATGAGAAGTGAAATGTCTTCAAAGAAAAACCAGAAAGTCCAGTTGCCTCTTGAAAAAGCACCTTTGGAACAATCATGACCTGGATGACTAGCATCTCCATAGTAACAATATCAGTGGATCATTTACTATCCTTAGTCATTGTTTTAAGAAAATTATACTATTTATTGCTATGGAATTGGAATATGTATGCAATCGTTTGCTTTTTCCCTACTTAACACTTTTTCACTGCCATAAACCAAGTTAAATTCATATTTAAAAATTTTTTAAACATCAATATCCTGATTCATATTTTCTTATTAACCTCAAGCAAAGTTGTTGTTGCCAGAGCAAAATAACAAATCTACTAGAAATAAAGCTGAATGATTAGTTATAGTTAAATTTGAAAAATATATATTTATGCTCAATTCTGAATTTAAATATGGTCAGAAATTCAAATGTTTTAATAGAAAAATGATCTACAAAATATTTTATGTGTAGAATTGTAGAATATGGATAGATAATAGCTCAGTTATTTTGTGTATTTAAGAAAAAAGCACAAAATTTTTCCAATGTGACTACACTGCTCATTTGCAAAAAAATTAATTAGAAACAAAGTAGGCATGCTAATTTAAACTGTATTTGGATTATTGTTACTGAATCCTATATGCTTGTTAGATAAAATATCTTTTAATTTAATGTGTTTTGTGTGTATACATCTACATACATGTTCTAATTTTCATATTCTAATAAACATTTCCTAATCTACGTAATCAAATCTGTACATTTTGAACATAACATCCTTTGGAAGCTATTACATGAAGTTTGCAATATATGAGCTTTTCAAAACTTCTGCATGATAAATGGACAGCTTTTGGCTTTCTCAGAGCTACATTACTTGCCGGTTATGCCCAATATAGGGAAAATGACTAGGCAGAGGAATTGTCAGGCACATGTGATGATACTAGTTTATTTTTTAAGAAGTTTGTTATGTTAATATGTTTGCTGTAGTAGAGCATGGATTATTTTTTGTGTGTTTGCCATTTCAAATGGCAAGCAACCGCACCAGTAATCATTAACTGTGGTTAAACTGGACTCCATAAATAGCAAATAATATTAGGAGCTTCATATTGTTCGGTTGCTCTCACTGTTTTATATGTTGCTATGCTATGGAACTTTATTCAGTAGATTGGATGTCAAGAAAAAAAAAATCTGGATTTGAAAAGTATATTTTTTACAGCTAATTGTACAAATGGGGAAAATAGGATGAAGCCGCATTAGGTACTTTCACTGCCTTGAGTTATTTGGAAAAAATAAAGGCAGGATAAAGGTAAAGATTTCTCCTGTCCAGTTGTGTCTGACTTTAGGGAACAGTGTTCATCTCTGTTTCTTAGCCAAAAGAGCCAATATCATCCGAAGACATTTCTATGGACATATGGTCAGTATGGCTATAAGCCAAGGTGCACCGAATGCTGTTAACTTCCCATCATAGTGGTACCTATTTATTTACATTTGCATGCTTTCAAACTGTTACGTAGGCAAGAAAAAGGCAAGATATAACTAAATAAAATATAGTTTATGAATCACATGTAAAATTTAGCATTATTGGTATAAAATTAAAAATCAAAGGAAGAATTAGGTTTGGAGTAGACAGGAAAATACTTACATATGTTGCTCTGTCTGGAATTCTGTTTTATTTGCAGCAGTACAAAGTAGGCTCCTTTATTCATTCGTACATCCAATTCTGCTCTCAGTAAATTTGAGTAAAGAAAAAAGAATTGCATCCTTGTTGCATAGAACTTCCTTACAGATGTGCTATCTGATCCAGGAAGGATCTGTACTAATAATCTTTTGCCTTTTAAACAGCTAAATAAGATGATGTGCCTGAAGGTTTTCAGGGCTTAAACTTTTTCAGTACTATTATAATTAAATGGAACATCCAGATGTCTGCAGTTTTGCCTGCTTATGTAAAAAGGGCAACCACAGACAATCTCGTCAACAAAATATATTGGTCAGAAAAATGTGCATTTTATGACTGAATTGATAGTAGCTTTTCAAAATGAAATTGCTAGCATGTTGAGTCACTGTAAAAAGTGAATTTTCTGGATGAGATCTGTTATCTGTCAAAATCACTGTTAATCAACTGTTATTGTTCCCAGTTGGCATTAACTTTGATTATGCTTTCAATGACTCATGGGAGTTGCAGTTCAATGTAGAATTGGTTTAGAAAGTTAAATCCTACTACATTGTGTTAAAAATAAATATCAATATTATTGAATTAAATGAACAGATAATAAATATAAAACTATAGCTCACATTCAAGTTTACCAGCAGTTAAATCATCTAACCATTAGTGATGTACCCAAGAGAGCTTTTAATTTGCCATCTGAAGACTAAGAGCGTTGCAATAAAATATTTTCTTAGGGAAGCATTTCTTAAGGTTTGGCACCACTTAAACTTTAGGGCATAAGTGGTTATAATAAATATAAATACAGGTAATAATAAATGCAGTTTGAAAAAAATATTTGTGATTGATTTATATATATTGTAAATTCTTCCCATACCCAATGTTCCTGAAAGATAATCTATATTTGTTGCATATAATCATATTTCAAAGTGCTTACAAATTATGCAATTTAATTGCCATTCATTTTTTGTAGTTTTCGTAGGTCTGTTGGTAGTGCAGTAAAATTTACAATATATATTTTTATAGCTTCAGTAGGCTTTATTCTCCAAGCTTCTGAGATCAGATTTTAAACATGACTTTACATCCTGCGGGGTGAAAAATTGATTTTAATTTTAAAGGATATTTTTCTTGGGTTACTTGTCTTTATATTCAATCTATTTGGTGGATCTTAGTGCTCTCGTAGCATAGTGAACCTGGGCAGTAGAGGCACCAATATCTTACAAAAAGTAAGTGCATCTCTTGTTGCATACAAAAATAACTTTCTCCTTCTGTCTTTCCTCACAATGTTGTTTTGTGTTATATTGCAAATATGACATTGGGCTACATATTTTAACTGTTTCCTGAATAGGTTCATATGTACCAGAAACAAGATTGCAAGACAGGGCAAAGACTGCCTTCTGTTTTTCATCAACTCAGTCTTTTATTTGATACTAGCTAGTTATGATACTATCTATCTGTGACACAGTGGAGATCCAGGTTCAAATTCTTGGTAAGGAAAGTATTTGAATGTCTTAGGAAAGTCAATGTTTCATTCTACATCATCCTCCAGGATGAATCTGAAAAAAAAATAATGCTCATTACTTCTCCTTTTCAGGCGGCCTCCTTCCAGCCCATTACCGGTTATGCTAGGTGCCAATTGATAGGAAGAGATTGAAACCATACTCATATTTTTCTCCTTGCTGCCAGACCTTTTGTAGTATAACAGAAAATCCTCTTTTTGACTTTTCCTCTTGCCTCATTACTAGCTGACTAAGGTGGGTGCTGTTACTGGAAGTTCCATTTCCTCTTCTCAAATAATACTTAGATTTCACTTTCCAAAGGTTTGTAGATATTGTCCAAGTAGCTCACATCAACATTTTCCCATTCCTATTTAATTGCTGGAACAATTAACAAAATGCTTAGTTGTGAAGTTGTTTTTCTGCAGGTATTGCTTAAATGTAAAGTTTTAAGATATTGTATATAATAGAAAATTCAAGATACTATTCCTATATTTACCCCAAAGGAAGAAAAACCTGAATAGGGAAGATCCTCATTTAATATTAAATCATTACAATATCCTCAGCAATTTCAATATGCTATTAAAAGTAAATTTGAAAGTATTAAACTTTATTTCAAATAAATGTAACACTAAAATATAAACTACACATTTTTAACAGAGATATACAACATAATTTCATTAACTGATATAGAATTAAGACAATATTGAGATTGATTTTATGTATTTCCTGCTAAATAACATTTTAGAACCAAATTTATAAATTTATAAATATAATTTAATCTTTTCACCAATAAGTTTAGCATCACTTTTTCCTGATTTTCCAAAACAGGTAGATCAAGAGCAGGCTGTGACTTGCGGAGTGTGACATATGTTGCTTTGTATAAAATCAGACATGGCCTTTAATTCCTTTCACCATAATTATTAAATGATGGGAAGTATCTAAATGAAATGTACTGAGTACCCATCTTTTAAAAACTTTTTGACATGTAGCAATAAAAATGGGCCTATATTAAAAGGTCGTATGTGGATTAGATCAAGTGCTTCCTTCATTTATAATAGGATGATTAAATAGTTGTATATTTGCGGAAAGTTGGTTGAAAAATTTTGCCAGAAGAAAACACAGAGTCTTTTTTTAGCCTCTTATCTTTTATATGTGGAATAAGGAATATGTCCTTAAAATATGAGGAAACCAGAGCCAGTATTATTAGTGTTAGAATAGAATTTGTGCTATGAAGTTCACCTCCCTGTGAGGACAATCTCATAATATTCATCTCACATGATGATTGCACAAATAAAAAGGTGGACAATACTGTATACTGTATGCCACTTTGTGGAGAAAGTGTCAAATACAAAAAGAGCACTCACAGCTGGTGAATTTGTTTTATTTATCAAATTCAGCTAATCTATTGTTATGACAGATGTTGAATCAAAGCATGAAATATCAACTATATAATGGGGTCATTGTGAGTATTTAAGATGAAAATCGATGCTGCTGTTAGCTGTTATTGAGGCAACATTCAAGTGTCTTATTATGGATTGTTTGGCTTTAAAAGAAATTTATATATTGACAAAATGCAAAATCAAAACACCAAGAAGTAAAAAAATGCACCCTTTAGATATTCCAAAGCCAATTCAAACATGTAAAAATGAAGATTCTAAACAAATAACTCTGGAGAGTTCATTAAAGAACTTCCAAAATTTTGTCCCAAAGTCACAATAAATAATGAAACCATTAACATGACTCTTTTAAGTGAACTCAGAAGTATTAGTTCACATGCTGAAAGTAATAAATCTTCAAAAAATTGAGACAAATTTTGAAATTAAGGGTGAAAAAATATTTGGGCTGAGATAAGAACTGGTAATGAATCCAAATACATTTGACAGTGGATTTTGGTAACCAATGTTTATCAAAACTAGCTAAAGCTATCTCTTTTTTTTTTTCTTTAAGCACTTAAGACGTAGTGTATAGTGCTTCCATGTATCTTTACAATAATTATGTGAGTTACATCAAGCTTGTATATCTTCATGAAAATTTGAATCTGGTTTCCCTAAATCGCTGCATTTGTTCTCTGTGCAGTTGAAATTCCTGACTTTGTTGAAAACCATTGCTATAATGTCAGTGGCCCCCAACCTTTTGGGTACCAAGGACTGATTCCAAGGAGAGAAGATTTTCCACGGACCAGAAGGGGTGTGATTTCTCATATGCTGCTTGCATTCTGCGGATAGAACTTCACTTGTTTGCACGGCCTAGTTTCTGGCAAGCTGCGGCCCGGTGCCAGTTGGGGACCCCTGCTTTAGCTGGCCAAATTAAACAATTAACATGCTAGTCAATTATTACAGGTGCTTCTAATTATGAAGAAATCCATCCCGTTTTCTCATCCAGACAGAAACAGTCTGTTAAAGTGCATATATGTAGGCATGTATGATGAGTTGGGTCACAGTCTTCTTTCTAATCTACATGAGAGCTAGAAGTCAGAACATTTTAGCTTAGGTTTCTCAGAAATATGTGGAGAAGCAAACAAATACGGCGTCAGGGGGGATATGGTCCATCTCATTTTGTGTGCCCTCTCTCTGAGTTTCCCTCCTTGCTCCTGAAGTTGGTTTCATAAGAGCCCCAGCAAGCAGTTAGTGTGGATTGACCCTTCGGGGGAGCCGTAGGCGAGTGCAGAGAAGCCACATTCCAGGCTGGCAAGATGGATGCTGGAGGTGAGGAGGAGTAACAGGTTGCCTGGTCATGTGAGGGTAGGCCTGATGTTTGTGAGGAGGCCAAAGGAACTGGATCATAGCATTATCTAGGAATGGGTGATGGTGATCATAATGTTCTGGGTGGGAGGTTTGATTGGAAATTTCCACACTACCATGAGGCGGATCTAATCTGGGCCCAGCAAAGGAGTTTAGGAAGGTGAAGAATAGTTTTAGGAACTGGCTGCCTTTGGGTTTCTACAGAATCGGTTCTTGTTTTTTTTTTTTTAACAAAAAAAGGTAGGCCTTTTGATTTATACAGTGCCACTCAGTTCAGCTTCCTATATTTTGTCATCGTATTCTTATCTTGTTGGCCTCTGTGGCCTCGCTCTTGTGCTAGGTTGGAAATGTTACTAATTCAGCTTTACATTCTTTAATGGAAATATGGGATGTTTACTGTTTTGCAACAACCAGTTTAAGGAACTAAAACTTTACAGCAGTGAACTGTTCTCTGGGTATTCTTTCTGAAAGCGGAAGGTAGCAAACATAGAAATTAAAAATCTTAATCCCACCTTTTTTATAATATCAGTACAGATGATTGGGAGGCAAGTGCTGATGGCTCTGGAGACTTCATTGGGCCCAGAGATGACTTGGTGGATCGCCTTTGTTTTTAATAACCCTGAGATTCACTAGATAAAGTTAGTGTAAAAGACTTAACATGGAGGAATTTTGAGTCTAGAAGTTCATCTGGATTGCTGAATTATCTTTCCACACGAAAAACCAATTTGGTTACCACTGTCATCCCTACTTTTTCATTTCAGAAATTTGGACGGGAAGATACTTTGTTGAAGTAGTTAAAACAGCTGAAATTATAAACTTTCAGAGCTGCTGCAAACTGTCAGATATCTATCAATAGAAGTGATCTACTTTCTGTGAATCTCTTTTCTACAAACCAAGAATTAACAATGTTCATATTTGAACATTGGATACAGGAGCAGTTCCATTGTGACTGCAAAAATATTGCAGTAAAGAAATAGACTGAAATTTTAGTTTTATTCAGAAATATGTAATATTAAATCAAGTTTCTCTGGAAAAAGGAGTAGTTTGCAATTACAGTATTAGCATACTGAAACAGAAATTACATAATTTAAGAAGCAATGGCTTTAAGATAATAACAATTCAAAGAGGAAAAAAGGTGCTACTTTCCTAAAACAAATGTTTTATCTTTCAGTGAGTTTTGGGGAAGTGCTTCCTTTATTGTGGATCATCTCTATTCAATATATTTTCATGTGAGTTCAAAACAAACAGCTCTCCCCCACTCTCCCCTCAGCTACCCAGCACACTTAGAAAGCAGATGGAATAAATGAAAATACATATATGACTTCTAGAAGAATTAAAGCTGCCTTATACAACTCTTGATTTTTTTTTCTGTATACAAATGTGATACAGTGCAGATTATTTTTAGTGTATATACGGATATATATTATGCAAAAAATACTATCCAGGCAAGTTTTACAGCACCAAGGTCTACCAAAAATACCTTGTTCAACTTAAGGCCATAAACTAATTTAGGAATATTTATATATAACATAACTGATGTGGATTTTTCAACAGTATAATTATGTTATCTTGAAATTGTCAGTGTAATGCTAGAATAAATACAACTATATGAGGAAGTATTGCAGAATGTTAAACAGTTGAAGAATTTGTATACTTCAGTATTTGTATAGAATACTTCTGGTATCCGTTTGTGGCCTGTTAGGAAGCGGGTCACACAGGTGGAGGTGAGTGGCGGGTAAGCAAGTGTAACCAAAATAACACCACCACTCCCAGTCCATGGAAAAATGTTCTTCCATGAAACTGGTCCCTGGTGCCAAAAAGATTGAGGAACGTTGATATAGAAGATTGGCAAGACAATGCAGTGTAAATGGTTCATGCATTAGACTACAACTAGGGAGACCTAGATTTAAATCTATCCTTAGTCATAGAAATTCACTGGATGGTTTTCGGTTAGTTATTCCTCTTAAGCTATAGAGATTGAGAACCCAACTTCATGGGATTATTATGAGAAAGCAGTGCTATATATGGTACCTTGAGCACATCTAACTAGGAAATAATTATAAATGTAACATTCATATTAACTTTCACATAATTTTCAACAGTCTCGGGGTCCACTTCAAATACATGGAAAGAGTGAAGCATAGTCCTTTCACTACATTATCCAATGTGTACATAATGCTATATTACATACTATATAAGCTTTATTAATAGCTTGAAATTAATTAGTAAATATAATTAAAATTATTAATCCAGAGTACTATTAAATACAAACTGTGTTCCTCCCAAGTCTTGATTCAGCATCTTTGATGAAAAGATTAAAACATTTGTTGTAGGTTTTTAGGAAGATATGTTGCTCTTATTATATAGTTACAAACCGTACTATACTTTGGTCCTGTTCTATATGGTCCAGCCACTAGAGGGAGATATTATACATTATTTCCAAGCATACTATTCTATTAAAGATTACTTTTCCAGGCAGACACTCTCTTCACTCAACCCTCTCTTCTTTCCTCTTTTAATGAGACAAGCTTTGGAGGATATATTTATTTTTGTTGTTGCTCTTTGCTTAATATTAACATAGTTATTGGAGACAGAGAGAAAATGATGATTCCCTCTGTCGATACATAAATAACATATTTTTCACCATCAATCATTAGCACAGTAGAAACATTGAGAGAATAAAATAATTTCTACTAAATATTGAGCGATTTCAGATATTTACAGTTAGTGGAAATGTTCATACCAAAGATGTCAAATATGCTGATATATTAGAAAATATTCATGCTGAGAAAAATAAATAGATTAATGTGACTGCAAGGGCCAAAATATAACCTTACAAGTATATTCTTAGAAAAAAGGTAAAGTGCAAACAAGGAACAGAAAGTTCAGGAAATAAGCTTTTGGTTAACACTGCAGCCTGGCAGGCTGAATTTTACTTTTAAGAACAAATAATGGTTTTGTTTAATATGTAAACTTGACAAAGCTATATGGGCATTGAATGTGGAGTGAGGCTACAAATTGAATTAGTCCAGCTTGGAATTGAACCCTCCCTCATCAGTCAGCAAAAATAATCGTTTCCTGCTCCTTCCTATACTTCAGAATCATAAAGAGAAAAGATGCAACATACAGAAACATACCACAAAAACGAAACATAGGTTTTCTGACTTCTTACGTTGCAGATTATTGTAATAAGTGTAAATGTATTTTTGTTATTGTGAGTTGTTCTGCCTTATGCTGTAAATAGCTTGTTTAGATTCTGATAAGTTCTAAAAACTTTGCAGACCTATTTCAGGAAAGGATACAGCTGTTTATTGATGTATTTGCAAATCTTGGATTAACTATGCAAAATTTATTATTTAAGTTTGCAGGTAAGCGACAGTGATGGTTAGGTGCAGTATGTTCTAACTTATAATAATGATTCCAAATATTTATAGAAAAGCAGATAAACTACAGCAAGCTACTTCTTACAGAACAATACACCATTTAAGGAATGCATATCAATAAACCAAGTGCCATATACATTTTGGTTTGTGGTGTTCTGACTAGTATTGAATATGCTTCTCATTATCAGATCTTTGAAGCTAGATTATCCCTAATTTTAGTATGCTAGTGACTTTAAAAATCAGATTTAAACAACTGAATAGAACACAAATCACTCCGACTTGCAAATTTTCATCTCAGGTTCCTTTTATGTTGAATCACTGCAGCACTTGATATTGCAAATGTATGCTTTGGATAAATATTTCTAAAAAGTTTTAGGGTAAGTAATCATTCTTAACTTTGTTTTAGGTAACTTTAAAAAAAATTAAAGCCTTACTTTAGAATTGAAGTTCCATGTGTTTTCACCAAATCTCTGAATTCTAAAGCAATGCTGCATTACTAGTTAATTTATTTGTTAAAGTCATAAGCATATATATTTGTTTACATATATATTTGTAAGCATATATATTTGCAATAAGCAAAGTTTGCTGAAAACCTATAACAATTCTCTATACAACACTGACAACTCTTTTCCTGTGATGGTAGCAATGGTATGGAATATTGATAAAACCATTTGTACACTTGACTAGTGCTTACATATAAGGTAGCATTTTTAAAACTAAATTGAAAAAAATTATATCCTACTATTAAAGCTTCCCATAAGACTTCATGTGTTTCTGAAAGTAGTTTGATATGCTGGGCAGAAACCTTTATTTGGAATATCATAGTATATTAAGATGACATTTATAGCTTTGTACTCCAGTCTAATTCAATCACTGGACATTAGTAAGTAACAAATTCAAAAGTGCTTCTTAAATTTTCTTTAAAGATACTTTCTTAAACTTAGATTTGTCATGCATAAAATATAAAAACAAATGGCTGATTTTGCCATGACTGCAGTTAATGGTACATGTGGATATTCATGACTTGATATACAGGTGAAACTCAAAAAATTAGAATATCGAGCAAAAGTTCGTTTATTTAGTAATGCAACTTAACAGATGAACCTAATATATGAGATAGACTCATTACATGCAAAGCAAGATAGTTCAAGCTGTGATGTGTCATAATTGAGATGATGATGGCTTACAGTTCATGAAAACCCCAAATCCACAATCTCAGAAAATTAGAATATTGTGAAAAGGTTTAATATTCTAGGCTCAAAGTCTCCCACTCTAATCAGCTAATTAAGCCATAACACCTGAAAAGGGTTCCTGAGCCTTTAAATGGTCTCTCAGTCTGGTTCAGTAGGAAGCACAATCATGGGAAAGACAGAAAACCATCATTGAGACCCTCCATAAGGAGGGAAAGCCTCAAAAGATAATTACAAAAGAAGTTGGATGTTCCCAAAGGGCTGGATCAAAGCACGTTAACAGAAAGTTATGTGGAAGGGAAAAGTGTGGAAGAAAAAGGTGCACAAGCAGCAGGGAGAGGATTGTCAGGAAAAGGCCATTCAAAAGTGTTGGGGACTTCCCCAAGGAGTGGACTGAGGCTGGAGTCAGTGCATCAAGAGCCACCACACACAGACGGATCCCGGACCTGGGCTTCAAATGTCATATTCCTCTTGTCAAGCCGCTCCTGAACAAGAAACAATGTCAGAAGCATCTTACCTAGGCTAAAGAAAAACAGACCTGGTCTGTTGCTCAGTGGTCCAAAGTCTTCTTTTCTGACGAGAGCAACTTTTGCATCTCATTTGGAAACCAAGGACCCAGAGTCTGGGGGAAGAATGGAGAGGCACACACTGCAAGATGCTTGAAGTCCAGTGTGAGGTTTCCAGAGTCTGTGTTGATTTGGGGAGCCATGTCATCTGCTGGTGTTGGTCCACTTGTGCTTCATTAAGTCCAGAGTCAATGCAGCCGTCTACTAGGAGATTTTGGAGCACTTCATGCTTCCTTCCGCAGATGAGCTTTATGGGGATCCTGACTTCATTTTCCAGCAGGACTTGGCACCTGCCCACACTGCCAAAAGCACCAAAACCTGGTTCAATGACTGTGGTTGATTGGCCAGCAAACCAGAACCCCATGGAGAATTGCCAAGAGAAAGATGAGAGACATGAGACCGAACAATGCAGAAGAGCTATTGAAGCATCCTGGTCTTCCATAAAACCTCAGCAGTGCCTCAGGCTGATAGCTTCCATGCCACAATGTACTGAGGCAGTAATTGCTGCAAAAGGGGCCCAAACCAAGTCCTGAGTACATATGCATGCTTATATCTTTCAGAGGTCTGATATTGTTTTATAATATCAGATATTTTTATAAATATCTGATATTATATTATATTAATTGATAACATGTTTTTACAGCACATAAATTTTACAGTTATAAATTTCCACAGCTTTCTACCCTGCATGATTGTAGAGGTTGAGAAATCATGGGAGTTTAAACTTGAACATTTAGCAAGCAACAGATAAGGTTCTGTAGGGTTAATACCCCGGTAATTTAGTTGATGTAGAATTGACTCTTTCTGATAACATATGACCAACTAAACTAATTCCTATGAAATTTAGAAATTTCTGCAGTAGCAAGTATTTTGTTCTTAAAATCTATATTGAGATTCATGAAGGTAAGTTTAATGCATATTATACTCTCTTGCCAGAATTCCAACTATAATTTCTGTACCATCTATAGGAAAAGGCCTGCTGTACAGTTGAGGATGAATTTTGTATACATTAGGGCATAATTTTAATCAATGTATATAATCAGTTCTTTAAACAACTTTGTATTTTGTAAATTTTATAATATCCATACTTACTTCCTCAGAATATATGAAAGTAACACGATGTGGTGTTAAATAGTAATTCGTGGTGTTCTTCAACAGTTTTACTAAATTTAGAAAATATTTGGCATAATTCTCTTGATAGGATTTTTGTGGGAGAGTCTAAGACTAGCATTTGCATGTACCAATACTGATTATAGTTGTTCCAGTTTAAGTAGTCTTTCTCTAGGTAAATTCTCGCTAATCTTCTTGTGTATCCATAGCTGGAGTGATAAAATAAAACAACCCTCTAGAAGCATGGGAAATCAGAGACTTGCTGAGAAAGCAAAGCTTTTCAAGGATTATTATTCTGTTTGTCCTACTTGTGTCCCACTTCTTGACTTATACAATCTTTGCTTTCTGCTGTTCTAGCTCAGTGTATTCATTCCAGCATGATCATTAGAAAAATACTTTGAGCTTTTGTGCTGAATCCACCAAAGATTTACCTTCCAAGAATATACATCATTTTTTAAAAAAACTAATGAAACTTCACCTGTACAATTTTAACCCTTTTTGGGAAGTGAGAATCCATTTGTTTTAATGCAATCAATTAAGATTTCTAATTCTTTCAGCTAAGAAATTGTATCTACTGTTGTTTATCCACACACTTGAATTCTCTTCCTGCATGTACGTCAAATTCTAAGAAATTGGTTATTCCCTTATTTTACATATTTCACTACATGTATCTTAAATTTGCTTTGCAGTTTATAATAATTTTATCAGCATTCTTTATTACCATATAATCTAATTGATTTTAGTAATATTTCAAAATATGTATATTTGTTAATGTTGAAACAAGCCACAAAGGTTTCCAGAAATTGCTTGCTAACACATATAACTTTAAAGTATTTTCTAGCCATGTCATGTTCTTTTATCATCTTACTTGGTTATTCTCATCACTAGTCCAGAAACAAAAGTTTGCAACAATCTATCTCCTGTCAGAATTTGTTAGTGTGATCTGTAGTTTGGCCTACGGCTATGTAGATATTGCTGGGGAGACTTGATTCTGCAGTTTGCCTATTCCCTGTAGTAAAATGATTGGGATGTACTGTATAAAACTTCCTCTTGCAGTTGTAAATTAAGTCTGTTTGTAAAGATCTGAAATTGGGTGTCTGTTCCTTTAAACTCTTTGAACAAAGTTGGCATCATGCCCAGGCACTTCTTGCTTCAAGGCTGTTCCTTTGGGGTTTTTTTCTGAAACAGTAAAGCAAAACTACTCTGCCATTCTGCATGCTATCTTTCAGCTTTGCCATGCAGTTTTTTTTTTAATTACAAACTAATTCTGTGTTGGAGATGAATATTGGAAGAACTGATCTTGCAGCCTGAATCTGGATCAACTGTGTGTTAATTCTCTGTAATCTGGAGGTGGTAATATGGATTCTAAACCCAGCAGTCTTCAAAATATATGGGAAGGTGACTCTGAATTCAGTTTCCAGTTTTGGACCCAACTTTTTCTGTGGATATATTTGTTTGGTCGGCTGGTCAGTTATATCTTTACATAACTTCAGAGTGCTAAAGTAATGACTTTTTTTCCTGGCCCTTTAATCAGTTTGGTCTTCAGATTTCTGCTGTCATATTTAATTACCATCTTTAATCTGAATCTTATTGGTAAGCAGTTTTTTTAGAAAGGAACACCTGCCTTATACCTTATCTTTTTCTCTCCCTTCCTCTCCCACCCATTCTTCTCTTTTATAGATGACTTTATTTAAGCATGGTTTTTAAAGCTTCGGGATATGATCAAAGCAGCAGATTGATTTCAAAAACAGGATAGCAGCTTATATTTGATTAGTTGTTGGCACATTCTGGATCAGAGATACATACATTTAGAGATACATACTTATGTTTAATTCCTTGTAAGTTCTTTGGAATTGCTTAGATATTCCAAAAGTTGTGGTTAGACCTACTGCAGTTTTAGCTGTTTACATTTAAATTTAGCATTTAGAAAAGGAAATTGCCGTCTCTAGAATGTAGAGCACCCAAAGAAATATGACCTAGGGCAGTCTCTTAATTTGTACTTGTATTTTATGGGCTGCACCAGGTTTTGTCCCATCTATCGCACCAGTTCTTTGTTTGGGGCTGTTATTATTTAAATATGTCTGTTGATGAAACTAGTTCCTGTTAAAGAATTAACATATATTTTTTTAAAAACATAGACTTCCCTACCTGATGAGATTGTTATTTGCCCTGCCTTCAACTCTGAGAGCAAATGAGATACAAAGAATCTCTGAGCTATTTTAAGCCTTGTTGCATGGCCTTTGCTACCCTCGATCTGGCAGGCCTCCCTTTTTGTGTATTAATCAAATCTGTCTGCCGCTATCCCTCTATAACCAGCTGTTTAACTGATCAAGCTTCCAACATGGAATGGACTATCGTGGAGCCTTTGTGGGCATAGTGGGGGGTTGGGAAAATCTGGCATGTTTATGGATGATTGCTCTGGAGAGCTATGTAACTGTTGCTGAACTGACATGTGTGTTTTTGTCCAGGAAGGTGGGTTTGTTGGAAATTCTGTCCTGGTTAGAAGTTGAGAGCAATCAGTTCAAGCCAAATGTCTGTATCAGTCAGCTGAGGGGGAATGTAAAGAGCTTTGCTGGAAGTGTGTCTGCTCTCCAGTTGCTTCCTTTAGCCTCCACTTCACATTTTGGGACAGGAAAAACACCCTGCTTGCCTCTACCAGTGGGTAAATAGCAATGATCAAAGAGAGTGCTCTCCTAAATCCTGACTGAGCTGCATGATTGTGTTTGCTCTGAGAGCAGACCAGGAATGACAAAAGAATTACTGATAAAATTAAGAGAAACATGAGCTATGGAGCTGAAATAAATAGTCAAGACTCCAACAAGAACAACAGGAGTAAAATGTCAGCACTACAGAAACTGGAGAATCTTGCAGGGCGGATCTTTTACTGGGGGCCGTGGAGTGATGCAGGAGCACCAAGCTCTGGAGAGGCTGTCTTTGAATCAGAGCATACCGCTGCCTGGAATAAGCAAAGTGAGTTGACAAACTGAGCATGATTTCCAAGGGAGTGGGAATTGATGCAGTTTCCAACAGCTCTGTTCCTCAAATGAAGCTTTAGAGATGTTGCTGCTCTTTAATAATGACATGTTAAACGTCTGAATGTGGAGCAGAACCTTAAAACAGGCCTCTGGTCTCTCCCAGTCCAGCCCATAAATATAGATACCGCAACTGTGGAGGCCATTCTGGCTTTAAATACGGAATCACCTCATTCTCTATATTAAATTATCCAGTTTTTATAGGTAGGTAGGTAGATTACTTAATGACACTAGAGCTTATTGCTGTACAGCATTTTATTCTAAAATCCACAGGACTTGTTTGTTCAAATTTGGCTATCCTGTTACTAGAACCTAACTTATTGATTCAATACTCTTTAAGTGTAATCTGCATGGAATATGAAAATGTGATTCAGATAAATATATAAATAACTTGCCAGATAGAAAATGGAAAACAGACCCCAAATACATGTTTCCATGCAGAGGTGATAAGCCACTTATGCATTGCTATGACAAGAAAAAAAAATGGAATTCAGTTTCACACTTAAAATTTTCTATGTTGTGGTAATGCTTTGGAGAATGGGCATATGGGTGAAAAAGTATATTTGCTTTTCATATTTCTACTTCCTCCCAGAAGTTATCAATTCTATAATGGCCTCTGGCTTGTGTTGATATGTATCTGAGAATAATGCATGTTTTCTGATTATTTTCCATTCATTGGCAGACAAACCATTTTTAAGTAGAAAAAAGTAGCAAATTCTTTTTACCCTTTAATATCTCAGGCATTGATTCCCACCTTGAATCTTTGGCCTCGTCTCTCACCTGCGTTGTAAGCACTTAATTGTGTTTCAATCTGAGTACCTATTCTGATTTTTGATATAGCAATTTCAGTTCAAGGCGGATGAAACATCATATAGACATAGTCTTGATGGTGTTTTTATTGTTTCCTTTATCATTCGTGACTTAAATTACAATTTTTTTAAAATTTTGTTTGAAATTGTACTTCATTTATCTCATTGGCTCAGTCTTGATTCCTAGAATAGCCTATCTCAGATGATGGGATGGTACTAGGTACCAAGCTTTTCAATGCCTATGCTTTATTCATTGACTCCTTTAAGTGGGAAGGAGTGAATGCAAACTTTGATGCTCCAACATTTTTAAACAAAATTGTCATAATAAGGTTTTTTTTATTGCCACTAGTTTAAAATAAAATTTGTAGAACATCTGATGCCAGGTGTCTTGATCCTTTAACTTTTTGGCATTGTTACCTACTCCTTCCTGCATTTGAGCCTGTTGTACAAGAGCAGGTTCAGAAAGGAAAGAGGTCATATGAGGCAAAAGATCCAGGAATACGACCTTATTGAATCTAAGGATATGGATAAAAAGGTGATTTCTGTGTGTTTTCTGAGATAATGTTTATCTTCATTGTTCGTTTATATGGCTAAGGTTTGACAAATTGCTGTGTAATTTCATTGATTAACAATTAGGCAGTTTAGAAGTATGATACCTTTGTTTTTTCTTTGTTTTTAAATCTACTGTAAGTTCCCTCAAGTCTATTATTCTCTTGAGAAAAATGTGATAGTTTATCTGACTGTTTCTTGTAAACCTTGTAGAAATATTATGTTGGGTTTTTAGATGTCCATTCAATCAGTGAGCTTGAAAAAATTTCTTTATTTGTTGGCACATCTTGAACTCTAGAAATCTAGCTTCAAATTTATTTATTTATGACTTGATTAATTTGTATGGCTGCCCATCTCTAATGTACTCCTGGATGGGTAAACAACAGTTAAAACACCTTAAAGCATATATCAATTAAAACAACATGCACATAATTGATAGCCTAGGTAGAAAACAAACAGCCAACAATTCAATGTAATTATTGCAGAGTGTGCTATACATTTTATGTAATCATATCTTTTCAGACCTTACAAAAAACCAGCAAGTTTGGTTCCAATCCACTCTTCCGTTGAATTGATCTTCCAAAGATGGGTATCATGCCAGAAAAAAATATCTTCCTGGGCCCCATCGGATGACATAGTATGGCAGCCCCCAATCTTTTGGGCACCAGAGACTGGTTTCGTGCAGAGAGGTTTTTTCCACAGACCGGAGGGGCATAGTTTTGCATGCTGCCTGTATCCCACGGATAGGGCTTTGCTTGTTTATGCAATTCGGTTTCTGGCATGCCACAGCCCGGTGCCAGTCCATGGACTGGGGATTGGGGACCCTTGGTCTAATGAAAAGCAGAGCATGCCTTTCCTGCCAGATGTATTGAGATGGATAGATATAATTGGGGGATATAATGCCTCAAATAATACTGTCTTGTGACCTAAGACAATAGGGTCAGGACATACATTTAAAGAGTAGTGAATTTCTGATACCAAGTAAAAATGATTTCTTCTGTTGGTCATTGCAAACTAGCATTAGCTGGGATATTTGTTTCTTTCTCCACATCATTTTAATCATCACAAGAGCATGTTTCTTTAGTTGTACAATGCAGATGTCGAATGCATGACATCCAAGCTGATATTATCTTGATTATTAAGGATTTTTAGATATTCTTTTGTCTCTTCCCTACGAACAGAAGTTGTACATATATATTTAAAATTATTGAAAAGTTGCATGAAGCAACTAACACAATACTTTTATGAAAAGTTATCATGGTGAAGTATGATCTGTTTCCTTATTAACTTGTAATATATATTCCAATGTTTAAGCTAGTGTTGTTTTCCCAATATTGGCAACTTCTAGATGCGTGGAGAATAGTTGAATGGGAGTTCTGAGAATTGAAATTCATTTTATTACAAATGAAGGCAAATATACATGTGCAGGATAATGTTGCAGGATCCCATCTGGTTCGGCCACCTCGGACCAGAGGTTTAGTATTCCGAGCTTTCGAACTCATGCTGGAGCCCATCCTCGGGGAACATCTCTCTAGTAAAGTATGTGCTTTGGGCTACTCTGTGTGTTCTATTTATATGGTGCCTTCTTGTGTATGGATTTTTAGTTGTTGACTGTGGGATTAATGGCTGGCTATTAAGTCATTGGTTGCTTCCTTCTGCTTCCAAGCCCTCGCCTTCTTAAGTATTTGGTAAGTAAATCAGCATTCCTGTTGACTGATGAGGGGCCCATTTTCCAGGCTTCAGTCACTTCCCTGTTTTTGTACATGCTCGTCCAACAATCTTAATAGCTGCAATATTAAATATATGTCCTTGTTCATTGCAATGCGAGTTGAATGAGTTCAGGTCTCGTCATCTGACCACTCATTTGTGTTCTTGCAGTCTGGTGGTTAGCTTCCTCCTTATATGTCCTACAAAGTCACAGGGACAATTCATGCAGGGAATCCAGTAAATTATATTGGAAGTATCTCCCACCTCAAAGCAATCTTTACAATGCATAATTTTTCCTCATATGGTCGCCTCTTGGCAGTATGTGTCACCACTTGCAGATCTCGGAAGCTGTGTTCTACTACTTCTGAAACGTTTTTTCATACTTTTTATTCCCTTTTTGTATTCTGCTTACAAGCTTAAGCTAACTAGCAATGAAATAAAAATGACAAGTACATAAAATTACAATATAAAAGAACATTAGTCAAAAAGTCAGAGGATAAAACAGATAATATAGGTTGAGCAATAAAAAGACAAATTTTGATAAAAGTCCAGTTTAAATAAAAATGCATTTGCTTGGAAATGGGAGAGCAAAGAGAGGGCTACAAAAATATCTGACTGGGAGGGGGGAAATGTAGCCATTGTAAATCCCTCCTCCCCTTCTCTTCAGCCATTTTATAATTTAGCAGTTCTTTTCAGATGGGAAGGGGAAAAAATCCCAGGTAATTTGCAGGATAATGCAGTAATACAGAGACAAATTCTTTGTCTGTCTAATCACACTTGGCCAATAAAGTATTCTATTCTATTGGAGATCTGTTAAGTGGGGGAAAATGTGAGCAGGTACTTTCTGTGTTGTTTAAACTTGCATGCGTGGACGTTAAACATATGATTTCTTGTTTTTAAGGGATTAAGATGTAACTTTCAAAAAGTGGAGTTTTAATTCATTTACTACTTCACTGGCTCTGAAAGAAAATTATGCCGTAATTATTCAGCTGCAAAAAAGCAGTTAGAATTGCATGATCATTTAATTTGAAGCAATAATGAAAATCCTAATTTTAATTGTATTTCTAACAAATACATTGTGTTAAGTTTTATTCTCAGGCTTTACTTCCTGTGTTCTATTAGATTCACAGGGTCATAAAATTAAGCTTTAGAGTGGCTGTTTGGCTTCCATGAATTACTTTATTGTGATAAACTTGACACACTGGTTTAGGTGATCTTTTTATGACACAGTTTGTTAGTTCCAATGTAAACTATTATTATATAAGTCAAAAAATGACTTTTTAAAAAGAGGCAGTCAGGGAAATGATATGGTACATAGCTAGGTCTACTATTTTTCAGCAATAGTTTGTCTGAAGAGGATGTAATATCTAACTTCTTTCGAAAGGTAGACTCAATATTCTTTCTTACCAATAGTGACAAGAACTGTCTGTTGGTCATCTGATGAAATTCCGGGGTTCTTCTGCTCTTGGGCTGAACCTGCTGGTGAAAACTGGCCCTGCTGTGCAATATTCTCCACTTGTAGATGAACTTCCAAACATATTGACAAAATTATGTCACTATGGGTACATATTCAAGTATTAATTAGTCCTGGCAAAATTTCAGTGATTTTTTTTAACACAACAAATCTGATGAAGTTGTTGCAGTTTGCATCTGTGTTACATAGCATTGCTTCTCTCTGTGCATTTTCCTCTCTTTATATGCCCTTTGCACTTGAAAACAAACTGGAAGTCAGTTTTGACAGACTTTTATCACAAACAAAACAGCTTTAGAGAACTTGTCACTGGGTATGGAACCATCTGAAGTTTATAAATACTGGATTTAATTAGCCTCTTACATAATATATTAGATTTGCACCAAGCATGGAAAATTATAACAAAAAGGGCAGTTGCTGGTTCATGAACTGAATTCTTTCAAAATAATGTTAAACTTTTATTACAATATTTGCTCATTTATTTATTTGAAATATACCTTTTCTGCTGTGATAAGCTCTTGATCAGCAGAGAAAATTAGGGAACAACAGAAACATTTAAAAATACTACAGTAAATTAAATTAATATTTAAAAGCCTAGGAAAAACATGTTACAGATTTTCCAAATGCTCAGAGTCAAGACTCTAGATGCAACTTCTAAGAATATATGTTCCATTGTTTTCGCTGATCATGGAGCACTGTCAGAATTGTTTTTTTCAGAGAGCGTTGCATAAATTTAGCTATAAACCCTCTATCCCTGGGTCTAGTTTCAAAACTATTTATTTTAATTTAATCTTTCATTCGGATTTTTAGATGACTATCTAATCTGTTACTGAATTTCAGAATACATCTTTGAAATCAAATGGTAAAGAGCAGTATTGCTGAGTACCATGATTATTCTGATGAATAATCCATATGATTATGAGACACTGTAGATTATGAAACACTGTAGATCAGTGGCCTTGTGTTGTAGCCTCCCAATATTATCCTTGGAACAAAGCTTAGCAGAAATGATTGAAATAACAGTAAAACAATATACTAAAGAATCATCCAGTAATTCAGACGAATACGATGATAGGTAGTATTGAAAGCCATTGTAAGGGACAAAGAAGACATTTTAAGCAATGTGGTCAAAGCTTTGGGAGTTTCAGGATGTATGAAAATTAGAGTTTAAAGAGAAACTTTCAAGCTTTTTGTTAAGAAACATTATGGATTCATCTTCTGGGTTAATTTTGTATTTCAAAGATTAGTTAGAATTACAGTAGTATCTCTTGACAAAAGTGCGAAGCCATCTGAACCTATCTGTTTGGAGCCGAGTATTTTAGCCATTTTCTGCAAAGTCTTATACTCACCACTGATCTTAAACTGACCACAGAGTGATCTGTCAATGATAGTAGAGACATTAAATTTTCCAATCACTAGCTCCATATGAACAAAATAACAAATCCAGCATGTACTTTTCTACATTTATAAAACCCCGTTCTGGCTTCTTTCCTTGTTGTGATGTTTTTTGAAAACAGTAAATGCATGAAAGAATAATTTTGTTCTGAATTTGAAATAATACAGCCCCACTCATAATTTTCCATCAGAATAATTTTGAGCAGGTTGTATTCATACCAGAGTATCCCACCATAAGAACAATGGACATTTTAAATGAGTCCTTTGCTCCCTGGGGCCACGAAAACTGATGGGTGGCAATCTGAACAAAAAAATTAGTCAAGGGGTGACATATTTTTTGAAAAAAATCATATTGGAAGTAATATAAGATATTTTTAAATGTATTGTTTGCATATCCTGCCTTCACAAAAAGTTACAGAACTATGATAAGTAACAGCAATGTTTTTACCACAGGGCAACACATACAGTGGGAAAAAAAAGTTGCTTCAGTTTTTGACTCAAAGTTTTTGCAATTGACAATCTGTTCACAAAATTAGGAAACCAGCATGGTTTTTGCATTTGGCCACTTAGCCCCATAGCATTAGAAACCTATCTAATGGTATCTAAAAGAATTACAGATTGTGAAAAGGACACTGCAAGGACAGAAAAAGGGCGTTGGTACTTACCTGATATGCCCGTTCTCTTTGAGCTGCTCAGAGCATCCAGTAGTGGGAGGTGCTTAGTCTCCGCATTCACAGGCTGAGCTTGATTTATGGAACGCCCCTCCTCCACCATGTGACTCCTCAGCGTTCCCCAGATTTGACGAAGACGAGGGAAAAAAGTGCTCTCATCCTCACATACAAAAAAAGTTCATTGGCCGAAACAGGACCCCACCAGACGGAAAAAAAGGGTGGGGCTGGATGCTCTTCACAGCTCAAAGAGAACGGGCGTATCAGGTAAGTACCAACACCCTTTCTCCTATGAGCTGCTCAGAGCATCCAATAGTGGGACATACCAAAGCTTGGCCTGTCCTATGGGAGGGACTCCGTCTGGTCTGGGATCTCCTCCTGATCTCTGTGAACCCGTTACAGAACTCGTCTGCCAAAGGAAGCCTCAGCAGAAGCAAACACATCAATTTTGTAGTGTTTAATGAAGGGCGATGGGGAAGCCCAAGCCGCGGCCCGACAGATTTCAGTTATTGATGCCTGTGTGGCCCATGCTGCCGAAGTTGCTGCACTCCTTGTTAAATGAGCTGTTATGCCGTTAGGCACCTGCAGAGATTGGGTCTGGTATGTTTTTGCTATTGCCGCCCGTATCCAACGGCCTATCGTAGATGGTGAAACCTTGCAACCCTGAGAATTTGGCTGAAAGGACACGAATAATGCCTCTGATTTCCTGAAAGCTGCTGTACGCTTCATATAGATTCGCAGGGCACGCCTCACATCAAGCTTATGCCATTGTCTTTCCATCCCCTGTGATGGTCTGGGACAAAAATTTGGAAGAATAAGCTCGTGATTGCTACCAAGAAAACTACTTTGTACGTGAGAAATTGGAGACTTGATGATTTCAAAGGTTCGAAAGGACCTTTAGTGAGAGCAACAAGGACCTTGCTAAGGTCCCAGGAGAGATAACGGTGCACTGCTGGAGGGCGTAAGTTGGTGGCTCCTCGAAGGAAGGATCTTATGTGTGGGTGATGTGAAAGAGAACTGAGACCCTTGTGATCGAGAACTGATGCCAAGGCCGCCACCTGCCTTTTTAACGTATAAGGTGACAACCCCTTATCAGGTCCCTCCTGTAAAAACTCTAGAATCTGGATGACAGAGGGAGGGGCAGGATCAATTTGAAACTTACTAAACCATTTGCAGAAAGTTGACCATGTGGCATTGTAAATGCGAATTGTTGAGGGGCATCTGGCAGCTAAAATAGTGTCAATAACTCTGTTAGAGAGCTTTTCGCTCTTCAAACCACTCCACTCAACCTCCAGACGGTCAATTGTAACCATTGAGGATCTGGATGTTGAAGAGGCCCCTGAGTTAATGAGATTCTGTCTGAGGGAATTCTCCAGGGGGGGGCTACTGAGAGACTGCGGAGGTCTGCAAACCATGGCTGTCTGGGCCAATAAGGCGCTACTAGAAGTAATTCTGCTCTCTCTCTCTAGTAACTTCTAGATGACTTTGGGAAAAGCGGAAGTGGAGGGAAGGCATACAGGAGCCCCGGGGGCCAACGGCAGCGGAGCGAGTTGTAATTCTCCGCCCCTTGGGATGGGTACCTGGAAAAGAATCTTGGGAGCTATGTGTTGAGAGAGGAAGCAAATAGGTCTACCACCGCCTGACCAAATGACCGTGTCGCTTCTTGGAACAGGGATGGGTGAAGGTGCCACTCCGACTGATCTATGGTGACCCTGCTTAGCCAGTCTGCCTGTATATTCGACAGACCCGAAATGTGTTCTGCTTTGATGGAAAATATGTTGTTCTCCACCCAGCGACACAGGCGCTCCGCTTCCCACATTAGCTGCTTCGATTGTGTGCCCCCCTGCTTGTTTATGTGAGCTTTGGATGTTACATTGTCTGTCAGTATCAGTATGTGCTGACCGCGTACCTGGGTGAAGAATTCCGAAAAGCCAGGTGTACTGTGCGAAGTTCCAGCCAGTTTATACTGCATGACTGTTCTATGTTGGACCATCGACCTTGGGTTGTGAGTGACTGTACGTGAGCTCCCCATCCGAACAGACTGGCATCTGTGGTGATGGTGAGCCTTTGTGTGAAGGCGAGCCCAAGGAATAATAGAAATACATGAGATCATTTTGCCCAACAATTTGGATAAGTCCATCAGGGACACTCTCTTAAGCGCCCTGATCTCCTTAACCAATTTTTGAATGCTATTTAGTCTATCTGGTGACAGATAAACTTTGCCTTCTACTGCATCAATGACTGCCCCTAAATGGATTATCCGAGTCGATGGTGTTAATTGACTCTTCTTCCAATTTAATAAGAAGCCATGCTCTTGTAGGGATAGTAATGTGTTCTGAGTGTCTATGACTGCCTGATGGGCGGAAGGAGATAAAATCAAAATATCATCAAGATAACACTGGAGGCGTACCAGAATGTTCCTGAGGTGGGCAGCTAGCACTGCGAGGACCTTGGTGAAGGTCCTGGGGGCAGAGGCCAATCCAAATGGAAGGGCCACATATTCAAAGTGGTGGTTATTGTTGCAAAATCTCAGAAACCTATAATGCCGAATAGCAATGTGCAGGTACGCCTCTGTCAAGTCTATGAACGTGAGCACGTCCCCTTTCCTGATGCCCTGCAATATTGAATGGAGGGTATGCATTTTAAATTTGTGATATACTAAGAAACGGTTGAGACATTTCAAATCTAGTATCGCTCTCCACCCCCCTGCATTTTTTAGCACAACGAAAAGATGTGAATAAAAACCTTGCCCTTGTTGGCTGGTCGCTACTGGTTGGATGGCTCGTTTAGCCAGTAGGTGTTGGATCGCAGAATCCATGAGATTACGCTTGACCGGGTCCCTGGAAGGAGGGTATGACATGAAGGAATCTGGGGGAGTGGATCTAAACTCCAGCATGAGTCCAAATCTAACCGTATCTCTGACCCAGGCGTCAGAGGTAGATGAGTCCCATTGGTCAGCGAATAACTTAAGACGACCGCCAATGGGAATTGGGTCCCAGGAGTTATCTTGGTCGCCGAAAGGACCTGTTCCCTGTTCCCCGAAAGGATCTTTTGGATTGACCACCCCTTCTACTTCTATCCACTGAGTCGGACCTATCTGGTTGTTGTCCTGGTCTAACTGCTGGGGGTCTCTGGTATCTGGAAGAGAAGGAACCCTGATAGAAAGATCAAGAGAATCCCCTCCGAAAGGACTGGGGGCTTCTGAAAACTGACTTCCGAAAAAGGGAAGGGAGAATTTTCTTCTTGTTGCGTGTTTCAATTAGTAGTGGATCCAGGGAAGGACCAAACAATCGTATCTCCCGCAATGGGGGATGATGCCAGTTTGGATTTGTGTTTGAAGTAGGCTTACCAGTGTCTTAACCATAGCAAGCGACGTGCTGTGATATGCGAGGTAAGGGCCCTTGCTGAAAATTTAACTGCGTGATAGGTAGCATCGGCAGAGAATTCAGTAGGTGCCGTAAGTTTAGCGATGTCTTGGTGTGCCCTGATGTTAGAAGAAGGAACATGTTGTTTCAAAAGACGAAGCCACCTAAGAGACGCCCGTGTGAAGAAGGAGGCAGCCGTGGCTGATCTGATCGCCCACGCATCAGACTGATGAGCTCTGCGTAGGGCTAGCTCGGCCCGTTTTTCCTCCAGCTTTAAGGCCTCCAGTGCCTCACTGGGAATAGAGGGGGACGCTAGAGCCACTATGAGCTCATCTGCCTCGGGAGTCCCCAGTAACTTTGCAAAATCAGGGCCCAAGCTGAGGAATTTCCTATCCTGTCCAGTTGGGGAGGTGTATACTGCTGCAGCAGCCCACTGCTTCTGCACCAGGTCTGAAAATATGGGTGGGACTGGAATGACCTCTGCTTCAACTACCAGTTGGTTGAAGATCATGTCCTCTGGTCCCTCCCCTGAAGGGTCAAGTGTGTCAGAAGGTTTTTGCTTGTTTAGGTCTGCAATGTTATTTGCCTTAAACAAGAGAGATTTAAAAAGCTGTGGCCGAAATAAGCCTGTAAAAGCAGGCTGGTCAGGAATAAGACCTTCATCCTCAGACATTTCCCCTTCTAAGGGGTCTGCCTCTGACAGGGGCTCGCAATCATGAATTGATCCCACTTCAGACTCAGCCATTTGAAAGATTTGATCTATTTCCTCCTCCTCCTCCTCCGGCTCTTGGAGAGGGGTCTCCCCCTGTAAGGTACCTGGGACTGGTGTTGTTCTGACCTGGTCAGTGACCTCAGTGGTTGGGGTTCTTGGTCAGTAGCTATAGGGTAAGGTTTGGACATTACCGCGTGTTGAAGCCCCGCTGCAATCCCTTGGCGAATAGCCATCTCCATCCAGGCTTTCATCCTCTCTGGAACCTCCTCAATGAAGCTGTCACCCTGGCGAAAACCAGCTGCTGTCGGAGTGAATGTGGCTTCAGGGGCCCGTCTGGTTGGTGTTCCAGACACTTGAGCCTGTTGTCCTTGTGGAGTTAAGCTGCACCTGGATGAAAGGGAGAGATCTAGAGGAGGCGGAGAGTGTGAAGAAACTGACCGACTAGAAGAGGGGGCACCCTGAGCTACAGCGTGGGCCTCTTGAGAATGCCTGTCTAATTGCTTTTGTAAGGCCTTATGGCGCCTTAAGACGTCCCTTTCTGAGGCTTTAGAATTTCCACTGTGTTCAGATTTGGCTTTTGCCTTCAAGCAAGGTGCCTGAGAGGTGCTACCATCTGCCATTTTGATTAAAATTAGAATAACAGTAATTGAATATAATCTGTGTACAAGGCGGTTGGCACGCCCAGGGTCCGATCTGAGTCAAAAACGGTTGCCCTGATAAGGTTCTTATTGCTCCCTTTTATTTTATTTATTCTTTTTGTTTTACTGGTGTCTATATACATATAGTAAGTCGTATCTCAGTAATAATATTTTTTTGAAATTAAAATATAATACTGTTAAGTAGTTTGTTACCATGAGTGATTATTATGATTGTAATAATTATTATAACATTATTGCTATAATTGCTTTGTTATTGCTCCTATGAAGTGATATATGTATATTCCAATATTAATAATAGAACAACCAATATTAATGAGTAGTCCAATTAGCCAAATAGCGAACACCTAAGGCCCGGATTGATGATTGTAAGGGCCTTCAGCAGCTTCCCTGCACAGGCGGACAATGACCTAGGTGCTTGCTGCTGTGCCACTGAGAATAAGGCTGTGAGGGTTTAGCCAACAATTTTTAAAAGGCAAATTAATTATCCTCAAGTGCAGGTAGCCAAAACGAGGGTAAGACAGCTCTCAGAATCTTGAAGGGATTCTGTTGCTTTGAGCAGAAAATACCTCACACAGCTCATAAAGGCTAAATAGGGCGTGCAGACACGAGGTGGCACTCAAGATGGCACTCCAACAGTTAAAGTCTTTTTGCGCGCTTCTCAGCAGCAGCTTCCTGCTTTGCAAACAAAGCCAGAGCTCAAACGAAGCCTGAGCTCTCAAATAACAGAACAGCGTAAAAGAAAGGGGAATTAATCCTAATTGACTTCCCCACTGAAGAAATGGCATTCGGGGGTGGGTGGGTAAGGGTGATACAACTTTAAAAATGAATATCAAGCCTCTAGCAAGCAAATGGAATAAAGACACAGCGGTAATCAAACTGGCAGAGGTAAGAAAATTTTGGCTGTGGGGAGGTAGAGCAGAGCAGCTCCAAAAGCCTCCCACCACCTTTTTTTTCCACGAGGCTGAGCAAAAAACTGGGGAACGCTGAGGAGTCACGTGGTGGAGGAGGGGCGTTCCACAAATCAAGCTCAGCCTATGAATGCGGAGATTAAGCACCTCCCACTACTGGATACTCTGAGCAGCTCATAGGAGAATTGGGCAACTCTTAAGAGATGAAAAAAGAAGCAGTCACACAACCCTTTTGCTATTGTGGAAGAAATAATAAGATGACCCAAAGGTTTTTGTTTTTTTTTCCTCAAGAGGCAACTGGACTTTCTGGTTTTCTCTTTGAAGATGTTTTGCTTCTCATCCAAGAAAGTCCTCAAAGTCCAGTTGCTTCTTGAGAGAAAAAGCACCTTTGGGACAACCATGACCTAGATGACTGAGAATCTCCATAGACAAGTAATAAGATGGGTTGATTAAATCTAAGTAAAAGAAAACTGTTTATGTTTGAGCTCAAAATACAATTTCTAAATGTTGAAGTCCTGGAGAAATTATAGAAATTCATCACTGCTGGATTAGTTTTTAACAACACTGTCACCACTATCAAATGTATCCTAGAACTGCTAAAGAAATACAGTCTGAGGAGTCATATGACATATGGTAATAATAGCTCCTATTCAGAAATGAATCCTGGATATTGTGGAATAGGTTATTACGTACTGTGATTTCTTGTCCTTCATTTGAAGTTTAAAATGGGTGTTGTCTTACCTGAACACCTATTCTCCTTGTAGGCTAGACAGGTCAGGAATGGGAGTTGCTCTTGTCCTAGCTTCTTTGACTGAGTCTGTAAAAGACTTATTAGCCTAGCCCCGCCCACTTTAGTGGCTCCTCCCAGCTTTCTACAAAGTCATCATGACAGACAGGACTGCCTCAGAAAAAGCAAAAATCACAAGATATCATTATCGGTTCCCAGCCCACTGGAAGGATCAGTTCTATTAGGGTGGGGCTGACATGTCTAGCTTACAAGGAGAACAGGTGTTCAGGTAAGATAGCACCCATTCTCCCTTGTAAGGCTGACATGTCTGTGACAGGTCAGGAATGGGACATACCAAAGCTGGATTGTCCTCGGGAGGGATTAAGACTGGTTCTGCCCTCCATGCTCCATGACAACTCTTTGCGTCTTCTGCCAAATGCTGCATCTGCTGAAGCAAAGGTGTTCCAGACGGCAGTGGTGAATGAAAGGAGATGGAGGTGACCAGTTGCTGCTTTGCAGACTTCTTCAATTGAAGGTTGTGTAACCCAGGCCGCAGTCACTGTAGCACTGCGAGTGGAGGGATTAGTCCCTGTGGCAGGTGACTCCAGCTGTTTCTGAGTGATTTTCAGAAAGAGCCTGGGAGATGGCACCACCTCCTTTCTTACTGCCGGTTCATTGAAAAGGACATCCAACTCCATGGGAGCTGACAAGCTACTTCCTCATCATCTGTGTCCCTCAGATTGGCACTATTTCTAGCTTTGAACAACAAAGGAGTGAATAAAGCATGCTTAAAAAGCCTGTGAACACAGGAATGTCAGGGGTAATTCCTTCATCTTCTGACATGTCAGACTCCTTCTTGTCTGGTTCACTAACCAAGGAATGCTCAGTAGCAACTGCTGGAGCATAGGTCGAAGCAGAAGGAGAAATGTGTTTCTGAATCAAGGAACCTCTTGCTCAATCCCAGGACCGTCTCTCTGAAGCTTCAGAAGCCACTGAAAAATGATGGGCAAACCTCTGAATATCTTCAGAGATACCTTTCCTCATAGCCCTATCAATGAAAAGTTGCAGCTTGACTGGGACATCTGACTCAAGGCTCAGTAGGTCTTAGACCAGCTGCAGTATGAGTAAAAGAGGCCTCCCCCCCCAGGCCGATTGCACTCACACTCCTGCCAAGCCCTGAATTCTCCTTGAGGATCACTATGATGGTTTCCGTCAGCAGAGGGATGAAGAGAGGCCTCCCGGCTGCATCAGAGGGACCAAGTCTGGACAATACGTCTGGAGGAAGGTTCAGGCTCTTGATCCTGAAGGTCCACCTGTTAGGAATGATAGTCACCTAACAGTTGGGTTGAAAATATATAAACCAGGATAGTTGTTTAATGTTTATAGTATGTTTATAGTAATGTTTAATTCTTTAAGAGAATACTGGAAGTATTGTATCAATACTTACATTATAATATTAGTATAATAATATAATACTGGCTGAGGTTCCTCCAACGGCCATAAGATGGACCTAGAAACCTGGTTTCTTTCTCCTTGCATTTCCTGTTTTGCCATATTGCCTGATCGTCGTTCTGCTTGGATTGCTGTGAGTTTTACAACTATTAGCAAACTCCATTTACTGAACTTTGTTTATGATACTTGACTTCGTTTTTGGATTATCCCTGGACTGATACTAACTGCTTTAACCATGTATGATTTGGACTGTTCATTGAACTTTGTTTACCTGTTTACTGGAAGTAAAACCTACTTCCATTTGCTATTCAGTGTATCTGCATGCTGGTCGTGTGTCATTCAACATCACTCTCACTATGTTTCCCTGAGTGCACTCATTCTCCTAACGGGGAATACCTCAACACTGGTTATAGGCCCAGGCCATACCAGGCTCAGATAACTGAGAGTTAGTGTGAATACACAGTACCGTATACAGACAGCTGTTTACTGTTTAATTGTGGATTACTTTCCTGGTAAAGATGGCACAAGACCTG
>BLBF01000003.1:107145422-107337781 GCA_015471245.1 Laticauda colubrina | reverse complement strand
CTGTTTAATTGTGGATTACTTTCCTGGTAAAGATGGCACAAGACCTGTCAAGTCTGTCACTGATAATCCGGTTGGATGGAACAAACTATGTTTCCTGGTCTATGAAGTGCAGTCTGCTTCTGTGTAGGGTAGGATTATGGGCTGCAGTTCAGAATCTACCGGGATCCAAATAATGAGGACGATGCCAAAAAGTTAGCTGACTTTAAACGGAACAACGAACGAGCTCTTTGTATAATTGGACTAACACTGAGTGACCAGCAGCTCATTCATATTCATTGAGAAGAGTCTGCTGTGAGGTATTAGTAGAATTTGAAGAGGATTTATGTTCATGACAGTGTAGGTGCACACATGCATCTTACACGTAAACTGTTTAGAGCACGTCTTCTGAAAGGTGGAGATATGTTAGTTCATTTGAACTTCATGAAAAGAATTTTTCAAGGGCTACATGAAAAGGAACTGATTTTTTTCAGAGCTGCATCAGGTTTATTTCATTCTTTCCTCATTGGATGAAAGTTATGATGATTACGTATCTTTACTGGAAATCCTGACCAGAAATGAACTGACATAACCAGACGATTGTTAGAAGAGGCAAGAAGAAGGCTGGAAAGAGACCAACTGAGAGAGATCCCCTATCTCCAACAACCACTCTTCTTCAGCCTTGTGCAATCTTTAGCAGGATGTTTTAACACTTCCTCCTGAGACTCACACCTTTTGGGGCCTCATAGGGCTATTAAATATAGACCAGGCCTGGCCTGAGGTCTGAATGCCCTGGTCTACTTCAGGATAGGGACCTGTCCCCCGCTGGAATTAGGTAATTGAAACAGTGCCTACCCTATGTTGTCTTGTGGCCTAGCAGCAACGAGAGACCAATAGCCCAGTGCTGGCCCAGGCGCAAGAGTTGCTGTGGAGGAGCAGGCCAAGCCTCTTCAAAATGGCTACCTCAGGCTCAGGAAGTCTTCAAAATGGCCCTCTTTGGCCACGAGGTCTTCAAAATGGCCACTTTCAGCCACAAGGCTGCCTGCTTCATTGAAGAGCCCTGGAGGGGGATCCCTGACCTTTCGCTGCTCCCTGGAAGGCAGGGGCAGCTCCTGAGGTAGTCACTGAAATTGCGACTTTTTTCTTCACTGTGGAGCTCTAAAATGGCCCTGCAGCTGAGGACAGTGCGGGGCCAAAGCCTCCTGCTCCAAGGAATGGCCGCCTGGTATTTGTGGCCTACTCTTCGCCGTGGAGGCCCAAAAATGTCCCTTGGCCCCTTGCAGGCTGCTCTGGACTGCCAGAGTAGTCTCAGCTGTTGCGCAGCTCCGAAGATCAGCTTTAGAGTTGGAGCCACATGTTTTTTAAAAGTTTGAGGCTTTTTTTCTTTTCTTTTTTTTGAGTAAGGTTGCCTTTGGGGGGAAAAAAAAAACCCAAAGGCAGGAGGGGCAGTGACTTGCATCCATCCTTGCTGAGGACTGAGTCAAAAGCTGGGAGGAGCCGCCCACTCTGGAGCTAGGCTAACAAGCCTTTTAGACAGACTCAGTTCAAGCAGCTAGGACAAGAGCAACTCCCATACCTGGCCTTACAAAAGAGAAAGGTTGGCTAGTCATCTGTGAGGCAAAGTGTAGTAAACCTCTGCAGTACACAAGGGATTGACTTGGTGACTTCTTAAGTCCTTTCCAACTATATGATTGTCAAATTCTACAAAAATGTTAGTTTGCTTGATTGAGAGGAACTTGAAATACAGTTCCTTCCAAGCTACATCTGTTCCTTGGCAAGTACTAGAAATGGAATTTACTTGGAACAAAGATAAATTACAGGATGAATGGAATGTTTTGATAATTTGAGATTTCTATCAAAGAATATATTTAAAGACAACTGTAACAACTGCATAAGCACTGAAGTAAAATTAAGTAGATTTCTGCAATATTAAAGTAGGAAGTAGCAATTTAACTCAGATTATAAGAGAGATAAACAGCATTATAGGAATCAGATCATAATGTTCTTGTGCTCTGAGTAATATTCAGTCAAATTAGATGGGCCAGAATGAATTATGGAAATTGTAGTGTGTTTGGGTAATCTGGCTGGCCTTCATTCTGTTCGTGAAACTAGAAATGGTAACTAGGAAATAAATTCTTCCTACTGTATAGTGTCCAGCCATTTAACATCTCTTCCCATTGGGGATAAAGTAGTCTTATTAATTAATATTAAGAACACAAAACATTAGGGCAGAATGGAATAGAATAGAATAGAGTTGGAATGGACTTTGGAGGTCTTCTACTGACTAGTCCAACCACATGCTTAGGCTGGAAACCCTATACAATTTCAGACAAATGATTTATCTGTTGAAAATTCTCTTTAATGGAGCATAAATTTATTCTGAACAAATTTATTCTTCAAAAAGAAAATAATTGGAGTGTGCTATTTTTAAATCAGAATCTGACTAATAGTAAAGAAATGTTTGAGACTGTAAAACTATGCCAAGTGAAGAGAAAGTGATTATGAACTGTTAGCATCATTACCTATGATGGCTAAAGTAGGAAGAAGAGCAGCTAAATAAAAGCAAATGTTTTTTTGTTAAAAATTATAAAAACTAGACAATCAAATTTTAGTGTATGGGAAAAAATGCTGATTGGAGAAAACCTGACAAAAAGAAAACCTGACTTTTTTTTCTCAAAATGATCAGGACAGAAAATATAATCTTTAAAGCAAAACTGAAAAAAAATCAAACTAATTTGATTTTTTGTTACCAAACAGGAATGCATTTTGTGTTGTTTGTAAAAAAAAAAATAATTAGTGACTGTCAGACCCTTGAAACAAAAATTTCCATCATGACAACACACAGCTGCCCAGAACATCTGTATTCAGTTGGCACAAGGAAAGATTATTTGGCCAGCAAGAAACTTACATAATGCAAATTCCGCTCTATAATTATGAGCCAATACACTTCAACACCACTTCTCAAATGGTGGCCGATAGATGGCTTCATCCTAATGTGTCATGATATAACAATTTTACAGATAGTCCTCAAAACCATAACTGGTACTGGAATTGCCATCGCTAAGCAATGCAGTTATTAAGCAAGATGGCAATTCCCACACTCCCAGTTGACATCATTAAACAAATTACTGGAGTTCTCTAAGTGATGATATCACATGGTCACCACTTGCAGCCTCCTGCCAGATTCCCCATTGGTTGTTTATTGGAAGGTAGCAAAGAAATTGACAAATAGCAACTGCTTGACAATGAAATGTCATAATCATGAATTGGGAATGAGTCCCTGGAACACAGTCATGTGACTGTGGGAATGCTAATATGGATGGGACTTCAAAAGACCAATTGTAAGCACCCCTTGTTCAGTGACATTGCTGAATGAGTGGTCATTAATCAAGGCTTATCGATACTTTGGACAGTTGGACAAAGCATACATCTAATACAACTATATTGGAAAACTGATATTGTCATCTATAAGTGGGTAGTTGGAAGAAGGTCCTCCTGAAGATACTGACATCGAACAAAAAGTAGCGGCTGATGCTGGGCTTGGGTGTTGATATTGGTATCAGAAGACCACGGACTTCCAATTTGAGCTTGTTCGGCGACAGACCGAAACCACGTTTCTGCGAGGCTTCAATCCATGCTCGCTGCTGGAGTGCCCTGAGCCGGCTGGTTTCAGGGCTAAGCCACCCCGTAGAGATGGTGAAAAGGAGGGAGACTGCCTACAGGGTTGAGGAGAGCCGCATCTCTCCTCCCCAGCTGGCCATTACTCCCTTTCCCGAAGGCAGTTGTAGTGGTGGTCAGAAATGGTCGAAGAACTCGACCGGAAAAGAATGTGCAGGAGGAAGATAAGAGAAAGTTTTGGTTGACCTGGTCAAACAGCAAAAGCAACAAATAAGGTATCCTGGAATTGAAACTATTAAAAAAAAACTAATAACATGGTTCCCTAAGAAGATTTTTAAGCTGCGAAGGAGAGAGAAAAGGGAAAAGATTTGGGTTTTTTTCCCTCCTTTTCCTATACTGACAGCTAAGAGACTTAAGCAAGAAATTGGAAAAAAAATCCACTTTGAAATTAATAGGCATTTAATGCTGAAAATGAAAAGTCAAAGGGATAATAAAGATTTTTGGATAATCAAAAGCTTTTGAAAACAGGAAAGGAGAGAAAAAGAATAAAAGGGAAGGATCTGGAAGGGAGGAGACTGCCTGGAATTAAAAAGAACTTACAGCAAAATCTTAACAAGACTTCCAAAAGATACATTTTAACTGAAATATCACAACAAAAACCCCAGGAAGAGAAAGTTGAAAAAGAAATAATTTGGGACTATTTGGATTACTTGATGATTTCTGGATCTTTGGTTTTTGTATTTGAATGACTAAAATCAATCGGGTGGTTGTTTAAAACTGTTTAAAATGGCTCCACTTTTAGAAGAACTGAAAATGGAACTTATTAAGTACAAAGAAGATGCACAAGAAGGGAGAGATTCTTTTGGTTTCGTATTTCAGTTTTTAGAAATGGAGATTTGGAATTATGAGAAAGAACAAGAAATGCCTGCAGAACAAGAAGACTGCGACAAAGAAGAAGCCATCTTTAATGAACAAATAATCTTAGGTGGGGGAAAAAAAGAAAAGGGGGGAAAGAGAATGGAAAATTTAAGATTGGGAAAAACAACTCAAAAATATAGAGTGAAAAAAAAGTATAAAATCAGAAAGCAACAGAAGAGGGAAATGGAGAAGAGAGAATTAGAAGTAGAGAGACAAGGGGGTAAAAAGGGAAGGGAGAAGATGAGAGGGAAGAAAGAAAGGAAAAGAAGTTATAAAGGAGAGAAACAAAATATAGAGAAACAGGGCCTATTTAGAGATAATGGGTGAAAATTTAATGGAAAAGGGGATTCTGCAAAGGGACATAAGATAGTATTGTTATATTAGAAACAGAAATAATTTTAGAAAATATGAAACAATGTATGATTAAAATGTTTGATAAAATAGCTACTGTAATTCAGTGGAATGCTTGTCAATAAATAAATGTAACAAAATGAATATTTAATGATTTACAAAACATGTGAAGAGAAATAGGAAAAAATAATTATGGAGATTATATGTGTCTTTCAGGAAGTATGATATTTAATTGAAAAGAAGTGTTAAAGATGTTAAGATTTTAATGATTATTAATGATAGAACTGAATTGGAATGGAATGAGGGTTTATAATTACATAGATTTAAAGTCTTCTTTTTTTAAGAATATAGGGTGTATTATAAGA
Source organism: Laticauda colubrina (assembly GCA_015471245.1). Classification (NCBI taxonomy): domain Eukaryota; kingdom Metazoa; phylum Chordata; class Lepidosauria; order Squamata; family Elapidae; genus Laticauda; species Laticauda colubrina. The sequence goes on along the minus strand of BLBF01000003.1, from coordinate 107,332,553 downwards.
ATATACCAACAGAATTCGATTAGAAGTTATGTATTATGTATTGTATTAAGGTTCATAACCTTAAGGTATATATTGAAGTTTAAGAGTTGAAAGGATGTAATTAAAAGATATAAAGGTGTCATTCTCCAATTAGTAACTACAGGAGAAAATTTGTTTAATGAGAAAAGATAAAAGGAAATTGAAACAGAACAGACAAAAGTATAAATATAATGATTTGAATTGAGATGCGATAATCAAAATAAAATTGAGAAAATTAAGAGGGGAAAAACTATATAGAAAATGTAAAATAGTATAAGATATGGAATAGAATACAAAAAGGAGCATGAAATTGAGTTTTGTGTCTGTATAAAGAAGTTCAACCATGTATTTTCAAAAAAGATGTTTTACTTGTATTTTGTATGTGTGAAAACCCAAAAAGAACTTTATTAAAAAAAATAAAAAAAGAAGACCACAAAGGTGGTTTCTTGTCTATGAAGGGATAATGAACTGAGATGATGAAAATTGTCCTTGCTCAACTTCAGTTACTAAAGTACTAAAAAAAGAATTAACACTATCAAATAATTAACAGTTATATCAACTGGTACTTACTTCTTTTGCCTCTTCCTTAGGACATACTAACCAATATTTTCATATTGGTTTTTGGGGAAAACCAAAATTCCCCATATTGGGGAATTTTCATCCCTTTTTCCTTGCTTCAGATATACCTAGCTTACTTGCTAATTGATGGTTAAATATTTTTATACTGTGCACTCAGTGTTTGGAATTATTGTTCATTTCTATTTGTATAGTTTTAATTATTTATTTTAATAATTATAATATTTCATTTCTCAAATTATAGCTTAACACAGAATTTATTGGTTGATGTAAGTTCATGCTTTTGTATTATTCCAAGATAGCAAGGGTAATCCTTACTTAGTAGCTGTTCAGTTAAAAAGTGACTTTGCAATCCTCGCATTTATGATCTTCATGGGTCTATAAAACAAAGGAAAGCTGAAATAAGGTAAGCACAGTCACAATTTCACTTAACTACCATGTCACTTAACACCTGAGTTGCTGGTCTCAATTGTAATTCCTAAACAAGGACTACCTGTAGGATGTATTGAAGCTAATTAAAGCTTTTCTCCATAACTCAGCTCCATTTGCATTGTACTTCTACCATATGATAAGATCTGAGTAGTGCTTTACCAACTTGGACTGTTTGTGTTGCAAGCATTGAAGTTTGTAGTAAACTGGCAATCTTCTGTTTGTCAAGACTTATCTGTCATGCCTTATTGAATCTGTTGACCTTTGTTGAAGAAAAGTTGCTGTACCTATTCCTTGGCATTTTCTTATGAATTAGGAATTGATCCTACAGACATTAATCTTAAGTCTGTGCTATTTTTTTTCTTTTCCCAAAATGAGGTTTAAAGTCAGCTGTCCTTGATAGTATTGCTTCTATGGAGGATTCTTCTATTTTTATTTTTAATTGTCAGAGGCTTCTTATCTGAGCAATGGTCTTGCTTGCTATATAAAAACAAAAACCTTGGCGACAGTATTCAAAAACTAAAGAGGCAAGATAGTTCCAGAACAATTTCTATAGGAAAAAAAAAAAAGATTTAAGGAGTTTTTAGACTAGATTTCTTGCTATTTTCATTTTATTGGGGGGGGGGGGGGGAGAGGACAGGATCAGCACCAGCATGAAGCTTGTCTTTCTCTTTGTGCTTTTGTTATAGTTGCTCTCTTTCTGGGGAATACAAAGGGATGCATATTACATTACTTGAAATCAAGGAAATGTTGATTGCCTAACAATGCCAACTACTCTTGGCTTGGTGAATCTGAAGGGAGTGTGGGAGGATCTATGACAACTGTTGTGATAGGCCAGTGAATGAAGTGCCTGTGACTGGCAGCAAAACTCTCCCCTTTGAATTGTCATCAGGCAATTCCCTTTCCCACCATCTCTGCAGATATGCTAATGGCAGCCATCCTTCTTTTATAACTAACTGTGCTCCACTTGCAGAAGTGTTGTTTTCGGAACTTGCGTGGAAGAGGGATATTGAGGAGATGATTGTACAGCAATCACAGTGGATCTGTCGAAAGTTTACATTGAGACCATGATGCCAAGTTATATCTCTGCTTTCCAAGCTGAAGCCATAGAAATAGGAAACGTGGTGTATCTCCTAGGAAGAACCTAGAGAGTTCAAGGGACCGACTGGCCTTTGCAATGTTTTCCAACCATGACGGTGGAAAATGGAAACCATTTCTCCCTTTTATTACATTGAGGTCCATACTGGTGCAGTCAAAGGAAAAGAAGGAAGGGATAACAGGTCTTCTTTGCTGTGCTTAGTCTGAACTGACAAGGTGCTCCGTTTGGTTTGCAGAACCACTGTGTTGGAGGCAAGGGCCCTGTTTGCTTTTGCCTCTGAGAGCAAAGTCCTTCATGACCCATCAGGTCAGCTCTTCCCAAAACCCAGTGCAAACTATATGCTGGTGACTTTGAAAACAGCAGGGTCACCTGATGGGATCCTGGGATTGAAGCCTAACAAATGGATGGTAAGGAATAATGGGTTTCCAGATGGGATGAAAGTGCATTGGCTTCTGCTTCTCCTCCCTGTCCCATCTCCCACCCTCTCCACCACACCCACCCCGCACAGCATCTTCTTGCAGAATATGCTGAAAAGCAAGGATCACTAAAACAGCATGTGTACTTATAATCCCATTTATGATGCTGAATCTGGAACAGGAGATTGTTGGAAATAAAAGGATCTACATTCTTTGCCTGTAGCAGGTATATTGTCATACATAGTTGAGCTATTTAAATTTTTGCCTTTGTAGGACTTATCCTTGACTTTATCTCCTTTATTTCCTAAAGAAGATCGTGTCAATAATCATCAATGCATTGAGTTTTCGTGTTTAAAAGGAGTTGTTTTTGATAATGAAGTAGGTTCTGCTTTTTAAAATTCTAATATTTGTCACTTATTTCAGGTGCATACAGTACTATTCCCCAAAGATAATAGTAGTGGGTAAAAACCTTATTTGGGATAATAGTGGAATGAGAAGGGCTAAAAATCACTCCTGTCTCTGTCTAGTATTAATATTTCTATCCTTAATTTGTATTTAGCACTACATCTATTTTGGTTTTCAGTAATGAATATCTCTGTCCTGGTTTATAGGAAAGCTTTTTTATGTTGCTAATAATATCTTTTATGTTTATCTGAAAGTTGCATCTTCTGGCCTTGGAACATAATAACAGTTCTGTGAAGTAATCTCTATATATTCAGCAGTGAGGAAACAGTTAGGTACTATCTTCTAACCCCTTGGGCCAGTGTTCAAAAATCTAATGACTAAGGTCAAATTCATGTTGAACAATTCCAGCTTCTTTTATGTAAACTTCCTGTACCAGTTTCATTTAAAAAATAAAGCCACTATGTGCTTTACAGTATTTAGCACTGGTTAGAGCATTGGTGAGGACTGACATACTCAAATACAGGTAGTCCTCGACTTTCATTTAGTGACCATTTGAAGTTACAACAGCATTGATAAATGACTTATGGTCATTTTTCACACTTATGACCATTGCAGCATCCCCATGGTCCTGTGATCAAAATTCAGATCTTGGCAACTGACTCATACTTATGAAAGCCACAGGGTCCCAGAGTCATGTGGTCACCTTTGGTAACCTTCTGACAAGCAAAGTCATGGGGAAGCAAAGAATGGGGAAGTCAGATTCACTTAACAACCGGGTTATAACTTAACCACTGCAGTAATTCACTTAACAACTATGGCATTAAAGGTTGTAAGATGTGGCAAAATTCACTTAACTGCCTCAGTAACATAGATTTTGGGGTCAATTGTGGTCATAAGATGAGAACTATCTGTATACTCTTACCCATGATATTAGCTGTATATTTAGTCAAAACTATCTGTACAGTACATTTTTTCTGTATAGGTGAATTGAATCAGACATGCTACTTTTAGTTCCTTGGCTAGAATAGTGAGATATCAGTGATATTTAAAAATGTAAGTTCTATACTGTATGGTACTTTTTAAAAATATCTACAAACTTCCAAAATGAAATCTACAAATAGAAATTGTTTTTCACATAAAACAATTTCTATTTGTAGATTTCATTTTGGAAGTTGTAGATATATTAACATAGTTTGATTGGAATTTCAAAAACTGCAAAAATTATGAAATGCGGGATTTGTCAAGACAGTCTCCGAATTGGATACAGTTGAATGGAAGAAAAAAATCCAAAGAATATTTGCAAATGCTAAGGCTGACTTTTGCTTGCTTTGAGCTGAAGCTCTTTAGCTGTTTAAACACCCCTCTGAGATCAAACAATAGTTATACACCATTGCCATTATTTGCCCCTCAAGAGACTTGTTAGTCAAAATGTTGACTTTCTATAGGTGTTGTTTTGGAAACCTTGTTGGAGGAAATGTTCCCCAGTGCTGAATAATATCTTCTTTTTAACCCTCCAGGTGCCAAAAGTTGAGAAGTGATATTAAGTTCTTATCTCTGTTCCGAGTAATACTATCAAGCAATACCACTTAATGCTGAATTACTAGAATTGACTACAGTATTTTAGCAGTTTTCCCCCCCTTGGGGAATTGTACAAATTGCATATTTGCCAGGTGATGAGCATGGACTAGCCTGTGGCATTCTTCAGTGATAGAAAATAGCATTCAAATGGATATTTATTACAATATTTTGTCCTAGATTTTTATCTAAATAGTTTCTAGACTGGACTGAAAGGAAACAGATGGTCACAGGAAAAACCTGAAGAAGAAAAACAGCCAGAAATTTAGAAGTAGTCATACAGTAAGAGCTTCCTTGGGAATGAATCCTACTTTTGAAGTGGAATGAGCAAAGTGTTTAATGAATGTAGTTGAACTGATAAATCCACATTGGATAAAGAACACTCATATCTCAAAAATAGGCAACAGACCAGTATAAATAAAAGCAACATTCTTTTTTTCCCAGATTCATTGCATTGTACTGTTGCATCTGTTCTAGGGGTTCATTGCAGATAAGTGGTATTCTAGTTTTCTGTTGACTAGACATGAACTTAAACTAGAGCATGACCTTAAATACCATAATTTGTCAGGATATGTGTACAAAATAAGAGGTGCTGGTTTCCTTTGATATATACAGTATATGTCAGCTGCTTCTTTATTACAAATTTATTTTTTCTAAAGAACACTAAGATTTTTATTAATAGTGCAAGGTTCATTTCATTTGCTGGTTTGTTTTTTTATTTTTTAACCAAATACAGTATGCTATCTAGATCTAGGACATTACAGCTTTGAAGCTGTACAGCATCTTAAGTGCAAGAACATAAATTTCCAGACATTGAATTCCTAATCATGTCACACTTGGACTACTGTAATGGGGTAGCTATCCCATGGGGGCTATCCTTGGAGAGCATTCAGGAGCTTCAACCAGTGCAAACCACAGCACCATGGGCAGTCTTTGAGGCTCCTACATTATATCACTGTTCCAATAGCTTCACTGGCTGCTGGTTTGCTTCCAGGTGCAATTCAAAGTGTTGGTTATTGTCTATAAAGCCTTGCATGATATGGGTCCAGATAACTTGAGGAACCGTCTTACCCCTATGGGACAAGCCCGCCCCACCCATATTGGTGGAGAAGGAATGCTACAGGTCCCATCAAGGAATTCCAACTGGTGGGGTCCCAGAGAAGAACCTTCTCTGCCATGGCCCTTGCCCTTTGAAACATGCTGCTGCTGAGGTGAGATTGGATCCCACCCTCCTGACTTAGATACAGAGTTGGAAGGGAACTTGTAGGTCATTTGTCTAACCCTCCACCCAAGGAGACCCTACACCATTTTTGACAGATGGCAGTCCAGTCTCTTCTTGAAAGCTTCCAGTGATGAAGCTTCCACAACTTCTGAATGCAACCTGTTCCAAGTTGAATCTCTCCTTGTTCAGTTTCCATCCATTATTCCTTGCCTGGCCTTCAAGTGCTTTGGAAAATAGCTTGACCCCCTCTTCTCTGTGGTAGCCCTTCAAATATTGGAACACTGCTGTCATGTGTCCCCTGGTCCTTCTCTTCACTAGACTAGCCATGCCCAGTTCCTGCAACTGTTCATCATGTATTTTAGTCTCCAGTCCCCTAATCATCCTGGTTGCTCTTCTCTGTACTTTTTCTAGAGTCTCAACATCTTTTTTATAGTGTGGAGACCAAACTGGATGTAGTACTTTAGGTATGGTCTTACTAAGGCTTTATTGAGTGGTTTTATGGAGTGGACTTTCCACAAGACCTAAAGACCTGACTGCCAGCTGGCTTGAGGCCCCAATGGGGGATTATCACACTGGAGGTGGTTGACTGACATATAATAGCAGTTCCCATCCCCCCCCATATACTGCTCCCTTTCCATCTTCAATTATAACTTGTATTTTATTGTAATTTTAATGTGGTTTTAAAGGTATAGTGTGTGTATACACATACACATGTGTATAATTTTATTTTAATATCATAAGCAGCCCAGAGTTGCCTTATAGCAAGTTGGACAGCAGATTTCATAAATGGTTGAATGTATGATAGGTTGGTCCTCACTCCTCAAAGACATTCTTTCAAACTGAGATGCAGGAAAATGAAGTAGGTCTGTAAATTATGCTTTTGATTGAATAGGTTCATGAAAATCCTATTCAGATTACATGTGAATTATTGGTAATTTACCAGCTTCTGCAGCTTTCTTGGAGTAGTGCTGCATTGCTGAACAAGATCTCTCTTGATGAAAAGCTTCTGCTTTTTTTTTTTCTGACAGAAAGAGAAGAAGGGTTGAAATTATATATCTAATTATCACAAATTTCTGTGCAGTGAGAGATTATATATACACATGGAGAATAACATGAACTCAGAGGATTGTGTGGTCGTCAGTGCAGTAAAAGTGATTGTTCTGTTTTATTGCTTGGTATTTTTATTAAGATTGCATTGTCTATCCGTATATGAACTAGTTATTGTGTTTAGATACATGAAGTAGGTAGCAGTGGCTTTGAAGGATTATTATTACTATCCCTGAGGCTTATTTGGGGTAAATCACTATATTAGGCTCTGGTGAGATTAAACAGGATTAGTTTAATCCATATGGTGGATTTGTTGAGTCTCGCCAAACCAAGAGAAATAGGTTTGTTTCCGTTGTCCTAAAGATGCTTTTTTCCAGAGGCAACTAGACTTTCTGGTTTTTCTTTGAAGACCTGAAGAAGAATGCTGAAGAAGCTTCTTGGATGAGAAGCGAAATGCCTTCAAAGAAAAAAACAGAAAGTCCAATTGCCTCTTGAAAAAAGCACCTTTGGGACAACCATGATCTGGATGGCTTATTTATTTATTTGATTCGTCAATCTCTTACAAGATAATAAGTATAAGTATAAACATAGTTTTGAATACATGAAATAGATACAAATAAGAAAAATAAAAAAGAAACAATAGGACAGGGATGGTAGGCACGTTGATGCGCTTATGCATGCCTCTTACAGTCCTCAAGTATAGGTCTACAAAACATTTGCTAAACCTATACTTGAATACAGCTCATCATTGTGGAACCCATATCATGTATCTAATATTAACACAGTTGAGAAAGTCCAGAAATATTTCACAAGAAGAGTTCTCCGCTCCTCTCCTCATTGCAGAACACCTCTTATGCCACCAGTCTTGAAACCTAGAAAATCTAGAACTACGCCGCCTCTAGTCCGATCTAAATATAGTGTATAAAATAATACATTGCAGTGTCCTACCTGCAAATGCATACTTCAGCTTCAATCATAACAATACAATATATTGTATATAATATACATCATAACAATATATTTGTTTTTTTAAGTTTTCGCAGATACTTACATGTATGCTGTTCAGCTTCCTTCGGGTATTATCCCACGTCATTGTAGTTGTGCTTTTAAAGTTGTAGCAACGTTTCGGCAGAATCTCATCTGCCATCATCAGGCTTCTGTATTGAGTTCGTCTGTGAGTCAGGCTATCACAGCCGTTGCTTTTTTTTAAAACTAAATGGCTGTGATCGCCTGACCCACAGATGAACTCAATACAGAAGCCGTATGTATACATATGATGGCAGATGAGATTCTGCCGAAACGTTGCTACACCTTTAAAAGCACAACTACAATGACGTGGGATAATACCCGAAGGAAGCTGAACAGCATACATATTATATATCATAACAATACAATATATATTGTATACAACAATACAAATAGATACAAACTCAAGGTTAACCAAACCAAACTTGACTGCAGAAAATACGACTTCAACAACAGAGTGCTCAGTGTCTGGAATACTGTGGTTTCTTCCCCAAACTCCAAAAACTTTAACCTTAGACTGTCTACTATTGACCTCATCCATTTCCTAAGAAGTCTGTAGAGGGCATGCATAAATGCACCAATCATGCCTACTGTCCTTGTCCTTTTGTTTCTTTTTTATTTTTCTTATAAGTATCTGTCTCATGTATTCAAAACTATATTTATTCTTATACCTGTATCTTGTAAGCGATTGACAAATCAAATAAATACTAAAAAAATACCAAATACTCTTAGGAAAGGGGTGAGGTCAAATCTCCATAGACATTTGCTTTCTTTATTTGTGGAGTGCCACCAACTTCACCGGGGCAAGGGAACATTGTGTTATGGAAAGTCTTCTTTACAACTTTGTTAAAATGAGACATATGTTACATGTTTCTGCTCTTTTGCTTGCTGAATCTTTTCCTGAAACATTTATTGTACTGGTATTCCTTTGTAAAGCTTGCAATTCTGGCAGTGGTTGAAAATGTGTGGTGTCTGTTAGAACTGAAATGGCTGGCAGATCCTATTCAGGCCCTCCCATCCCTGGATAGTGATAACAACAGTTAGCTGAAAAGGTACAAGAGCCCTCTGGTGGTCAAATAAATATTATTTCCATAGGCATATTATCTCAGTCTCTGGTAGGACCCTGAGAGCAATACTCTGCCTTTAAGAGTACCAGTGCATTTACAACTCATTTGCATATTTGTTTTTATAGTTAAAATGTATTGGCATTGTTCTATAATTAGTTTTTAAAATAGCTAGTTTTAGTGGTATTTATTTATTAAGCATATAAATGTTATCAAGTTATCCTTTTTGCTTTCTACTATCCAGAAGCTTCTATATTTTAAATATGGGTGGGAGAGTCCATCAACTGGACTTTGCACATTTAATATGGGATAAGCTGTTATTAACCTCCTCCAAAATTCAAATCATTGTTTTCTTGGGGAACAAAGAGAGGAGTCACACCTAGAATTAGTAAACTATGTGAAACTAATACATGCACACATATAAAATAATGGGGTTACTGACAATGATTGAACGATCCCTGTAGGAATCTAAAACCTTGCATTCCAAGAAACTCTTTAATAGAGTGGGGGATTATTTGGCGTAGGTTAGAAAGCAAGATATGTGAGCCCCAATCCTTCTGATAAAGATGGACCACAGCAGTGTTATCTGTTACAGCTAGAAATACAATGCAAAATTTACTTATAAGGATTTATGTGATTCTTATATGTCACAACTGGCTTTCATACAGATGGACTCATCTAGATTTATGGATATTTTAACATAACTGAGAATTGTAGACATTTTAGTCTAGTAACAACTTGTAAGGAATGTGGGCTCTCCATTGAAATAATATCTAAACAGATGAGTTACATGTTTTTCATTGACAACTGTGTTCTCTAGGATCTCTCTCCTCCCTCCCTCTCCCTCCCTCCCTCCTCCTCTCCCTCTTTGTAATAGAAAGTGGGGCCTGTGTTCTAATGCTCAGAAAATATTTATAAGATGCTAACACAGAAGGTAACAATCACTTAGCAAACATTTTTTAAAAAACAGATATGTTAAAAATAAACATTATAAAACCATAGGATATTAATTAGGGAAATAAAAGGAATGAGAATTGAATCTTAGATTAAGGAAAAAAAGATAGTTGAATAATATTGTATTGTAGCATGGACTACTGGGGTTCTAAAACATCTAGGAAAAAGGTCACAAAAGAGTACAGGTCCACTTCCTGTTGTAATGGAGCCTAGAATTTCTGTCAGATGTCATAACGACCATAAGTCAAGGCACACATGTCACCAATGGAATTTTATAAAAAAAATTATATTGGTTGTAAGTGAACCCATTGCCACAGTAAGCATTTGCCGGAAACTGGATGTAAATGTGCTTTCTGGGGATCATAAATCACTGTCACTTGGCAGCAGAATGCTGTAAATAATGATCTATGTGGCTGAGCACTCAAAATGTGATGACATAACTTGGAGGAGAGCCAGACTTATGAACTTTGAATCCAGGTCATAAGTACCTTTTGGGAGTCCCTCACATACTTTGAACAATCACGAAGCAACCAGTCATAAGTCAAGGATAGCTGTTTGAATGTTTCTGCAAAGCAATCTTCAAGCTGGATAATTCACACATGCTACTTAATGGTAAATGAGATTCAAAGTTTAGCAAATGCATAGTATTCTCTGATAGGACAAAAGAAAAGAAAAGGAGCGTTGTCTTACCTGAACGCTTCTCATTACAACCATGAAGAACTAGGTCAGCGCATTGTGCTGCTGAAAAGGACAAACCACATAGTGGATTGATTATGAAAGGGATTGCAAATGAAACTAACACTATATGTTGGTAGTCGGCTTACCCTCAGAATACCATGCAATTTCAAGTCTAATTTCAGAATATATATTTTAAAAGGATATATAGGGGAAAGTAAAGAAATTCATAAATACTGGAAAATATAGAAAACATCATGCATTTTAGTAGGAACTGCCTTTAAAGAAAGTCTTAAAGATCGTTTATTATTCCTATGAAGACAGAGAGTAAGCATTCCTGTTTCAGAACATTATCATTTGAGGCCGAACACTAAAATGACAGCAAATAAATTCAGGACAGATTTTAGTTAATTAGTGTTTTATGCAATGGATAGCGAACTCAAGAGATTCACTGCAGGAAATTTGGCTAGTTGTTTCCCAAAACAGTATCGTATATTGTAGGTAAATCTATTAATAGCTGTAAATCATACAGATTGTAAACAAACAGATTATATCTCTGCTTGCCAGAGTCTGTCGACAAACAGTATGGAATAATTATTGAGTCTGCCCTTGTTGGAAAAACAATACTGGGCTAGATCAGAGTGTACAGCTTGAGGTACTACTCTATGGCTACTTGTGGCCTGCAGAGACCTTCAAAAAATGTTGTAAATTATCATTTGTATAATAATATAATTATTAACGTGTGTGAGTGTGTGTGTGTATCACATTAAATATGTGATTAGAGAAAAATAATATAACTGATATTTAAAATTAAGCTGTGAGTCACAATAAAATATAATTGCTCTTCTCCTATGAGCTGCTCAGAGCATCCAGTAGTGGGAGGTGCTTAGTCTCTGCATTCACAGGCTGAGCTTGATATGTGGAACGCTCCTCCACCACCACGTGACTCCTCCTCAGCGTTCCCCAGTTTTTGCTCAGCCTCGTGCGAAACAGGCAGTGCTTTGGATACTTCCTTGACTGAAACAGGAATATTAGCAGGTTTGATTGCAATTCGGTTTTCTTTTGGTTTTTTCCTTTGTCTTTAGCCGTCAATCCTTATCAGTCTGAGAGTCCGGATTAAGGGAAGCACTGTTCGAGTCCCCCCCCCCAAAAAAAAAGGTGGTGGGAGGCTTTTGGAGCTGCTCTGCTCCACTTCCCCACAGCCAAAATTTTTTTACCTCTGCCAGTTTGATTGCTGCTGTGTCTTTATTCCGTTTGCTTCCTAGCGACTTGATATTCATTTTAAAAGTCGTATCACCCTTACCCCCCCCCCCCGAATGCCATTTCTTCAGTGGAGAAGTTAATTAGGATTAATTCCCCTTTCTTCTCTGCTGTTCTGTTGTTTGAGAGCTCAGGCTTCATTTGAGCTCTGGCTTGGTTTGCAAGGCAGGAAGCTGCTGCTGAGAAGCGCGCGAAAAGACTTTAACTGCTGGAGGCCATCTTGAGTGCCACCTCGTGGCTGTGTGCCTTATTTGTCTTTCCTGAGCTGTGTGAGGTATTTTCTGCTCAAAGCAACAGAATCCCTTCAGGATTCTGAGAGTTGTTTTACCCTCATTTTGGCTACCTGCACTCGAGGATAATTAATTTGCTTTTAAAATTATTGGCTTAACTCTCACAGCCTTATTCTCAGTGGCACAGCAGCAAGCACCTAGGCCAGTGTCCGCCTGTGCAGGGAAGCTGCTGAAAGCCCTTACAATCATCAATCCGGGCCTTAGACGTTCGCTATTTGGCTAATTGGATTACTCATTAATATTAGTTGTTCTATCATTAATATTGGAATATACATATCTCACTATTCATAGGAGCAATTACAAAGCAATTATAGCAATAATATTACAATAATGATTACTATCATAATAATCACCCATGGTAACAAACTACTGAACAATATAATATTTTAATTTTCAATAAAATAGTATTACTGATATACAACTTATTTTATATATATATAGACACCAGTAAAACAAAAAGAATAAATAAAATAAAAGGGGGCAATAAGAACTTTATCAGGGCAACCGTTTTTGACTCAGATCGGACCCTTGGCGTGCCAACCGCCTTGTATACAGATTATATTCAACTACTGTTATTCTAATTTTAATCAAAAAGGCAGATGGTAGCACCTCTCAGGCACCTTGCTTGAAGGCAAAAGCCAAATCAAAACACAGTGGAAATTCTAAAGCCTCAGAAAGGGGTGCCATAAGGCCTTACAAAAGCAAATAGACAGGCATTCTTGAGAGGTCCACGCTGTATCTCAGGGTGTCCCCTCTTCCAGTCCGTCAGTTTCTTCACACCCTCCTCCTCCTCTAGATCTCTCCCTTTCATCCAGGCGCAGCTTAACTCCACAAGGACAACAGGCCCAAGTGTCTGGAACACCAACCAGATGTGCCCCTGAAGCCACATTCACTCTGGCAGCTGCTGGTCTTCGCCAGGGTGACAGCTTCATTGAGGAGGTTCCAGAGAGGATGAAAGCCTGGATGGAGATGGCTATTCGCCAAGGGATTGCAGCAGGGCTTCAACACGTGGTAATGTCCAGACCATACTATAGCTACTGACCAAGAGCCCCAATCACTGAGGTCACTGACCAGGTCGGAACTACACCAGTCCCAGGTACATTTACAGGGGGAGACCCCTCTCCAAGGGCCAGAGGAGGAGGAGGAGGAGGAAGTAGATCAAATCTTTCAAATGGCCGAGTCTGAAGTGGGATCATTTCACGATAGCGAGCCCCTGTCAGAAGCATACCCCTTAGAAGGGGAAATGTCTGAGGATGAAGGTCTTATTCCTGACCAGCCTGCTTTTACAGGCTTATTTCGGCCACAGCTTTTCAAATGTCTCTTGTTTAAGGCAAAGAACATTGCAGGCCTAAACAAGCCAAAACCTTCTGACACGCCTGACCCTTCAGGGGAGGGACCAGAGGACATGATCTTCAACCAACTGGTAGTTGAAGCAGAGGTAATTCCATATTTTCAGACCTGGTGCAGAAGTAGTGGGCTTCTGCAGCAGTATACACCTCCCCAACTGGACATGACAGGAAATTCTTCAACTTGAACCCTGATTTTGCAAAGTTACTGGGGACTCCCAAGGTAGACGAGCCCATAGTGGCTTTAGCATCCTCCTCTATTCCCAGTGAGGCACTGGAGGCCTTAAAGCTGGAGGAAAAATGGGTCGAGCTAGCCCTACGCAGAGCTCATCAGTCTGATGCGTGGGCGATCAGATCAGCCACGGCCGCCTCCTTCATGCGGTCGTCTCTTAGAAGGCTTCGTCTTTTGAAACAACATGTTCCTTCTTCGAACTTCAGGGCACACCAAGACATTGCCAAACTTACGGCAGCTGCTGAATTCTCTGCCCATGCTACCTATTACGCAGTCAAATTTTCAGCAAGGGCCATTACCTCACATGTCACAGCCCGTCGCTTGCTATGGTTAAGACACTGGCAAGCCAACTTCAAACACAAATCCAAACTGGCATCATCCCCCATTGCGGAAGATAGATTGTTTGGCCCTTGCCTGGATCCACTACTAATTGAAACACGCAACAAGAAGAAAATTCTCCCTTCCCTTTTTCAGAAGCCCCCAGTCCTTTCGGAGGGGATCCTCTCGATCTTTCTATCAGGGATCCTTCTCTTCCAGATACCAGAGACCACCAGCAATTAGACCAGGACAACAACCAGATAGGTCCGACTCAGTGGATAGAAAGTAGAAGGGGTGGTCAATCCAAAAGATCCTTTCGGGGAACACGGAACAGGTCCTTCCGGCGACCAAGATAACTCCCAGGACCCAATTCCCATTGGCGGACGTCTTAAGTTATTAGCTGACCAATGGGATTCCTCTACCTCTGATGCCTGGGTCAGAGATACGGTTAGATTTGGACTCGTGCTGGAGTTTAGATCCACTCCCCCAGATTCCTTCATGTCATACCCTCCTTCCAGGGACCCGGTCAAGCGTAATCTCATGGATTCCGCTATCCCACACCTACTGGCTATACAAGCCATCCAACCAGTAGCGACCAGCCAACAAGGGCAAGGTTTTTATTCACATCTTTTCGTTGTGCCCAAAAATTCATGGGGGTGGAGAGCGATACTAGATTTGAAACGTCTCAACCATTTCTTAGTATATCGCAAATTTAAAATGCATACTCTCCAATCAATATTGCAGGGCATCAGAAAAGGGGACGTGCTCACGTCCATAGACTTGACGGAGGCGTACCTGCACATTGCTATTTGGCCCTCCCATTATAGGTTTCTGAGATTTTGCTACAATAACCACCACTTTGAAAATGTGGTCCTTCCATTCAGATTAGCCTCTGCCCCCAGGACCTTCACCAAGGTCCTCAAAGCGCTACCTGCCCACCTCAGGAAACATCCCGGTACGCCTCCAGTGTTATCTTGACGATATTTTGATTTTATCTCCTTCCGCCTATCAGGCAGTCATCGACACTCAGAACACATTATTATCCCTACAAGAACATGGTTTCTCAATAAATTGGAAGAAGAGTCAATTAACACCTTCGACACGGTTAATTCATTTAGGGGCGGTCATAGATACAGTGGAAGGCAAAGTTTATCTGTCACCAGATAGATTAAATAGCATTCAAAAATTGGTTAAGGAAATCAGGGCGCTTAAGAGGATGTCCCTAATGGACTTACCCAAATTGTTGGGCAAAATGATTTCATGTATTTCTATTATTCCTTGGGCCTGCCTTCACACTAGATCCCTCCAGTGGTTCCTGCTACCGTACCAGCGATCTGGCCGAAGCAATTCCAAACACAAAGTCAGGGTCCTGCCCAAGGTTCTCAAATCTCTCCTCTGGTGGTCCAAACCGGTTATCAACAGAGACTGTCTCTTCAAGGAACCACAAAGGCTCACCATCACCACAGATGCCAGTCTGTTTAGATGGGGAGCTCATGTCCAGTCGCTCACAACCCAAGGTCGATGGTCCGACATAGAACAGTCATGCAGTACAAACTGGCTGGAACTTCACACAGTACACCTGGCCCTTCGATATTTCTTTCCCCAGGTACGCGGTCAGCACATACTGATACTGACAGACAATGTAACAGCCTAAGCTCACATAAACAAGCAGGGAGGCACACAATCGAAGCAGCTAATGCGGGAAGCGGAGCGCCTGTGTCGCTGGGCGGAGAACAACATACTTTCCATCAAAGCAGAACATATTTCGGGTCTGTCGAATACACAGGCAGACTGGCTAAGCAGGGCCACCATCGATCAGTCGGAGTGGCGCCTTCACCCATCCCTGTTCCAAGAAGCAACACGGTCATTTGGTCAGCCGGTGGCGGACCTATTTGCTTCCCCTCTCAACACTCAGCTCCTGAGATTTTTTTCCAGATACCCATCCCAAGGGGTGGAGAATTTCAACTCGCACCGCTGTCGTTGGCCCCTGGGGCTCCTGTATGCATTCCCTCCACTTCCGCTGGTTCCCAAAGTCATCCAGAAGTTACTAGGCGAGAGAGCGGAATTACTTCTAGTGGCACCTTATTGGCCCAGACGGCCATGGTTCGCGGACCTCTGCAGTCTCTCAGTACCCCCCCCCCCGAGAATCCCATCAGACAGAATCTCATTAACTCAGGGGCCTCTTCAACATCCGGATCCTCAATGGTTACAACTGACCGTCTTGAGGTTGAGCTGAGTGGTTTGAAGAGCGAAAAGCTCTCCAACAGAGTTATTGACACTATCTTAGACACCAGACGCCCCTCAACAATTCACATTTGCAACGCCACATGGTCAAATTTCTGCAAATGGTGTAGTAAGTTTCAAATTGATCCTGCCTCTCCCTCTGTCGCCCAGATTCTAGAGTTTTTTCAGGAGGGACTTGATAAGGGGTTGTCACCTAATACATTAAAAAGGCAGGTGGTGGCCTTGGCATCAGTTCTCGATCACAAGGGCCTCAGTTCTCTTTCACATCACCCACACATAAGATCTTTCCTTCAAGGAGCCACCAATTTATGCCCTCCAGCAGTGCACCATTATCCCATCTGGGACCTTAAGAAGGTCCTTGTCGCTCTCACAAAGGGTCCTTTCGAACCTTTGAAATCGTCAAGTCTCCAATTTCTCACGTACAAAGTAGTTTTCTTGGTAGCAATCACTTCCGCTCGTCGTATCTCGGAAATTGCAGCCCTGTCTGTCAGACAAGATCTCTGCGTTTTTCATGCTGATCATGTGGTTCTTCGTCCCGATCCCACATTTATGCCCAAGGCCAATTCGGGTTTTCATAGAGCTCAAGAGCTTATTCTTCCAAATTTTTGTCCCAGACCATCACTGGGGATGGAAAGACAGTGGCATAAGCTTGATGTGAGGCGTGACCTGTGAATCTATATCAAGTGTACAGTAGCTTTCAGGAAATCAGAGGCTTTATTTGTGTCCTTTCAGCCAAATTCTCAGGGTTGCAAGGTTTCACCATCTACGATAGGCCATTGGATATGGGTGGCAATAGCAAAAACATATCAGACCCAATCTCTGCAGGTGCCTAACGGCATAACAGCTCATTCAACAAGGAGTGCAGCAACTTCGGCAGGATGGGCCACACAGGCATCAATAACTGAAATCTGTCGGGCCGCAGCTTGGGCTTCCCCATCACCCTTCATTAGACACTACAAAATTGATGCGTTTGCTTCTGCTGAGGCTTCCTTTGGCAAAAGAGTTCTGCAAAGGGTCCACAGAGATCAGGAGGAGATTCCAGACCAGACGGAGTCTCTCCCATAGGACAAGCCAAGCTTTGGTATGTCCCACTACTGGATGCTCTGAGCAGCTCATAGGAGAAAGGGCGTTGGTACTTACCTGATACACCCATTCTCTTTGAGCTGTGAAGAGCATCCAGCCCCACCCTTTTTTTCCATCTGGTCAGGGTCCTGTTTCGGCCAATGAACTTTTTAGTATGTGAGGATGAGAGCGTTTATTCTCTCGTCTTCGCCAAAACTGGGGAACGCTGAGGAGTCACGTGGTGGAGGAGGAGCGTTCAACAAATCAAGTTCAGCCTGTGAATGTGGAGACTAAGCACCTCCCACTACTGGATGCTCTTCATAGCTCAAAGAGAAAGGTCGTATCAGGTAAGTACCAACGCCCTTTCTGGCCTTGCCCATTCTTATCTGAAGCTCCCAGCACTTTACTTGACAATCATCTGTGGCTCTTGGAGCAAATACATACATACACCTTTGTATTTAATGCTGGAGAGAGGCAATCCTTAACATACTGTATTTATGTCTGAGTAAGAATGCATTATAGTCACATAGAATGATACTGTACATTACACATTTAACTGCAATGCATATTTCATTTGGGAGGAGACCTCCATTTTCCAAGATGCAGTATAATAAGAATATAAAGATATTTTGATGTTGATAACAATGTATAAAGTTTTATTTTATGTTTTTAAAATTTGGAAACTTAATAAAATTTATTTAAAAAATAATAATATAAATAAGTGCTTGCCTACGAACATGTTTATCCTGCCCAGAGTCAAGACAGCATATGCGAGATGAACAGATTTTTTTGTCCAAAACTAAGGCTGTAGCTTTAACAAGTATCCTCTTCCTGAGGCTGAGAATATTGTTGAGCATCGGTGTAAACTTTTTTGGTCCAAGTTCAACTCTGCTACACCACAATGACTGTGACAATATAGATGAAAGCTGGGGGAACATTGCATAATATATGGATTGTGTAGGAAACCCCCTGTTATTGGATAGTTTCTTAGACCATAGGAAATAAATCTTGACATGATTTTTACCACATGTTTACCCCAGATTACTTAAGGAATAACTGCTTTCACAATGTGTGAGGTTTGCTTATTATTAACCTTAGGTGTGATCATTGCTTTGTTTTTCTTTGTGTTGTGGGGTGAGGAATAGACAGTTCTGCAAAGCCAGCCTCTTTAGGTTTGTGATCCAATGAAATGGGCAAACTAAGAAAAGGGATTTTTCAGGAGCCAGTTTAAGAGGATTATGTGATCACAATCAATGTCTTAAGGGAAGATTATGTTCCAAAATAAAATAAAAAATAAATCACAAATGAACGGCAGGGAGATCAGTCGCTCATAGCAAATTTCTGGGTCTTTATTTTATCCTGGTGGGCCATCTGAATTTTAAGAATCCTGGCTCATATATAATGGAGGAAAAGAGAATATCTTATTCTTAAGCATTTCATCTTTATTAATGTATTTTTATTATGAAGACATATATTTGTATACAATGATGTTTCTGAACTTTTGTGACCAAGTAGCATGAACTTCGTTGTGGACTAAACTCAAATGTGAGGAGTTTGTCTTCCCAACTTTCCTTCTCTGTCCAACTGCTCTGCTTACACTAGCTGCTAAGGAGTCTCGTTGATAATTTATATACTGCTGAATCATCTTATGATTCACAATGGTTCAATTCTTCCCCTGCTAAGATAGTAAGATAATATATGTGAGGGTTTAGTTGGAAGTTGCTTCATGTTGTGCTAGCATGAGTGCCTGCCTAAGGTGGGGGTCAAATTAGACCCAGTGTTGAGTCTGGCCTTTAGGCTTGTGGTATTTTTCCACAAACTCAGGTCCCTCTGATTCAGAGGTGGTATTCAGCAGGTTCTGACCAGTTCTGGAGAACCAGTGGTGGAAATTTTGAGAACCGGCAAATTCCACCTCTGACTGGCCCCGCCCCAATCCATTCTCTGCCTCCCAAGTCCCAGCTGATTGGCTGGGTCTTTTTTTGTTGCCCTGCACAGGAGAACGGAGCTGGAAAGCAGGTTAGTGGCGTGGGGAGGGAATGGAGATCCTTCCCCTACCATGGACACCAAGCCACACCACACCCACCAAGCCATGCCCATAGAATCAGTGGTAAAAAAAATTGAACCCCACCACTGCTCTGGTTATAAAAAAAAGTGAATGACCTGAGGTAGAAAAGGGAACTGCTAATCCGGATGGGTCATACAGAGCCTAAGCATAGAGAGAGCATGCACAAGAGAACAAAATACCTGATTTTTCTCTAAGAAAAAAATGCTGTGAGGAACGGGAAAAAGGCTGTGCAAGAAAGTGTAGGCTAGTGTCTCTCTATAAGTAAAAAAGATAAAAGTAGGTCAGACAGGCTGCGAACTGCAGCTAAATGTCTGCATGTCTCAGGAAAACTTCTCTGCTGGGTTGTGAAGGAATTGGGAGGACTAGGGTAGAAACATCACTGATTGTGCTCAGCAGCATTGTTCTTTAAGGCAGCCAGATGGCTTGGTGCAAATCTTGCAAAAGCAGGTATTTTAAGGTTTTGTTTTTTGCCTTCTGGGTTTCATATTGGAGGAAAGGAGGAAAAGCCCTTTTTTCTAGCAATAATAATGGTAGCAGAAACCTCTTTCAGTAAGTGAAGAGAAAATTACATGGGTGAAAAAAAAGAGAGTCAGGGTTCTGGGAATGTACTTCCAGGCCACGTTTCTGTATCCAGTATAGAACTGGGAAGGACTTTTTTATTGTTCCAGACCATTTTAAGTAAACTATAATATGTTTGTCCCTAATAGAGGGCCCCTGAGGATTCAACTTCAAAGTCAATATATATATAGAATAACTATGGTTTGGAGACTTCCTTAATACAGCAATGTGAGCGTAAATAGATTGCACCCCTTACTATTCAAGCAGTACTACTCAGTTTTGTCTAGTAAAATTTGTCTTCCATTTCCTAATTGTAACATTGGCAAGATGCCATTGCTCAGATGGAGACTTTGGCATGAGGAGTTAGTTGCCTGATCGCTTAAGCTGTACAGACTCAGCCTAGAGCTACACCCTTTGCTTTCTAATGCCTATTCTTCTTATGTTGGCAGATCTCCATAAACGTTGACTATTTCATGGCAAAACCCAACATTTTATAATCAAGAACAATATGAAGCTTACATAATGGACAAAATGAGGATATGATTATTTGTCTTATAACCAACCCAAATTGTTTAAGTAGTAGTTTTGAATAATTTAAGTGATTAGGTTGTGGGCTCTATTTCTCTTCCAGATTTGCACATAAAAGTAACAACATTAATTATGTTTATTTTACTGTGGTATAATTAAAGCAGAAAAAAGGGACTGGGATTTTTGGATTCCTACTATTTAGGAAGAAAGATTTCTCCTCTCCGTCATACCCTCAAATGGTTTTTGGAAAGCTTGTCTAGTTCTGGAATTCCCACTACTATAGTCATTGCCTTAGAAACATAAGTGCATAACCAATGGCTTGCTGGATGAGATCTCTGACTCAACTAGTCTAGCTTTCTGTTCTCATTGTGGCCAACCAGTTGCACAAGGAAGCCCACTGGACTTCCAACATGTGGCCTTCAGAAGCGGTCCCAGGCTAATAGACATTGCTTCCCATGACTTCTGTCCATTGGTTCAAACCATTTTTGCAGCCAGTCAAACTTGTGATAGCAGATTCCAAACTTTAATTATGTGCAGTATAAAAATTAAATGCACCTTTTGTCTGTCCTGAATCTTCCAGGATTCTGTTTTATTGGGAGTTCATCTTTATGAGTATTCTTTCTCAAAATTAATTTATGTCAATCAGTCCCACCTGTGTAGCCTTATAATTTGATAGAATGTATATTTCCACACACAAACACATCATGATATGATATCTAATTATTGCTTTAAACATATTGCTGCAGTTGCTGTTTTCAATGAATTTGTGGTGACTGCTGAATGCTTAAAAGGAACATTTTAGTTGCAAATACTTCCATTTTTCTCAACAGTTTGGAAGTATTGAATGAGTTCCAGAAGAATCTGTGCATACTCAGATTTTTCTGAGAAATTCATTTCTAGAAGATGCCCCCCTAACTGCAAGTTCAAAAAAAATAAATGATAGGGTCTGTCATTCATTTCTTGAAAGAAGGAACGTATTCATGAAACTTCCAGTTGTAAAAGCAGTTGTATCAAATTCCAAGTTTTGAATTTGGCAATTGCCATTCTGAGAAAAAAAAATGAAGAAAAGCTTTTTAGTCTTAAATAGCTAGTTGATTCACCATTGCATTTTTAATTCTGTTCATTCGCTTGTTTTCTGAAACCTGGGTGAGAGCTCAAAGTGTCTCTACCTCACTTGTTCAGACTGTAGTAGTTGCCTGCTCTTGATTAAATGGCTGGGATCCCTGAAACTCTATGTGGCATGTGGGGAACATGGACATGTAAGAAGAGATAAGATTGGTTTTTGTTCTCTCAGCATTTTGAAAACCAAGTAAGGCAATCCTAATTTTTTTACAAGTTTATTTGTAGTTTTAAATGGCATTTTAATGTACAGGTAGTCCTTGACCTACCTCATTTAGTGACCGTTCAAAGTTACAAAGGCACTGAAAAAGTGACTTACGACCATTTTTCCACACTTATGACCATTGCAACATCCCCATGGTCATGAGATAAAAATTCAGATGCTTGGCAACTGACTTTTGTTTATAACAGTTGGGTGCCGGATCACCTTTTGGAATCTTCTGACAAGCAAAGTCAATGGGAAAGCCAGATTCACTTAACAATTGGATTACTAACTTATCAACTGCAGTGTTTCATTTCACAACTGTGGCAAGGAAGGTCATAATATGGGGCAAAACTCACATTTAAGTCTCGCTTAGCAACAATAAATTTGAGCTCAATTGTGGTCGTAAGTAAAGGACTACCTGTACTTTGGTTTATTTATCATCTTGGTGGCATCTCTGGGGGAGTTTCTAATAAATAAATAAATGCTGATACCTTCCCAATATCAGGACATACCACTGGAGCTGCAAAAATCAGTGTCAAAGAATTAATGTTTTCTGTAGCTTTTTCCAGCCATTCTAATGGCCATCCATATTTTTACAACATAAATTAATTTAACCCATTAAGTATTATGCTGATAGGCCTATAGATCAGCAATTGTAATCTAGAACAGAGCTGATTACAGGAGAGCTTTTTCAATTGTTTAGATTGGATATGGGGCTCTTAGAGTAGTATGGATTTAATAGGTAAGTCTTTATCATGTGTTCAGCCATAGATCAATCGCTGATAATTTCTGATCCAGAGTATAATAGCTGAATCCTGGAGAGATCTGTGTATGCTATTTTCTACAGTCTTGGAAACAATAACTCCTTACAAGTCAGACTTGTTAAAAGAGGCTCGTTTTGGTCTATTGAATGAATCTAGTATTCATTAATATGCCACTCAAAGGAGTGAAAGAGAACCTTGTTAAAAAGAGACTCTTGCTTCCAACTGAAGTCTCCTTGATTTATATTATTCAATAGTTAAGGTCTTCAAGCATCTTTCTTCCTTTTCAACATTGTTTCTTCCCCTCTGCTTTCTTACAGTGAAAGAGTTTCTTGCAAAAGCCAAAGAAGAATTCCTTAAGAAATGGGAGAATCCATCACAGGTATGGTGGTGCCTTGCATTTCTCATAGTCAACTCTTTTTTTTTGTCTGTAGGAATAATGAAATGAAAATTGGGTTCTTCAGCCCAATTTTAAAATGACAATGGGTATGTTGAGTGAACCACACATTATTAAATTTCTATTGGACTGGAACTGCATTTAAATAAGTTTGTCAATAATTCTAATGTTGCCTTATAAAATGCTGGCACACTTAAAAACTAGTGCCATGATTGGAGATGTATAGTTTAATGAAAAGGTATTAATCTTCTTTCAGATATTTTGAATCTTTGCATTATCTTTATGAGAGCTTATAATGGGTCCAACTAACTGATACACAAAGGAAACAAAATCTACCTTTCCAAATTTTGGAAATGGTTTCATTTATTTCATAACAGAATAATCTAACATGTACTATCGTCTATATGAAAAAATAATGGTTCTATCCCCCATCAGTCAGTTCAGTTGAAAGGATACCAGTATGCATGTCATGTTGCTGGTGGTTACCTATAAAAACTCTTCCTAACTTGGGGCCAGGCCACTCACTGGAGCATCTCTCCATTGGGCCATTTGTATCCTGTTAAATCTAGTAAGAGAGGCATATTCTAGGTCCCCTGTCTGAGAAAAAGTCATCTGTTGGGACCCAGAAGAAGTGTTGTTCCTCCTTTGAGACTCATCCCTTGGAACATCACCCACTCAGAAAATTATTCTACTGGCCTTTCACAAGTCACTAAAAACACAGCTTTGTTTTTAAGGCTGGGGATATGACAAATATGTTTTGTGGTTATGCTGAGTGTTTAGGAGTGAGCCTGTTTTCTGGTTAAACTGAGAGTTTTTGGCTGCTGTCTTATGCTATTTCTGTTATTATTTATTCTGGTTGTTTTTATTGTTTTTATGCTGCTTTAATTGTTAGCTGCCCAGAGTTGTGCTTATGAGATGGGGGCCATATAAATTTCCTAAATAAATAAATGGGCCTATATGGGATTGAGTACTATATTAAATAATTGAAGCTATCTGTATAATTAAAAATTTACCCATGGTTCAGATTCCTGATCTTGTGATTTAATTGTGATTTTGTTTAGTGTTTTATATGTAAATAATCTTGAAATATATAACATGTTCTTTCTCTTTGAAGGACATTATATTCCATAAATTTAGTTTGTAGAAGTTACCTGTCACTAAGAATCAGCAGTGTTTATCAGGATGGTTGCATGTACCAGGAGTGGACAAATGATACAAACCGTTCAAAAATATTCAGTTGCCCGCAGACCATGTTCTAAGTAACAAAATGTAGTTCTCAACCTCAGAGTCTTTTCTCTCTGTTCCACTATCTAGCCTGGTTGCCTAGCGCATTGGGATTTATTATTCTGTTAGACAACAAACTCCAGGTTGTGGTGGTCTTATTTTACTATTTGATATGTGTTGTTGGCTAGAGCTAAAATATATATTAATCTATTCTTGGTGGATTAAGTTTGCTTGTACTGTTTGTCCTACTAGCCTGCTGAAAGGATTTACATCTTGTGCCCTCTAGCGGTAGAAGCCTAACTCTTCCAAATCCTACATAAGAGATGATAATAGATGAAAATAATAGTTGAACACTTGGCCCAAACATAGAAATTGTGGAGACCTTTGAAATCACCCATAATATACAAAGGAAGTGGGCTATCAATCA
The DNA here is from genome assembly GCA_015471245.1 of Laticauda colubrina. NCBI lineage: Eukaryota > Metazoa > Chordata > Lepidosauria > Squamata > Elapidae > Laticauda > Laticauda colubrina. The sequence goes on along the minus strand of BLBF01000003.1, from coordinate 107,308,011 downwards.
GACAAAACCTAATCATCCCACAACTTGAAGCTTTGTCTCTCGAAATGTAGTAGCTATAGCCTGTTATACAAAGCCATTTCTCCGTCTTTCTCCTTTTTGCAGAACACATCCAGTTTGGATCATTTCGACCGGCTCAAGACCCTGGGTACAGGCTCTTTCGGAAGGGTGATGCTTGTGAAACACAAGGACTCTGGAAATTATTTTGCCATGAAAATCCTTGATAAACAGAAAGTGAGTCTGGACGTGCTGATGATCTTTGCTTTGCAAAGCGGAACTGAAGAGGAAGTTGTACCTGACTTGATCTTGTTTCTGTATTGTAGGTTGTTAAACTGAAGCAGATTGAGCACACCCTCAATGAAAAACGCATTCTTCAGGCTGTGAACTTCCCATTCCTTGTCAGGCTAGAGTATTCTTTCAAGGTAGGTGATGTCAAGTAACAGTCTTTCTCTCTCCCCTGCTGGATTCATAATTCTCTGAACATCTGTTGCTCTAAAGTCATCAGAAATTTGGCTCCAAGGAAGAATTTTCCTTTCTAGAGGCAGCGAGCAAATGAACAGAGTGAGTATCTTCACGTAGTGTACTTTGCAATTAAAACACATTCAAACATTTAGCAAAACTTATACTTATCATAAATTTTCTGCATGTAGTAGAAGGAAAATAACAGTGTTATTCAATGTTGAAGTGTCAATTCTGGAAATAAGTCTGTCCCTGAAATGAATGTGCAACATTCTGAAATGTGTATAAAATATCTTAGTGATGATTTCATAGTGGCAGCCTAGAGGGAAAAAAAAAACTTTGAGATGACCAATATGAAACTGCCATAAGTGAGCATATGGGTTTAAGATACGTAACATCATGACATCATACTGCTTTACAGGTTTGACCATTCAAAATGCTCTCAGGCACAGGTGTCAAATTCAATTGTGTCACATGATGTACCGTGACGTATTGTGATGTTTTTTGCCTTTGCAGAGCCAGTCTGTGTGTAACGCATCTGGCTCGCGGGCCGCCAGTTTGACAGATCTGCTCTAAGGGTTTCTATTACTTAACCTACCTGCTAGATCAGATTATAAAAAGCCATTAAGCTCAACCTATCTTTGCTGTAAAGTACAACATGAGTTTTAAAATCCTTCCAGTATTCTCCATATTTATCACATAAGATGGGCTAACCTGTCTTGATATTGTATCTGGGTTTTGCTAAAAACCTTGAGGTCCACCAGATGCAGAAGAATAGATCTAACATGAAAGACTTATGAGTCCAAGAATGTGTCCTGGAACAACAAGCTCATGGCCTTTCCAAACAAAATTCTTCTCTGGGTTAATCACTTCCTTTGTCCAAACATTTTATATTTTAGTCCAATATTTTAATTTATGATTGAAGGAGAGTTGTTAAACATCTAGGAGCAACAAGTCATCTTTATCTATTGGACATCACCAAAAAGTTTACCAAAACATCCTGATCTACCTTCTGCACAACCTTGAGCTAAGATTATGAGCTTAATACTTGTTTGAAAATATGCCCAGTTGAGATCAGTGCTAGTTATTTCCCCATGCATTGCAGTCCTTGACAATAAAATACCAGTGTAAATGACTCACTTTGCCTGAGACGTTGTACGTAGTTTATGTAGTATCAGAACTGTACAACTTGTAGAGAGGAAAGGGCCACATTGATAAATTAAAAATCACCATGAACTCTAAAGTGTTCCTGCCAATCTGCTTTTCCATAGCTAACCAGTGGTGGGATGCTGCCGTTTCGGACCTGTTCACACGAACAGTAGTTCCAACGATCAGTTGGCCCCGCCCCCGCCCTATCCTGTTTTTTATTTCCTGCTTTGTAGATCATCTCAATTGTGTGACACAGTTGATTTCCCCCCCCCCCACTGTTCTACTTACTGTTGCTGACTTGGAAGGTAAGCAGCTGAGCTTCTAAATGCTTCATTTTCAGTGCTGCATGCAAGCGCACGCTCACTGAACCGGTTATTAAATCAGCAGCATTCCACCACTGTAACAAACGAAGTAACGGCAGTGCTGGAAGTGGTGATTATGCTTCAAGATGCTTGGCAATACATCTTCTGGGGCAGTGGGTAATAGTGAATATATTACTTTGTTAAAAACACCCTCCAGTCTGCACAAAACTCCTTGGTGAGACATATGATGTACAAGCCTTGTATGTTATATAACATTTGTTGACTCTAGAGATAAGGATTGAAAGTTGATTCTAAACAATTGTTTATTTAGTAATTAGTCACTTTTAAATTTATGACAGTGACTTCCTAACAGCAATATTTAGGACTGAAGTCTTACATTAAAATGTATATCTGCATATTTAATTTGTCCCATTGTGGGTGAGAATAACTGAACTGTGTAATAATGTGTAGAACTGAAATAGAAGTGGTAATCAATGGGTTCTTATGCTACTTCTTAAGGTTGCAGTAGCATTAAGGACATAGAATGCAGGTAGCCTTCAACATACAACCACAACTGACCAAAATTTTCATCCCTAAGCAAGATAAGTGGATTTTGCCCTATTTTGCAAACTTTCTTGCCATAGTTGTTGACTGAATTACTTCAGTAACCTGTTTGTTAAGTGAATCTGGCTTCCCCATTGACTTTGCTTGTCAGAAGGTTGCACAAGGTGATTACCTGACCCAGGGATACCACAACTGTTATAAACAAAAGTCAGTTGCCAATCATCTGAATTTTGATCATGTGACCATGGCAATGCTGCAATACTCATAAGGGTGAAAAATGGTCACTTTTTTCAGTGCCTTTGAAACTTCAAATGGTCACTGAACAAATGGTTGTGAGGACTACCTGTAGTTATCAAGCCAAGGTCTATTCTAGTCCAACATTCTGTTTTTCATAATGGCCTCCAGATATCACTGGTGTCACATAGACAATTGAGGGTGACATATCCCTCTTCCTCCATTGTTACCCTACAATTGGTATTAGATAGCCCATGAGTATTTATTTGTTGTCTATTTATTTATTTGTGTTCCTGGTGGTCATGATCCTGTCTTATAATATTTAATTCCACAGAATAATTGATAAAAAAATCACTTTCTTTGTTAGATTACCTCTGGCTCTAGTGTTTTGAGAATGTGAGGAAAAGAAAGCCTGTCCACTTTGTCCATGCCATGTCTGATTTTACATGTCTAATATTCTAGCCTTCAAAGGGAAAATATTTGAATTCTCTGATCATTTAGTTATCCTCATTTGTACTTATTCCAACTCTGTTATATCACTTTTTTAAACATAGCAGCTGTAATTGTAAAATATAATATTGCTATTTTTATTAAATTTACTGCTTGACTCCTAGCAATATCCCAGTTATTGACAGTTTTATTTTCAGTCTCATTTCTAATGATTCCTAGTAGAAAATTTGCATTTTTCACAGCTGCCGCAGACTAAGTTGACCTTCATTTATCTGCAACCTCTAGAGTGTTTTTTTTGTTTGTTACATACAGCTCAGACCCAATTTCTGTATAAGAAAAATTTACTGGGTTTGAGGATAATGCACATCACTTTACACTATTTCAATAGAACTGAGTTTCCAACATAATTGATATGTTCTGGGTGCCTTCCAACAAGCAATGGCGACTAATGCAATCCAGGAAGAATGCTTTCTCTGATATGGTACCTACCCTTTGGAACAGCATGTTGCCCCACCCCCCAACCTCCCAAAATTGGATAGCCCTATTGGCTTTTATTAAAGTTGTGGAAAAACTGTGCATGACTGGCCAGAGTGTTGAATGAATCTATTTCTAAAGGCACTGTATTATATTGATTGGTGTCCTCTACCAATTTTTTTCTGTTTCTCCCATGTGTTTTTATTATTGTTTTTTAAGTTGTTTGTTAGTTGCTCTGACTTGTTTTTGGATTGTGTGGCCATATAACTTAAATAAAAAAGAAATGTTTTGAGTGTGTGTGTGTGTGTGTGTTCCCAGGTTTTCAAGTGTAGACATTGCTGGTGGGGCATGAACAGTGCATTTATACACAAAGGGAATAGATGGAAAGTAAAATTAAACATATAAAGACTGGAGAAAAGTAAACAATGCAAAATGTTCCATTTCTGGAACAATTTGCTATTCCAACAGCAAAATGAAGGTTGGAGTACTCTGTTAACTGGCTTGGAATGTTTCTGGTAAAATCAGATCGATCTAATTCCTGAGTTGGAACATTTGTAAGATTGAATTGTTTGTCATATCTCCAGTAAATTAACCATAACAAAAGAGGTAAAACATATTGATATTGAATTCTAAGCAGTAAAATCTGCTGTGTAGCCAGCTTAGATCCATAGGCATTGTAAAAATAATGGAGGGGGGGATTTCCTTTGTAACTATAAAGCAAGATACTTGGATTCATTGCTTGCACCAGTTTGCAAGATAATTAATTCTGTTTACAAGAAATTCTTCCTTCCTCTTTCTGCACATTACTGCATTACATTAGAAAGGTGGGTTGTCTTTTTGTAATAATTGATTAGTTGTATATCTGGAATCATCAGAGGTGAAGGGAGGAACAAAGCGCTGCTTGTTATTATCACTCTTAGTTTATTTCTGCATTCAATTACAGGATAATACAAATCTGTACATGGTGATGGAATACATCCCAGGTGGTGAGATGTTCTCCCACCTACGACGGATTGGCAGGTTCAGGTAGGTGTATTCCCTACAGGGATGGAATTATGTTAGTGGGAACAAAGGAACTGGGTATTGTAGTTCTTATATTTGATTCCCAGGTATTAAAGGAGGGAGCAAACCCAATAATCATTTTCCCAGTTTCTTTCACCTTGTACTTAAGTATATCTGGGAAAAATCTATGATTTTTTTTGGCATACCCTGCTAATCTCTGATACAGAGTTATGCATTTTGAGATAAAGTCAAAAGATAGGATAGAAACTGTTTTATGGCTAGATGGCCAAGCCTGGTAGGGTCACTGGAGCTTAACGCTTTTCATCAAATGATATTGATTGATTTGGGCATAACATTGGCAAAGTCAGTAAGACAAAAACTTTAGTCTAGAGCTGCTGTTCTAAGACAGTTGATAGAAAAGTTCAATTTGTATTTAAAAAGGGGAAAGGAACATCTGGCTCCTTGTTAGTGCCTGCGAAACAATGTAGAACAGGGATGACAAGCTCAAGGTCCATGGACTGGATCCAGGGTGCTTGGATCTGGCCCATAGGACAGCCCTAGAATCGAAGGACCAGCCCGCAGTGCCTCTGCCAGCAAAACGGAGCTCAGGAGAGCCACATGTGGCCCTCTCAGGCTCTATTTTTACCTGCGACAGCCTCCTGCAGCCCTGTGCCAGGAAAAACTGAGCTCGGGGAAGGCACGCATGGCACACCGAGGCTCCATTATTGGCTGCAATGACCTCCTGCAGCCCTCTGCCAGTAAAAATGGAGCACAATGAGGCTGTTGTGGCCAAAAATGGAGCCTGGGCCAGCTGCACGCAGTCTCCCCAGGCTCCGTTTTTGCTGGCAGAAGGCTATAGGAGGCCATTACGGCTTAAAATAGAGCCTCAATGAGTGATGTCAAGCTGGCCATGCCCCTCCCGGCCATTCCCCCGCCACCACCCCCAAGGTCAAACACAACCCTGATGTGGCCCTCAATGAAATCAAGTCTGACACCCCTGGTGTAGAAAGAAAGCTAAGTGACACTTGGAAATAAGTAATGAAAATATTTCTCCCTGTTTTCCTGTTGTTTTTTTACAGTGAACCTCATGCCCGGTTCTATGCCGCTCAGATTGTGTTGACTTTTGAGTACCTGCACTCACTAGATCTTATCTACAGAGACTTGAAGCCTGAAAATCTCCTCATTGACCAGCAGGGCTATATTGAGGTAGCACTATTTCTATCAATTTCACAATCATATTCAGCACTCTTAAGAATTGTTATCCATGTCAATAGTCTGGGACAGTGAACATTAAGTGCAAATTTGACCACTAGATTATATTCACAGGCCATGACGAACAAAATAGGCACGTGTGAGCAGGTGGCAATATAAATTTTCTAAAATAAAATAGCAATAGCACTTAGACTTATATACTGCTTCACAGTGTTTTATAGCCCTATCAACAGTTTACAGAGTCAGCATATTGCCCCCAACAAGCTGGGTCCTCAAAATAAATAAATAATAAAATAAACTGACTCAGCATGATACATGAACTAAGTTCCTGCCTCTGATTATTTGGAGCTTTAGGGAGTGTGCTTACTTAATAACACCACAGTGGAGGGGATTGATTGATCAACAGCATATCCCATCCTGCTCCCACCCTCCCCATCTTTTAATTGGACTGCTGTATGTTTTATTTTATATGTATTTTGCTTATACTTTGTACAGTTTTAATTTTTTATGATTGTAAGCCACCCAGAGTTACCCTGAGGAACCTCAGGGTATTGGGCAGCCAATACATTTTCTAAAAAAATAAATAAATAACCCCAATTGGGATAAATAACCTTGCTGCTAAGTGAAGGGCTTTCTAAGTAGGAAATGACGTGACTGCAAGAATCCTTTCTGGCTAGAAAGAGAGGACTACTCAGTTTTACACCTTTTGCTTTTGTTTGCCTCCTAACCATCCCCTGTCCTTTGGAATGCTCAAGTGCTTATTGTCTTGTATGCATTGAAAGGAATGCAATGGTGCCACAGCCTGGGACTGGCAACTGTGGACAGGCTAGAGTACTTTCCTTTTCTCCAACCTCCTTGTTTGGTGAATGGGATGGGGGGGGGGGGGAAAGCAAGTGATTTCTGTAGGCAATGTCTCCTTTGCCTGACCTTTTCCTGCTGCCTGATTGCAAAATTGCAAGAAAGTAAACTGTTTGCTCTTCTATACATCAACAGCAATGGATCACACTGGAAGCAGGGAAATATCAAGCAAAGAAGAGATTACTACAAAAATCATTTGCTTTTTTCTCATACCATCACCTCACAGAGAGATTGGAGAGAAAGAGATCTCAAGAGAAATAGCTTCCTTTCTTCAAAACCCTTTCTCTCCAATCAAGCAAGGGGGGAAGAGAAAAAAAACCCATAAGTCAGGCACAGGACACGCAGCGATTGTAATGATGATCATGTGGCTGAGGGAATATAGGAGAAAGAGTGGCAGAACCAGGGGGCAGAGTTAAAAGAGGAATCAGCCTAGAATCTATGTAGCCACAATGGACTAAGTCCAACCCCTCCTGAATTCCGTTGACCCTTATTGAGCACCAAAATAGTGCTAACCATTAATTGAGTAGATTCCTCTACATAGGCATGAGTAGTAATAAATCAGGTTAATTGGAACTTCACGTGTAGTCCTGGTCTTTCCAGCTGATAGAGACAACTATAAAGGTTATAAATGGACTGTAAAGTTATTTTTTCCTAATTGTCCTCACATCAATTAGTCTCTAAATAGTCAGCAAGCAGGAACTACTGTATAAGTACATGAATATTGCTATGCATAAGCAATTTTGTGTAAAAATGTAGTGGAATTGTTGGCAAAAGGCATGTCCTCCAATTATTTGTGTTTGATTAATAGAAATAGCCCAAAAATAGACTGTTTAATTGAATGTACTCTGAATAATACTGTATAGCCTTTTTCTTATCATGAAAAATAGTACAAATCTTGATATTGTTCTTAAGAGACAAATCTTTCCAAAACAAATCTCCTTAATCTACCTTTTCTGTCCTTAAATATTCCCTTTACCCAAGTTGGATTTGTGTTTAAGGTTCATTCCTACCCCATCACCATTATTGTTGACAATTCTCATTTGTAAAATTGACCTCACTCTGCGAAACAAATCATTCAACACTGTTCAACTATTACAAAGTCTGCACAACTATTACTGTTAATCTTTTCATCACTCCTTGTCACCCATCCCCTCTCACTTGTGACTGTATGACTGGAACTTTGTCACTTGTATCCTTACGATTTATATTGACTGTTTCCTATTATGATTTGATTGCTTATTGTACCCTATGACTGTCATTAAGTGTTGTACTTTATGATTCTTGACGAATGTATCTTGTATGTATACTGAGAGTATTTGCCCCAAGACAAATTCCTTGTGTGTCTAAATACACTTGGCCAATAAAGAATTCAATTCTATTTGATTCTACCTTCAGGTCACAGATTTTGGCTTTGCCAAACGTGTGAAAGGCCGAACATGGACCCTTTGCGGGACTCCGGAATATTTGGCTCCTGAAATCATTTTGAGTAAGGTGAGCGATCTGCATTGTCCATGGATAGTATGTTGTGTTTCTGTGCCTGGTCAAATTGGGGGAGGGCTGGGTGAGCCCCCCAGCTCTTTGAATATTCCACTTCTGGTTGTGATCTGAGTTTTTATTCCTGTTGCAGGGTTATAACAAAGCAGTGGATTGGTGGGCTCTTGGTGTCCTCATCTATGAGATGGCAGCTGGCTATCCTCCATTCTTTGCAGACCAGCCTATTCAGATCTATGAGAAAATTGTCTCTGGGAAGGTAATATTTCAGCAGATGCCTTATTTGCTGCATGCAAGATATTACACCTGCCTGATGTACATTATTGGTCATTTTTTACATGGAATAGAATCTAGTCTTTACCTTGAGTGCACATTAAATATTTATTTTTAAAAAATGTACATTTATAGAGGTAATCCACAGGTTATGAGTGTTCCCTTAGCGATTGTTCGAAGTTACATGATAAGTACTCTCTAGCGTTTACACACAAGTCCTGAAAATAGGAATATTGCAGCATGGCAGTTGTTCGCCCTTATGAACAACATAGAGGCTCTGCAATATTTGTCCTGCATATTGCCAGTCAAAATGTAGGTTTGGAGGTGTGGATCTGCCCTTCCGACACTCCATTTGGGCCTCCACAGGCCTCCCCTGGCATGTTGCAGGACAAAATGGAGCTCTGGAGGGGCAGATTCGTCCCTCTGATGCTCCATTTGGGCCTCTGCAGTCCTCCCCTGGCACATTGCAGGCTGAAATGGAGCTCCATTCATTCTTCCGCCGGCTTCCCCCAGCATGTTACTGGCTGAAATGGAGCTCTGGAGAGGCAGATCCATCCCTCTGAAGCTCCATTTGGGCCTCCGCAGGTCTGCCCTGGCATATTAAAGGCCGAAATGGAGCTCCAGAGGGCCTCCAAAGCTCCATTTCAGCCTACAACATGCCAGGGGAGGCCTCCAGAGGCTTGAATGGAATGTTGGAGGAGTGCACGTGGCTGAAAGGCTGGAGACGAGACTGCTTGCTAGATCTTTGCATGGTAAGTGACCCGTCATGGAAGGTTGGGGTAGGGAAGAAAGCAATCATGAGGAGCCTGAGGTGTTTCAATGGGTTGGGAGGCCTTGGGTGGTCTTAAGAAGGTGGTCTGTTCCATCAATAGCCCTCCCCATGCCTTCCCCACCCTGAAATACCTCATGTGCATTTAATGAGCCATGCATTAGATCAGCAAATGTGTGGGCAAAAGGAGGGAGTGATCCTGTTCAAGATACAAGATTCACTCCCACGAATCCTCAGGTTATGAATTGAATGGGCAGGCTCCATTACATCAGTAACCTATAATGCTCACTAAAAGTTGGATATAACTTTACCCTGACAAGTAAATGCTAGAGTAATTGTAGTTCTGTAGATTGCAAGTGGACATCTTTAAACTATTCTTTTGACAACATTTTGAATTTACTTTTTTGGCATTACTCACAGGTTTCACTGTAGTAGCAAAACTTATGGAAATTTGCATGCCCCCTCTTTTTCTGCATTATGTTTAAGAGAATAAACCAGGCAAAGGGTAGTCTTATTGTACTGTAACCATGAAGGTATGAGTTGTCTGGATCTCATTTGGGAAGGACTAAATAGAAAAGAAACTCCAATCCAATCTTTTCATATTCATATGCTACCTTTTTGTTCATCTGCCTCTAACTTTCTTTTTGCCTTCTCCCTGTTTTACCACTTTCCTGAAAAAGTTTCAAAGGGCCCTGCTTATGTACATTGTTCTAAAAAATATTACCTCTTGTATCAGTTACCATATGAGGCAGAATATAAGCCAAAAGGTAAACTGTTTTAACCTTCGAACACAACTCTTACTGTAAGAAAACTTACCTTTATTGATAAACAATCAAGAATAATGTTTTATTAGGTATATTGTTTCATTTACTGTGGACCACTGTCTGGATTTGCTTTTGATTTGAAATTCATGCAGTGTTAAATGTTCCTACAGTGTCTGTCATTCAGCAAAGCAGTGTCCTAAATTTTAGAAATATTTTTATTTCCTTTTCCCAATAATATTAGTATTGTGGCTGGACATGTGATATTATTTTTAACTGATTGGGTTAACACAAAATATATCAGAACTTTGTGCTGTACTTTTGAACTGTAACAGCTCAGTTTAATTAGTGAAAGAGTTTATTTTTTATCTTAAAGTCTCCTATCTGTCATCTCCTCTGAATTGCATTTTATATTCTCAATTTAAAATAAAATATTTTGGAGAAGCAGATGTGCAGTAGGTGGTGCATATAATGGAAAGCATTCTTATCTTTCAGTAGCTTGTTTGTCAACATTCTCTTCTCAGTTCCTTGCCACAATCCCAGTCAGTTGAATTTTGAGTTAAGTTATTCTCTCAGTTGAAGAAAAAAACTTTTCTTCTCAGTTGCTTACAGTAGTTTGAAACCTTAGTTTATTGCAGGGGCAAATTAAGTTAAATTAATCAAGTAACCAACTTCTGCAAGTATGTCAGATATTTCTTTAAAATATTCCAGCTACATGCATTAGGCAAATACTTAATGATTTGCATAAATTAGATTTGACTTCAGACATTTAGCTTTCTAACCCTGGTGCAATTCTTTCTCCATTAGAGTCTGTTTACTTGAAAAAGAGAAAAGATGGGTCAAACTCAGATATAAACAATCTACTTTTCCTTCATCTTGTTTTACTTTTCTGGAATCCAAGATCCAAATTCAAACTATTTATTTTCTTCTGTTTTTTAATATTAGTACTTAACAGATCTTGTATAGTTCCAGGCAAATAAATTATTTTTTTCAGTGGTATAATATTAGACTATTATTATCAGTCAGTTGGGAATCGGGAATAATGCAAATCACACAGAATCTGCCCTCTGCTTGCCCTGAGGGAAAGCTAAATACTAAATTCTACTTGATAAAGTAGTTTGGCAATCTGTAAGAGTTTCATGCAGGAATATTTTTGCTAGTTTTTTAAAAATCCTGCTTCTCTTGTGTCAGTAATTCTTATTATACCATCTGTACTTTTCCCATCTTCAAGTTCCCAAGAGGCAGAAATTCTTGTAAAAATAAGGTCTTGGGAATTCAAATACAAGATGTACTGGAAAACTTATGTGGAACTGTAGTTATGTGGTAAATGTTCCAATTTCCAAAGTGTGTTAATGTCTTGAGCTATAGAGTGCTCTCCTCTAGCCTAGTCATTCTAAATATTTCTGGAGAGGACGAATTTGGGAATAGATTGCTATAGTATATGAGACATCATACTGCCTGCCCTGTTCCTATAGCTTTGAGATTTCTTTCTGGAGACAGAAAAAAAAAATTGGTTTTCTTGCATCCAGGTCCGCTTCCCATCCCACTTCAGCTCAGATCTGAAGGACCTGTTGCGTAACCTGCTACAGGTAGACCTCACCAAACGCTTTGGCAACCTCAAAAATGGAGTCAACGACATCAAGAATCACAAGTGGTTTGCAACCACTGATTGGATTGCCATCTACCAACGGAAGGTAAATAACTACAGCCAACAGGCTTATTTAAAATAAAGAATACATATTATTATCAGATATTAATGTCAATTGCCTACTAGGCTTTAGGCTGCCATTTGCACATATTCAAAAGGGGATGCACCGAGTTAGCAATGGCACAATAGTACTTCACAAAAAGTAAAGCTTGTTCTAGACCAGCGAACCTTAATTACAAACTTTAAATTTTTACTTATTTATAGTTATGGCTTTCTGAGTTGTCTAAATGGTGATGTCAAATGGGTTGTTTGTGGTTTCTTGGCTTGCTTGTATGCTTTGATAAGGCCTCTGATCAGTCCTTAGAGACACAAGGCACAAGAGCAAGAGGGAAAACAAGCCAGGAATGGGCTAAACAATTAATAACTGTTCATCTTCATATCTGAGTTTAGTTTCCTCTACAAATTGTCACTTAGGACTTAGAAGGCAGTCTTTTGGCAGCAGGGCCTGTACAATTTTGACTACTTGTCAGTCATTAAAGTGCCAAAAGAGGGAAGTCAGTGGCATGATGCCAATGCTGAGAGAGTTGAGACCAAACTTCTGACTCTTTTTATCTTCAAGGTTTAGGACTTTAGAGACTTAATGCTGAGACTTAAGTAGCTGATATTTTAAAATGAAAAATGAACACATTTGTGGGATTTGGAGTAGAGTTCATAATACAGCTTGTGTTATAATACTCATAATATAATTTGCATTACCGCTATGGATGTCGTAATACAACAAAATCATTATCATTTTGTTTAGAAAATATGGATGTGAATCAGCTTTCCGTGAATTTGCATTTGCAGTAAATTACATTAATTGTGCATGATTTGGAATAGGTCAGTTAATCGTGCAAAGTTATTAATTCTATATCATGTTATATCAAGTAGCTACTATGTCCTTCGTCATTTGATAGAAAATTTTAAGCATGATGCTAAATTACTTATTGTCATATGATGGTGAACCTATGACATACATGTCAAAGGTGATAGGCCGCAATATTTTGTGTGACAACCAGAATTCACTGATAACTACAATATTCTTGGAAGCATACCCTGTTCTGTGATTTTCAGTGGCTGCAAATGTTATGAGAGGACTATGCTCTTGTATGGCCTTCAGAGCCTCCAAAACTCATGTAAAATGGGACATGCTTTTGTGTGATTTCTGGAGCCTGTGGAAGTTGTACGAGAATGAATTGTACTTTGGTGTGGCCTCCAAGTCTTTTGGAAGTCACATGAGAAGACTCTTGTCTTGTGTTGCTTCTGGACCCTCCAAAAATCACCTGAGGACAAGGCATGCTTTCATGTGGTTTTTGGAGATCACAGAAATGCAGAAGACCATTCTCTGAAGTCACTTCAGAGTGAAGGCTTCGTGAACCCAGAACAGCCTCAATTAGGCCCCAAAGCCGGTCAAAAGAACAAGCGCCTAATAAGATATGACAAATCCTGGGAAGCACTGGGCTGCAGGGACAATTGTGCTATTCCCAAAGATTTGCCTTCATTGGAGAATGTCATGAGGTGGCCTTTTGGAGTGGCAGCAGTGGCACTAGGTCTGAAGTCGAAGCCCAGGCCTCTTTTTAGAACACGCCTCAGTACTGTTGCCAAGTGCCACAGTTCAGGATGACCTAAATGGGAGCCAGTTTGGTCTAGTGGCTAAGGCACCAAACTAGAAGCTGGAGACCATGACTTTTAGACTCACTTTAGTCACGAAAGCTAGCTGGGCCAGTAACATACTCTTTAGCCTAACACACCTCACTAGGTTGTTGGTTATGGGGAAAAAAGGAGGAAAGTGTGTTGGATATGTTCACCGCCTTGAGTTATTTGTAAAAAAAAAATCACAAAAACAGGATACAAAAAAATAAAGAAATGGAGAATTGTTTCCTTTTTCTTTGGGGGAAGACATGATATGCTAGCAAAGTCAAGTTAGGCCATATTCCAAATTTTTGACATCCCAACCCCAAAAGATTTGCCATCACTGCTCTGAGTTGTATGGTTATTTATGTGAAGTGAATTATTTGAAGGAGAGGAGGATAATGGAAGCAGGGACAAAGTTACTCCTTTTGAAAATTGTTTGCCGCACAATTATCATTGGTTATTCTAGTGATATAAAATGGGGCTGGAAGGTTCTGAATGTGGTATAAGACACAACAAGATCATGAAAAAAGATGAACTATTTTAGACACAAATAAATGGATTATTGTATTTGCTCCTCCACTTCTGACCCTCCTCAGATTTGCTGGGTTGATTTATAAACAATGACTTGGTTTATACATTGTGTTAGACCAGAGTTTGTATTAACCAGAGCTTTCTAAGTAAGATATAGTAGCCTATTTTGGTTTATTGTTTTTTTACATTAAATTAACCCAAATCTACAGTTTACCAAGCACAGTATCTTAATCAGCATATTGTGGCTACTTAAAATAAAGCATATACACCAGGTAATTCTGGATCATTTTTAATTTAACTTTTCTTAAATTAGAGACAAGAAATGGGAGACTCAGCTGATAAACCTGTATTTTGGGAATGAATGGCTAAGTAGCAGACATGGAAGGAGTTAGGTAGAGCTCCAATTGAGCTGAAGCAGAGTAATGATGCATTTGTTTGTGGAGAATTCTTACCTCTTACCTGGCTAAAAAAACCCTTAAAGCATGTCCCTTACATCAATGAGTGTGTGTTCAGGAACTATGTTAAGCAAATTTTTCCAGTCCTGTGTTAATATTAGAAGTGAGCTAGCCTAAGCGGAAATAGCTTTAAGCAGCTGTGTGTTTTATTCTCTTCTATAGAGAAGCAGGGCCTCTTTAACCCCACTTTATAAACAGGTAAGCATTTTTGTTGGATCTATACATTTAGTTTAGTATTCATTGGATTCATCTGAGTGTAAAAGTTGTTAAAACATGTTGTTGAGGATCTGCCACTCACCATGCCAACAGAATTGACCTGATGGTGTGCTCCTCCCTCTCTCCCTCTGGTCAACATCACTATGTCTTTATGTTTCTGTTTAAAGAGGGAGAAATTACTTAGATTAATAACCAAACTGGTAGCCTTATTTCATGCCTCATGTTATAATTGATCAGCTGATTATAAATGCATGATGACATGTCTTCATATTATAATAATACTTAACTGTGCTATATCTCCTCCACAGGTGGAAGCTCCCTTTATACCAAAGTGCAAAGGACCTGGCGACACAAGTAACTTTGATGACTATGAGGAAGAAGAGATCCGGGTGTCTATCACTGAAAAATGCGTCAAAGAGTTTGCAGAATTTTAGGGCCAACCCCCTTTGCTTTGTGTGCCCAGGAAAAGAAAGGGCTGGATTTGATCAGCCTCAAGGGCCAGAGTTCCTTGCCTATTTGTTAATTTTGGGAGGTGGGAGAGTGTTGGGGTTCACCTGGATCTGTTTGGGCAGAAGAAAGAAAAGGGGAAATCATTTGAAGCTGTGGAAAAGACAGTAGTCTGAATGTCATCCATCCACCATCCACTGCAAGCTATAAGGTGACTCCCAGCCACTCTCAGGCAGTTTTTAAAACAAATTCCCTTCCTGCTCATATTGACTCCAATCGATAACACAAACCCTAATTGGACAGTCCCTGATTTTTTTGGTGGCTTTTTATTTTTAAAGGAAAGGGAATACTTTGTAATTTATCACCATCTCTAATGATTTGGTTCATGGGGCATTGCAAAAAAGAAAAAAAAAAGGGAAGGGAACTGGGGGGTAGGCAGAAAGTAAACACATCCACAACAGCACTTTGGTGTTTAGATCAGCATTAAATGGGTTCCAACCCAATTGTCTCGCCTCCCACTGTGAGACAACCCTATCCTTTTATCAATTGCCCTTTCCTCTCCTATCCCTTTCCAAGGCTCATTTTATTAACTTTAAAGAAAAAGTTTAAAGACATAGTTGACTGGCTTAAAAAAGGTTTTAACAGTCTAGGTGGGGGCAATGCTTTTATATGCTGTTTCCAGCACAGTTAAATGAAATTCAGCAGGAATTTTAATTCTGTAAAAACAGCTGGATTTTAGCATGAAGAATATGTGATTTCTTTTCTTTTCTTTCTTTCTACACTTGATTTCATATCTTTGTCCCTAGTTTTGGGAAAGAAAGAGGCAATAATATTCACACTTGCAGAAGGGGGACAATGACTGGCTGCAGCTGGAGCAGGAATACTATGGGAAGAAACACTGTTTAAATGTGTATTTCCAAAACCCATTCTTTTTGCTTCTCAGCTACCCTCACCCCCCTCCAAAATGTATCTCAAGATCAGTTCTTCTGCATAAGGTAACTGCTGGAGTATTTGAATGAATGAGAAGGAAGCAGGATTTGTGAAAGATGAGAATCTAGCTATTTAATCTAGCTTCACTGTCTGAAGAGGTTTGTCCCCTTTAGTAGCAATTCAAATGGGGATAAAATACACACACATTGGCTGGATATGATTCTTCTATTCCAGCCCAAACCTCAATGTTGGCGATACATGGATCAGTGGGTGTGGACGCTCCATTACTTCACTCCTTAAGATCTCTATACACCTGCTCTGGTTTTATGCTAAGATAACAAGAGAAGGATGGCAAACCTAACCCTGATAATAAAGATGGTGAGATTTACAAACAAAATAGACAAAACCCATTCACTTGTGCCATGCAGACAAGGGAGCGACCAGTTTTGGTCTGTTGTTGAGATTGGAAATACGAAGTGGCATCTGTTTAGAGTCTTTTCTCTGAAAAGACAGAAGCAGTTGGAGTTGGACTCAAATGATGTGGAGGGAAGGCAGCTTGTTGTTTTGTCCTGAATTTTTCTGATACCCCCCTTCATCTTTCCAATGCAATGCCTCCTTGTATTCTGTCTTCACCTACCTGTCTCCAGATACACTCTTTCTAAATTCACAGTTTAAGTTTCTTCTGTTCTTCCATGACTGGAGAGCAGAGCAAGCATCTTTGGATTGATAGATGTAATCTGCACAGAAGTGCTATTAGGATCAGACAAGCTTTATTTACCTGCACTCCAACTTCTCATCATCCCTTCCCACCAAGAAACTTCATCCCATTTTTGTGAAGTTGGGGAGAGGTAGACTTAAAGCCATCTGCTCCCAGTCTTGGAAGAAACAAAAACCACTTCTGTGTAATCCAACAAAACTTGTTTCACTGAGAAAAAAAACAAACCGTACTTCCTCTTTAACAGTGTGCTTTGTTGTAAACATATTTGAAACTATTACCAATAAAGTTTTGTTTAAAAAAATAAAGTTTAATTCCTAAAATTTAGTATAAGATGGGAAACAGCAGTAAGGAGTTTGAGTAATGATGGCCAGTGCTAAAAGCTAATATAAAATAAAAAGGTATGGAACTTTTAGGAATTAACATGATACAGTTTTTGTTAACTATTGATACAGCCTACCCTTTGTATAAAGCTTTAAAACTGATTGACATTACTGAAGATACGAGAATTGAATGCTCTCTGTTTTAAGTTGTCACTCAATGAAAGGTATAAGCTTTTTGAAAAACAAATGCATTTGTTTTATAATCAAATATACATTATATTTTGAAGCTTTTAAATTATATCTGGAGAGTATTGATAATGGAAGGGACAATTTTTCAAATGGCTGTGAAATCAACACGTCAATTATCTAAAATTTATGTGAGCTACCCAGAATTGTCAGATTCTTGAGTTTCTATATTAGAATTTCATACACACTGTCATGTTAATGTGCATGGAAAGCTCTTCCACTGTTTGTATTTTTTAAAAAACTTATACAGAGCAAATAAAGGCATGTATCTAGTTACATAATGTTCTATGATAGCTTTCCCTAACTCAGTACCGTCTAAAGATGTTGGGCTACTATTCCTATAATATCCTGAGAGTGGCGGTCTAATGCATCTGGCAGGCATCATCTTAAGAAGATGCTGTTATGCAATGTATTCAAATACTAAACAAGACCATTCAAACTCTTGAGACTAGACAGACAAAATGGAAATCACTTTCAAAAGTAATTGAGTTTCTGTGGGTTAGTAGTAAAAACTGTTTATAAGAAAATTCAAATCATCACTGGAAATACAACTCTATTACAAGATTTTTGAACATCTGCATTTAAAGTTCTCATCATATTTGAAGAGCTCTTCTTTCCAGGAAAGAAAGCATTATCATTGCTTGAGTTATCCTATTAATAAAATTACAAAGAATTAACACATTGAAGGCTAAATTGTATATGCTAAATAACTGAAATTTGTAATGTGGTATATGCATTATTATAACCTGTAAGTTCAATTTTACACATTGATTTACAGGCGACTGTTTTCAATGGGACAGAATGAGGTGTACTTACTGGCTGAGGTACACTTCTTTCAGTGCACCTCAACCAGTAAATGCAACAAGCTGGTTGTTTATATACAAATAAGAGTTACCAGAGAAAATAATAGCTACTGGATTCTTCAGTTTCTTAATTAAAAAAAAATTAAAACAGGAAACTGGTTTCCCCAAACTGGAAAATGAATTCTGCTTTGCTTCTGGAACCGTGACAAGCTTTTGTATTATTTTAAAAATACACAAAAATAATTTAACAGAAGCAGACACATGCCAACCTTTCTGAGCCTAATGACTTACAGATTTTGTAAACTGACCGTGCTAATTTGTAAGCTGTATCCCAACACATTTTGTTGGTGCCAAGTTCAAAAACACCGTCCTATGTCTGGAAATTGAAGTATTTCTTACACTTAATTCTGTTGCTGTAAAGACCTTGTTAGAATTGGGTTACAGTGTAGGATAGATTAGAGAATGATGCCTTAGTCCAATGATTGGTCAAAAAGAAAAAGGTGATGGATTATTCTTGATAAAGATCAAAAATTACAAAGGCAGTGGTGCTAGCATTGCAAACTAAGAAACTGGCCAGCATTCCAGTAGCTTTTCCAAGCTATTGATTGTCTTCTAGATTTCATTTTGAGAACTTGAGTGTTTTTTCCTATCTTGAAAAATGAGCTGGAAGGGACAGCAACGAAGAAACTGGTAGGTCCAAATTAAAACATTTCAGTTGTCAAAACTTTTATAATAGTGTGTGTGTGTATGGCTGTATATGTGTGTTGTGAACAAGACTTCCAATTTTTTTTATTTATGTTTTTAAAAATTTGAACATTAGAAGAATGTGAAATTGTTTATATTTGGAAAACTTCCTGCTAACAAATACTTGGTATGAACCTGAAGTTTATAGAAAAATTTAAGATTAGAAATGCTGGTAACTAGAATATCAAAAAAACATCCTACAGCACCCTTTCAGAACAACTGCTGTTAATGTCAGTTGATTTTGATCATTTAAACATAAAAATGTATTTATTTCAATCTTTGAAAAGAAAAAAAATGACTGAAAGGCAGTTCACACTTGATCACTTCCTGCCACTGAATCAGCTTCTGAAAGGATGTATCTTCTTTTCCTGTGCATAGGGGGATGTAACTATTGTTGCTCACAGCTCTCATAACCATGAAATCCTGGCTTTCTACTTAGTTCAACTTCTAGTAGCATAAATGCAGTTATATTAAAATTATTTTGGAAACTTCACAATGAACCACAGAATCCATATTTCAGAAAGCAAACGTTGGATCTGCCTTTTAACTTAACCCAAAATAGTCTAGTAGTGAAGAGATTCAGGTTCTTCTCTTAGGCATGGAAGATGGCAGGATGACATTGAGTTTATCATTGTCTCACAGCCCTAGCTTGGGAAATAAATAAAAAAATATCAACCTGCACTGGACATGCTCTGTATGTGTTTATAATTTTTACTGAAGAAGCCATTCAACCTGCAGTGGATATATTTGGTGATAATCATGCAGAACCTTCTATATTATTAAGTATCACAAAATGTCATCTTATTTTTGGCATGAAATCAAATTATTTTAATTATCTTATTTTCTGCTGGTCATGATCTATTGGTAATAAAGTGAGACACATTCAGAAAATAAATATAAAATGTTTCATAATAGGTAGTTCTTTAACAACCACAATTCAGACTGGAAACTCGGTTGTTAAGCAAAGTGTTTGCTGAGTGAAACCATGACTGTATTTATAATCTTCAACAACGCTACTTTTTTGTTATTACTGTAAGTGAATGGTCGCTAAACGAGACAGTTGCTAAACAAAGCTATCTGTGTAGCATTATTTTAATTTACTGTAGGCTGGTGGAGTTTTGGATCTGCAATTCTGACCAAATTCCAATTTTTCCAGTTTTCACCTGGTTGCTAAATCTCGGTCATCTTAGAAAGTTGCCAGCAAACTCTAGTTCAGTGCTGGAGCTTTAGCCCAACCCTGAATCTAAGTAATGACCCTAACTTTTTATATTCAGTTTGTGAGCAATTCTTGATATGCTGAAGTGAAGACGAACCACCTATATCATGTGAAGTTTGAACAACTGAGTTGGAATATCAGTTTTTATATACTGCAGCCTTTTAATTGTACTTAAAATTCTAAGAAGAGATACTTGTGAATTTCCCTTCTCCCTTCTCTCCCCCCAACTGCTAACATAACTTGATCAGTGTTAAGATACTATATAATTTGATGAGAAGAAACAGCAATTCTACTTCTAACAAACCTCTGGGGGGGAAATTGCTAGCAACAAAGAAGTATAGACTGAATACAGAGTTAATACATGAAAGTCTCAGTTGCTCTTGTGTATCCAACCTGATATGCCAAATGATTGAGTATTCAACTTTCTGTGGCTAATGTGACAATATTAATTCAAATTTCTCAATATCTTGATTTTGTTTCTGTCACCAATTATGTATAGATTCCTTATTTGAAGGTGGTGCAATGATTGGTAGAACAGATGTATGTCTGACAAATGCAGCAGCTATAAAGTCTTTATATATAGTTTCACTTCTGTGATACACTAAACCTCTACTCTTTGTGTCCACACACTACACTGAATCACAAACTAGCCAACCATATTTTACCTTAATTTGTTATGGGATTCCCCAACCAGTATGGTTGGTTAGTTTATACTTCAGTTACTGTTAATTCAGTAAGCCATGGTTAAATCAATAACGGGTAATGGGTGGGCCCATATTTTTCAAGAAGTCGGGAGGATCTGAAATTCAGCACGACAGCAAAATCCGTATTTTTACAGACACCTTATTTTTGCGATCATATTTGTAATCGGAAACAAATCGCTGCTTTTATTTCGTTCCTCTTCATACCAGGCATCTAGGCCTTGGTCCTCAGGAAAAGCAATCAAAATACGAAGACAGAAAATATGGTTCAGATCTAGAAAATGAAGGCCAACGTTCCCCAGCGGGGAAACATGCAAACTTAAGGCAGCAGATCTTTCTGTAAAGGATCGGCAGTTCCCCCGCGTCAACTGTTCAGACCTCGAAGTCGATTCTTTGTCTCCGGCATTTACTCCAAATTAAGTCAGTCTCATGACATCCAGCGGTGGACTCTTGCGAAGCGGTGGCATCACAGAAGAGAAACTTCCGTGGAATAGGAAGTAACTATGACCGTAAGACGACATCAGGGCTGCCGAATCGGTTCGCTGTGGAGGAGGCGGGGGATAGACTGGTGATTCGTTATTTGGACTAATGAAGAAGGGCGTGGGACGAGAAAGCCAAGCACTGCAGAATAACGGCTCGGAGGGAAACTTCCCGTCGACTTGCCCGCCGAAAGACACGGGGCGAACTCCCGCTGCTAGAAGTAGGACAGACTCGGACCGCTCCCGGAGGATCGGGACTGACTTTGGACGCAGGCGGCCTGAGAGCGCCTTTTCCCTCCGTGCGCGGCCGCTAAGGAAGCCCGAGAATTCTCCTGCTCCACCTTAAGTCGCCAAGTGTAGGGAGACGACGGGAGGCAACAGCGCCTCCTTAAGCGGCTGCGGGTCCCGCTCGGGCGGTGTTGGAGGCGGCGGCGCGTGCGGCTGGGGGAAGGGGAGGGAGGAGCTCGCGCTGCCCGGACCAGCCCGCGCGCCGCCGCTTCCAGCAAGCAGCAGCGCCTGCCGGGTGGAGGGTCCAGTTCGCGCCGTGCGGACAAGGGCTGAGGCCAAGGCGGAGCGGCGCACGGGGGCAGCAAAGCCCCGGGGGAGGCGGCAACACCATGGCCGGCCCCCCGCCGCCGCCCCCGGGCCAGGAGGCGCCCCGCTACCAAGAGTGGATCTTAGACACCATCGACTCGCTGCGCTCTCGCAAGGCGCGCCCGGACCTGGAGCGCATCTGCCGCATGGTGCGCCGGCGGCACGGCCCGGAGCCGGAGCGCACCCGCGCCGAGCTGGAAAAGCTCATCCAGCAACGCGCCGTGCTCCGAGTCAGCTACAAGGGAAGCATCTCGTACCGCAACGCTGCACGGGTCCAGCCTCCCCGCCGAGGCGGAGCGCCCGCCGCCAGTCCGGCGGCCCCGCAGCGCCCGGCCCGCACTTCCCCGCCCAGCGCTCCCGCCGCCGCCGCCGCCGCTGCCGCCGCCGCCACCGCGACGCCCCGGTCCTCCCAGCGTGCTGCGCCTCGCGCAGAACCAGTCGCGCCGCCGCCGCCGCCGCCGCCGCCGCCGCCTCCGCCTCGTCGGACCGGACGGGAGCGACCGCCGCCGCCGCCGCCGCCCGCCGCCCAAGAGGAATCCTCCCCCATTGATCAGCGAGAGACTGGGCGCAACGTCAGGGTCGCCCCACGAGTGACTCGAGGCCGAACACAAGAGCTGCTTCAGGAGGAAAGGCTGGAAAGAACCCGCTTGGGTGGCGGCGGCGGCGGCGGCGGCGGCAACAGCAACAGCAGCAACAGCGTCGCTTTGCCCAGGGCGGAGAGAGGCGCGCAGGCCCGGGCCCCCAACGCCAGACCATACAGGAACAAGGTGAGGAGACGCCGGGGCGCGCTCTGGGGGGATGGGTTGGCAACCGCGGGCGGCGGCGGCGGCCGTATCTGGCGTGGGGCGAAGGGGACGCACCGGCTGAGAACAGGTGAGGCTCTCCAGGAAGGAAACGGACCGATTAGAGTGCGCGCGCAGGGCGCGCGGGGGGGGGGGGTGCCCGAATGTTGGAGGGGGAGGGGAGGGGCGCCAGAAGGCCGCCAGTTTGGGGGGAGGGCGGGAGGGCGGCGCCCAACACCCCCCCCCCCAGATGTTGTCAGTGGGCTCCCGGGCAGGTGTGCGTGTGTCTGGAAGGAAGAGTTGAGGGCAGCACCCAATCAAATCGTGTCGCACCGGAGGGGGTCGCGGGGATTGGAGCGTGCTTTTAAACGGGGCAATATTCCCTCATAGACGTTTCCCGAAGTATTCCTGCCAGGTTAGGAAAACACGAGTTCTGGGTTGGCTTTTGGCCCCCACGAGCACTTCAAGGTCGACCCTCGGGGGAGGCGGGGGTGGGGTGGGTGGGGTGGGTGGGGGAGGACGCTCTTCCAACATAGGTGGGTTCTTTCTCAGCTCACCTGTGTGTGGGTGGGTGTGGGTGTGTGTGTGTGTGTGACTCTTCTTCCATAAGGTTAGTTTCACTGCCATTGGTGTACATTGGGCCCAGAACAGCGCCCCCTTCTACCCCCACTCCAGTCGTACCAGGCTCCATCTAAACACAGAACAAAGAGTCAGTTTGTGCCTGACCTAAAGAATTTGGTAACCTCCAATAAAGTCAAGCGGTGGTGGGAGCATGAAGGCGCTGGAGTATGGGGGAAGCTGAGGTGGGCAGGAAAAGACCACGCAGGGTGGGCAGGGTGGATCGGGAAGTCATCACCCCAGAAATGTTACCCTCTTCGGGTTCGGCTTGAAAGGACCAAGGAGGGATTAGCACTGGGAGGGGGGGGGGGTGTAATCCTGCCCCTTTTTTATTCTTTTGTTCTTCCGGCAATTCTTTAATTGATGAGAATGATCACAGATTTTCATAAAAAGCTGTCGGTGGAAGAGGCAAGGCAGTTGGTTTAGCAGGACAAAATTCTCCCTGGATAAAAAGTTTCCTCTTCCGGCTTCAAGGAGCTTTTAAGCACATTGCCAGAGCAGTGGAAACATTTCAGAAGTTTCCCATCCCAGCACCGCTTAGTCTGATTGCATCAACCGCCCTCAGAGATATCTGGGTATATACAAGTGAAACAACAAAATGGCTCAGAAACTGCCTGGGTTTGGGGTATGAGATGTCTTATCCAAAGTAACTAACAGTGCAGTGATGTGTCTCAAAAGTAGTTGTGCTTGCTTCCATGTGTGACTGTACTTTCCTTCACGATAGATTATCATCTGTCATCCCAATATGTCATAAGAATGTCAACTTAAAGTCTGTTTGCTGTTCTTATTTATTCTCTGTGATATTAATAGAAGGCAGGGGAGGAGATCAAAGGTGACGAAGACGAAGACGAAGACGAAGATGAAGTCTCCACTATGTCTGAAGGCTCAGAAGTGGCACAAGATTTTGAGGCCAGCAACTACAGTAGACCTGGGACAGGCCAGGTGAATGGTAACTGTAAGGACAGCAAGCATGGTGGGAAAGAGATCCCACCCAGCAGTGCCACCCCCAGAGACCTGCACTCCCTAGAGGAAACATCTTTGAACAAAGGATTGGAGCATTCTCAGCATGAAGGAAATGAGCAATGTCACACAAAGGCCTCTTGGCCTGGAGAAAGTGCCTGCCACCATCTGGGAGGCAGCAAGAAAGATGGCAGTGTCTATCAGCAACCAGACAGAGCAGGTATGGGTTAGGCAAGAAAAAGTAGCAGAAGATGGGGAAATAGTTAGCTAAACTTGGCTTTTCTGGGAAACCTAGTAGATAGCAAGGCAAAAGATCTGAGATTGGGGGTCATTTAAGCGCTAATAATTCTGATATGGATTGAATGATAATGTATGCTTGCATTGTATGTCAGCATATATATGTAGATCTGCAATAAATATGGAGACTCATTCAGTTTTAAGAATTATTAACTGGCATTAGGTTGTAATGTAGGTTGGAACTAGAACTGGGGCAAATGAAAGGCAAGAATATGGTTAGTGGCATTGGCTATCTTGGAAATTAAAATATTATTTCGATAATCACATTTTTCATTGCTTTTAAAGGACCCCAAACACAGTTCAGTCCAATTCCAGTTATACTGATACAGAACAAGACCTACCCCTGTTTGTTTCTCTGCTTTTTCTCCAGTGTCACCAGCTGTTGCAGGGGCTGATCCCTCTGTGCCCTCATCTCCTGGGAGACCTGGCATCCAGGCAGATGGGAGACCATTCAGTTGCGTGTAAGTTTTGTTGCAGAGATTGTTCTTCAATTATACCTGGTTTATTTATGATAAAGAAAAGTGGATACATTTGAACCCATCTTTTGCTACTATCACTTGTTTTTAGAGTCTAGAGCAGTGTTTTCAGCAATTAATGTAGATTGAAGATATCTGAGAGAGCTTGATCATATCTCACTTGCTCTACTTTTATAATGGTCACTGCCACCATACATTGACCAGTTCTAATGGCAACAATACCAAGGATCTAATATGCCCTGCCTTGGGAAAGGAAACTTGTATGAGAAGAAGATGGTCTGAAGAGGAGAAAGGTTATAAGGGCTTTTTGGCTACTGTCTCTGTGATGATTGCTAGAGGAAGTGAGCCTCCTCTTCCTTTCAGATTGCAAAATAAGAGCTGTGGGGTTGAAATAACAAAATAAGAGCTGTGGGGTTATTTTGTTTGTTATCCTTAAAGTGTCATACCATGCTAGAATTCTTGATGTGGTGGTTGCTTCCAGTTGTTGGAGGAGACTCATGACTATCCTGGCTTCAGTTCTCTTTGTCCTGGCCTGTTTTTTTTGTTGACCTCTATGGACTGGACTGGCTTTGCTTACTGATCAGAAACAGCATTTAATGCAAACTCCAACTGCAAACTTACCAAGCATGGCTGGATGTTAACAATTGTAATGCACCTATACTGTGCCAATTACTTTATGCATTACCTTTTAGATATCATTAGAGCTAAGAACCAGAATATGTGGCCATTCTGGCTCATGTATACTTAACTTCACATTGCCTCCTTTAGGTAGCAGTAATGTAAAATGACAAGTTGTGAGCAAAGAGGGTGTCTTCACTCATTCCCGGTTGCAGAACATTGACCGGAGAGAGAATTGTCTTAACACCTGCTTTCAGCTCCAGGCCAATAACTTTTTATATTCCCAAAGTTTTTAAGGCCATGTCAGTTTTGTAATATTCTTGCAATTTTCTCATCTGTGGTATTTAATTTTCTTAGTTTTTACTTTAAGTTATAATCTCTCATAGCAGTGTAATTGCAAACATGTGTATTCAATTGGTGCATTTTTCTATGTCTGCAGTAGATGCTTTAAGGCAGATTTAAACTACAGAAAGATGCTATACACTTATGATTAGTTTTTTCAGTGCCGTATGAGTGCACATGCATAAGCACGCATGAACAATATAATATCCCTGATCTGGAGCTGATGAGGAATCCCTGGCTTGGAGACGAAGCAGTGCAATACCTCTGATCTCAATTTTACTTTCTCCTGTTCCCCCCCCCCTCCAGTTCAGTGAAAGAGAAGCCTTCTGACCCTGTGGAATGGACTGTCAGTGACGTTGTGGATTATTTCACAGGAGCTGGGTTTGCTGAGCAAGCTTCGGCCTTTCAGGAGCAGGTGAGACCCTCGGGATCCCAAGAGAAGGGATTGGAGCATTATATTTCAACTAAAGTGCTTATGAAATGGGCCCAAAAAGTATTGGCCTCTTTATTTTGATGGAAAATGTGCTGGAACTCTGGAGTTTAGGTCCCATTTGACTGGGGCAATTGCTTTAAAAATCTGGGTAAAGGTGCATCCAAACTTCAGTTATTATATGGCTTTCTTTCATGTAGTATTTCTGTCTGTTTCTTACTCTTGTGATTCTCAGTGCCATTCCAGCCTCAGTATTTCAAGAGAACAACCTGCTTAAAAGTAATTATATACTGTGTGATCACTGGTTTATCTCAGTAACAATATATGTCTTATGTTTCATTAAAAAAAAACGCTCCCTTTAAAACATGGTAAAACTGAGATGAGAAAGCGGCCCCTCACTGGATGTCATTTGACATTTGTGGTCCTCTTGTTCATGACTAGGGTTTTTTTTTTAGTTCAGGCTGTGACAAGATTTTGGTGCCTCTCATCAAAACATGTTTTCAGAAAGATCCCCCCACCTTTCTTTTGCGTCTCCTGACAATTTCAACTACCTGCAGTCATGCTCCCCAATTCTTTGTTATGGCCTCTTTGTTAGATAGCCTTTTGTTGGCTTCTTCTAAAATACAAATTTTAGTTTTGTACAATAAAGGCTTGAAAAAAGTTTTGTGCTTTCTTAAAGCTTAGATTTTAAATATTTTAGATCTTTTTTCCATCTCACATTTAGGTGTTAGGCAATTAAACCAATTGATGCCTAGGAATCATAGGTGCACATCTGAGTTCCAGTTTGACAAGCCAGTAGAACTAATTACTGAATTTTACTTCCACACTGGCAAAATCTGCCAGCACACCTGGGGTGCCTGGTAATTTTAAGAGAGTAGGAATAGAATGGCAAGCACTGACAAGCAGCTAGGGAGTATATTGGGCCCTAGTCACCTGCTTTACTTTGCCGAATGGTGGATTGGCCAAGCCAATGCAGTTGGGTTGGATGTTTTTGTTTTATTATAAATTAGCAAGTAAATAAAATGTAAATGTAAATGTAAATACAGGTATTATTTTCATTTAGCAACCGTTTACAGTTACGACAGAGATAAAAGTAAATAAGATTTCACTGACAATCTTTGCAGATCTGTAAAGCAAAGGAAGGTTGAAATACGGTAAGATCATAAGCAGAGTCATAGTTTTGCTTAGCGACTGCTTTGTTTGAGGAAGGAGGTGCTGGTCCCAAGTGTGGTCACTAAAGAAAGATGAATAAAAGTGATAGAAAAATCTAATTTAAAAAAGGCCAATATTACAGAGAGATTAGTTGCAGCCATATCTGTTTCTAGAACACATTTTCTTTAGCAAATCCCTGTGCTAAGCAGAGTAATGGACTAGATGTCTTACAGAGACAAATGGTGATTCTGTAATGGCTCTTCTCAGCTCACAGACTGGTGAGAGATACGCATATATATAGCGCATGTGTGTATGGATGCATGGATGCCTCAGTGTTGTTTTATTCAACTAGACTTGGGACTCTTTTCCTGCTTTGTAGAAAGGAAGAAACCTCTTCCTGGCAGGCTGCTGGTGTCCTAATCTCATGATGTTCTGTTTTTGTGTCCCCTCTCCCTGTCCCTAGGAGATTGATGGGAAATCTCTGCTGCTGATGCAGCGCACTGATGTGCTGACTGGCCTCTCTATTCGCCTGGGACCAGCCCTCAAGATCTACGAGTATCACATCAAGGTCCTCCAGCAGTGCCACTTTGAAGAAGACGAGGGAGACTCCTTCATGGGCTGAGGAGAAGGGGCCAAGCCAGTGAGGGGGAGGGAGAGAACAGGGACTCTGTCAACGCTACTGTCTCAGCCATTTCAGCCTTCCTTTGCCTCTGTGAAAACAAGACAACCGTTGTGGGGAAGGGCAAGGGTCCTTGTGGGGAAGGGCAAGGGCGTGGACCCTTATCTGGTGAGAGGAGGGAGGCAGAAATGATGACCCAGCTTCCATGGCATCCCTATCCCGGGTTATCTGGTGATCCAAAAGACTGGGCTCAAGAGGGCTAAAAGCTCACTTTCTTCTGTCATTTTGCCTATCTAACCCGATCCCAAGCTTTTCACTCACCATAGTGCATTGTCTGTTTGGGGGGAAAGATGAGGCAATATGGTTTTCCTCCTCTTCCCAATCTTCACCTGAGCTGAAATAATTTATGCTTCAGCATCCAAATGGCTTCTCCCTTCCCTCTCCCCAACAGTAGCATTTAATAGCCCTGATTGCTCCTTCTTCCTTTCGGTGATTGGCAAGAAAGAGTTTGCTGGAGGTACCGGGAGGTTTTAATCAAATAGCTTTTTATTCTCTTTTCTGTTCAGGTAGCCTTTTCTTCCAATTTTCATGATTGTTGCCCAGAGTCAATTGCTTTTTATTATTTTTTTCTTCCCCATTTTTTAAAAATACAAATATTTAAACTGGAAAAAAAAGGATTAGTATTCCCAGATACTTTAGCCCTCTACGAAGGGTAATGGAACAGCTGAAATGACTGTATGTTTAAAGGGCAAAAGTGTGCAAGAGGACTCCAGATTTTGGGTTCTGCTCTTGGGAGAAGTGTCATCTGGTAATCAAGTTTTGGAAAGAAGAAGCAAGTGGGGGTAGATTATCTTCTGTCTAATCCATAGATGGGAATAGACTTTAAGGGTTCCACCTTAATTTTCAGTATTGTAATCCGTGGGATAAAAGCGCGGTAACCTTTACATAATCACCAAAAAGTCTAAAATAAATGTAGGATTTATAGATGGGCTCTTTCCGATGGGCAGAGAGTTATAACTATGTGCGTGCGTGTGTATGTATTTTCATTAGCAGTGTGTTCTTACATAAGGACTATAGTAGACCATACCACCAATGTTAATGCTTTAAGGGCATAGAAAAGAATAGGGAATGGAATTGGCCAGAACCGTTTTTTTTTCCTATCAAAAATCCAGGTGATGGTTTTCCTGTCTGTAGGATTGGCCTCTTCCTGTTTAAGCAGGCTAAGTCCTAAAAGATTGCAAAGCCAAGAGGACACTGTACAATATTAAGAATTATTCTTGGTAAACTTGTAAAAATCAGGTGATGGAGGCGTTCTGGTGGGCACCTTATACAACATTTCAGATTCTCAGTGGTTTTGAGGACACATTGTACTTAATATTGGCTAGGAAACATCTGTTTCACAATTGCAAGTCAGTTTCAACTTTGCATTAAAAACAATGGGAACTTTATAGAGGATGCGGACAACTCTTTAGAATAGGATCTTAGACTGTGTACAGAACATCATTTCCAAAACTCCTCATTGGAGAATCATGACAGATCACTTCAACTGATATAAATTAGAAATGTCAAGGGGATCTTACTGAGAGTGAGAAAAAATTATATTTACTCTGTTTAGTTGTGCATTAGGGACAGAAAACTAAATAACTGCAAAGAGAGAAGGAAACTTCAATTTGCTTAAAAGGAAAAATGCAGATATGAGCACACTGAATTTTATGTTCTCAATATTTTCCTTTGACCCACGAGGGAGGGTTAGAAAATTATATTATGAACTTTGATAACAGAGGTTCTTGATATTTTAGCACAGAAGTGCCTCAGGGGCTTATATACTGGCTACACGTTGCTCTCTATTGCACTAGGCCCTATTTTTTTTTGTCCAGAGCTGGGAATAAAAAAACCAAAATTTTTAAGTTCTAACAAGTCTTAACCCCTTTTATTTTGTCTATTAGAAACTTGCTGTGTGCAAGCAATAATACACAATGCAGTGTAGGAAACAGTGGCTGATCCAGCAGCAGCTGGAGTGGCTTTTGATCTTGCTCACTCCTTTTGATAATAGATATGGAGCTCTTGGTTCACTCTTCCTCATTTTCCAGACAAAATGAAAGATAACTGTAATAGGTAACTAGAAATATATGTATATATTATACACACACACCAGTGAGGCCAAATTGAAATGAGATGTACTGGTGTATCTTAAATGTTTAAGGAGCAGCTTAAGGCATACTTTTGCAATGAAAGATTAAAAAGCTGGTAGCAGCTTTGTGTTGATACATGATTTTTTTCCTCAGACATAAGGCTAGTATGTAATACTTGTGATTATCATATGCTGATGACAATTCAGTGTGTGTATGTGTGTGTGTAGGTCTAGGTGTGTTCGGGTCTTTTTCCATGTAAGATTAAGAGTATCTTGGTGACGTTTTGACGAGGTCCCACTCGCCACCCTCAGGCTGGTGCTTTCGGGTTTGTGCCAGTGCTAGTAGTGTGGCACAAAGCCGAAAGCACCAGCCTGAGAATGGTGAGTGGGACCTCGCCAAAACGTCACCAAGATACTCTTAATCTTACACGGGACAAGACCCGAACACACCTAGACCTACATACCTATACCCATGAAAATCTACGAATATATCTATATACATACATACACACATGCGCATTATGACTTTAGTTTCATCATGTGCCCAGATCATAATGTAAAAAACTTTGAAAAATGTGAAATAGGTTTGACCAAAGATTTGTTACTGAATTTTGAGTTGGGCATGCTGATTTTTTTTCACTCATTTCATCCACTTTTTTTCAGAGGCTATTTTACAATGTATGCCAGTCTTTATTATAGCACCTTTAGAAGGCATGGTAATCATTAGCAGAAAATTTAAAATTTGAGTTCATCTACTCAATAATGTACTAAGGTTAGTTCACTGACATTGGCTAAGTCTCAGGTCAGCACAATTGCATCCAAACTATTTTGATTTCAGGGTAATGCTGAAAGAGATATTTGAGGAGTGGTGGTTGGATGGGGGTCATCTTTGACATGTGAATCCTGGCTACCTTGGTTGAATGTGAGTACTCGTAGTGAAGCCACAATGCCTTCCAAGCTCACTTTCCTACACAAAAGTGGATGTGGCTCTTTAGGAACATGAACCTAACAAACTGCAATCTGTGCTTAAGATCAATTTCTGAATAAGTATTCCATGTGCAAATAACAAGGGCTGGAATTGCCCTTGGGCCCATCTATCTGCCCCCCCCCCCCCAAATAATCTCAAGTTTAGTCGAATTTATTCCTATATAGGCGGACATGGATCTAGTCTTAGTTTTCTCTCTTATTCATCTGGGTGTTCCTGTTAAGCGTCCCATCTTTGGTTCCACCGAAGAAACCCATCTTTTTATCTAAAGAAAAATCACTTTCTGACATTTAAAAAAAGGTGTGCTGGATGTTAATGATGGGTGTCTACAGAAATTCAGGTGCTGGTGCACATTGTGTATAAACGCAGAACTAGTAGAAGTTATCCCAATTAATATAATGGTGTATTTACTTTTTATTTCAGCAAAAATATTCTGAATATATCGTAATTGATTTGAAGGTTCTATGAGATGTCCCTGCACCATGCTATGCCTTATTACAAAAACAGTTAAGCAGCCAACTTGATCAAAGATTTATCTTTTTTTTCTATTGGAAAGATGAAAGCATTGCAACTTTTAACTGGAGAAGGACAAAAAATGAATTTTCTGTGGCATGGGAAAAATGGGCATTTCCTTCCCAAATTACTTGGGGGCATCTAACTGTAATGATGGACAGACTATGCTGTTCAGAGCTACTTTACCATGTGCTGCAATGAATTGGTGGAATTTCCTTTCCTAAAACATGCCAACTTCAGAGAGACTAGGACTCTCTCGTTAGCCCCATAACTTTAAAAGAATTTCCAACTTGGAAGCAGAACATTTCTCATTATTGGATGTTGGGGGCGAGGTGGGGAATTATGTTGGAGCATTTGCCTGCAAAAATAGGATGCTGATTTGGGCAGAACTACAATATAATCCAGAACTTTTTAATGTTCCTTTTCATTTCTCTTATTTTTCAGTATGGAATATAAATAGGGCTGATGTCATCTCTTGCAAAGATTTGCAATAATACCTTTGCTGTGTCTCCAAAGGTCAACTCCACTTCAGACATATAATTCATTTCCCAAACTAGTCCTTCAAGCTTTCAACTCGTTTCATATGCCTGTTAAGCTTCCATAGGAGATCAGCTTCAGGTGTAAGGTTGTGTTTGCAGCCATCTTGAAAAATTGCCTTCTAGTGTTCGAACAGTACATTGGGTAATAATGACCCCTTGGTGGAGTGGAATAAACTTTTTGGTTATACAATTCTTTGTGCCTTACATAAGAGGATTCACTGGCTTGTAATTCAGACTAGAGATGTAATCTTTCTGAACCGAACTTTCTGAGTATCTCAGCTCAGAATTAACAGTGCTCAATCTTGATTTTAGTGAGAAAAAAAGCAGGGAATAAGGAAACATGATACAACTTCCTATTTTGATATGGAGAGCTTTTCCCTGAGAACATCAATTGACTAAAAAAGGCGATTTAGTAAGCATGCATAGTATATTACATGCTTTAAAGCAGTGGTTGCCAACCAGTGGGTCAGGGACCACTGGTGGTCCACTTGAAAATTTTTGGTGGTCCGCAGAGAAATGTCACCCCCAAAGCACCAACCAAAGCAATTAATCCAGGCTCTGCAGGAACACAAAGTTGTGCCGCCCACATGGCCTGCAGGAAAGCAAGGCTTGCGTCGCTTGCATTGTGAACAACACGAGGGGAGGGGGAAGAGGGCAGAAGAGAGGAACTTGCCCCACACGCCTGCCTGGCCACCGGGCTGCTTCTTTCCGCTTCTACTTTTGGCTGCACACAAGGAAAGCAGCGAAAGTCTTTCTCTTCCCCAAACTCCGCCAGAAATGAGTCTTTGGACCCTGCAAGGCATCCTGCTCCAAGAGGCTGCACCGGCATGACAAGTCTCACAAAGACTCATTTCTGGTGGAGTTTGGGGGAGAGAAAGACTTCTTCTGCTTTTGCTGCTTTCCTTGCATGAAGCCAAAAGTGTCAATCTGTCTTGTCTGTCTCTCTCCCACTCCACCCCCAGAACGGAGCTGGAGACGGTATCCTGCAATCTCAAATGAAGAATGATTGACCGGTAGGAAAATGGGGTGGGGAAATTTCCTACAGACTTTTTGGGGCATTTTCCCAGGGTCTCTCGTCCACGGGATTTAAAATTATGAGTTTGGTGGTTCCTGAGGTCCAAAATATTGATGACCCTTGTTTTAAAGAATACATTTTGGAAATAAGAGCACAGATTAGTAGCAGAACATGCAAAAATACTTAAGTTTTGCAAGCTACATCATCTATTTTACAATTTATACATACGGAAGGCTAAAAACTGATGGGTTAAGTTGTCAAGCATTGAAATACGGCCATGTGGCAGGACATTGAAACTTCAGAACTGGGTTGTATCTTTGGGTGGAGTCCATTGTAACTTCAAAAGGTCACAAGTCAAGGACTATTTGTATTGTCCATTCCTCCTGCAGTTGAAGATGCTCATCTTCTATCAGCAGGCTAAAGTGGAGATGCTGTATCAAGTTCAGTGTGTTTGGTATAATTTTTTAAACTCTTCCTGACTCTGGTTCATGGACTAATCCTAGTTAAAGAATTGGAACTATTAGCTACTTTAGCTCTGCAAGTGACATTTGTTATGATTGTACAGCAGCTTCAGTGAAAAAGGGCTAGAGAGATTTACACCACAGAAGAAGACTAATTCCATTTGTTCATGCAATCATGAGTACCTAGCACTGGAAATTCAGATTAACTTCTTCAAGCCTACCTAGAATTTTTATAAATTTAAAGCACAGTTTAGCCATTTGTTTTCTACACAAAAGTAGCCCTGGCCTGTATCTTTTAAAAAGGCTCTGATTCAGCAGCAGAACTTTAATCTGCAGAGCGGCTTCTCAATAATTAGTCAACAAAACATACTCCAGAGGTCCTGGGCCATTAAAGATGTAACCAATTTTGCACTGCATTCTGACTATTAAAAACCAAGCAATTTTCAAAGAGGGACATCAGAATAACCTCAATTTTATTTTTTATTTCTTTTTAAAAAATCTATAATTTATCACACTTTGCTACATGAACAAAAAAAAGTTGCACACATCAATACTTTGTTACAGACAATAAGGCTCCGTATCAATGTTAACTAATGGAACTAAACTTCAAGTGATTTGAGAAAGCAGGTATAGGAAAACGGCAGAGTTACTGAGATGAACATCTTAAAAAACATTTCACATTCGGTTTTCAGGAGAGAAGCTGTATTGCAACAAGATTAGCTTTATGAGTACAGTACCTCATTTAAAACTGACAATTAGAAAAAGCTTTTTCACATTGTTTATCTGGTAGTAGGTTAGAAGGGCTGAACTTTTAGATAGTGATCTTTGCTCTGAATTTTAGGCAGTTTAATGTAGACTCTCAAAAATATGGCAGGGCTAAAGGGAACCATGAAGCAATTGATGTGCGATGGAGTCAATTTATCTAATCATGTTGCTGGGCACCATCCCTGTAGCCGCTGTATAGTTTCATACTGCTCTAACAAATGCCAGAGCAAAACTAGCATGGTTTCACTGCCAGTCTATGGCTCTCTAGATCAGGGGTCTCCAAACTTGACAGCTTTAAGACTTGTGGACTTGTCAACTCCCAGAATTCCCCCTCCAGTCATGTTCGCTCAGGAATTCTGGGAGTTGAAGTCCAAAAGTCTTAAACTTGCCAAGTTTGAAGACCCTTGTTCTAGATGCTCCTGAAAAATGTCTTAACACTGAACAGTTACACAAATTGACAGAGGCTGCTTGGAATTGTAATTGACAACTTAAGAGTTGTGCCAGATGTTCCTCATTCCACCATTGCATTGGCCCACAATCAAGTCAGGAAAGCCCCTTACAATGACACACATACAGCTCTACTTGGCCAGGCATAACCACTGGTTATGGGAAAAAAGGAAAAAAGTACAGGGGGGAGGAAGTTAGCTACTTGCTACATAAGCATGAAACTTGGGCTAGCAAAAGTCTAAGAATCTGTTACATCAAAACAAAACTTGGTCCCTATGTTTTGTTTTCCCTAACTTTCTATGTTTTCTATGTCCCTAACTTTTCCACTTCAGATAGAAGTTCAAGTGGTCTACAAATTGCATCTTTGAAAAAAAAAGTCCAAAACTGATTATTTAGCAGCCTTTTCTTACCAAGTCTTGTTTAGGATGCTAAAGTACATCTTTCTTTGAGTCTAAGGTCTCTTCCAGCCACTGTATAGGTTGCATATGTTGCTGAGTAGTCCACTTCATAGAAGTAGACAAGAGGCATAGAGTGACCACATTCTAAATAGTAGATACACCAATTATTCAAAAACACACTTAAGATGTCATCATTTGTAAATTTCTCTTCTATGCTGGCTACATTCACATAACCCATTGAAGCTACTTTTTGAATTAATCCATGGCCTTGTGCCAAAGATATTGTGAAAATCCAGACTGTTTGATAACATACAACTTCATTTGTTAGCCCTCATCTTAAGTGTATTGTGTGGGCAAAACTTTTGAAATGCTACTTCCTTTTAAAAATAGCTCTCATGGTAAAACAGCTTTTCCAGGAAATTTGGTTTTGAAAGTTTACTATGATCAAAAAAAATAATCAAATATCGGCAGCCTGGCAACCAAATGTTGATAGCTTTCCATGAGGAGATGTCAGTAACCAGGGCCACTAGCTTTCATTAATGAAGAACATTGTAGTGTTTATCAAAGTATGTGGGAGGGGAAGCTTTATTTTTATCATATTTGACAGTGATATCAGTAATTGGCACAATCACGTTACAACTAAATAAAAGATGGGCCTTACCCTCTGGAAATTAGTGTATGCCCTGGAAGTCCCAAACATAAAAGGTTGGTCAGTCTGCTGAACCAAAAACAATCCAAGGCCTAAGACAGCATGGGACAAAAGTAATCATGATTCAGAAGTGCTTAACTATTCACACTATTAGCTGCTGAAGACGGAGAGCCATTATCTCCAGTCAGCTAATACTTGACCCTTCCTGGACATTTAACACTTGGATGAACAGTAGTGGTTCCCCTCCCCAAAAAAATGCCTTTTATATATGTATATAAACTTGTGAGAGGGGAAATAATCAGTGGAAAGATTCTACCTCTACCACAGTCCAGTCCCCATGTGGGGATGACATGTCCTCTGGGGAAAAGCTTGTCACAGAAGTGATGCTGGCTCGAGATTCTTCCAAAGGGGAGATCAGTTCTGTCCATTTGCCAATCTCTGCTTCGCTGTTCATGGCCCCCTTCCCACTGATAGCCCCAGGGGGCGCTTCTGTTGGGAAGAGCAGGGCCCGGCTGATTAGCTGCTGTACGACTGTAGCCTGGATGTTTCCTAGCTGAAGAGCCTGTTCTCGGGAGGAGGCACGCAAGCAACAGCTCCCATCCTCTTCATCTGGGCCAGGTGTTTCAGCACCACTTTCTACTTCATAGATAGTGGAGAGGATCTCTGATGGACATGGATCCCAGGGGAAGGGCAAGCCAGCCCCATTGTCACCTACAAATAGGGCAAGGAGCTTGGGTTGGAAAGGATGGCCCTCAGGATTGGTAGTGGTCACAACAGACAGAAAGGAAGTGACAGACAAGAACAAAAAAGAAAAGGGAAAGTGGAAAGAGGCTAGGTTTTAAAGAAGAAAAAAAAGAGATTCTTCTCAGATTTGCAAGAAATTCACTCCATTGCAGTTATAGTGCCATTGCCTGGCTGATAAATGTTGTATTCCCAACTAATTCATTTTAAAATGGGTTCAGAGATTGTATTGGGCACATCCCCATTACTAGATAATTTTTGCATGCTTGTGTACTGCTAGTTGGCT
This sequence comes from Laticauda colubrina, assembly GCA_015471245.1. Lineage (NCBI taxonomy): Eukaryota > Metazoa > Chordata > Lepidosauria > Squamata > Elapidae > Laticauda > Laticauda colubrina. The sequence continues at coordinate 107,271,070 of BLBF01000003.1, read as the reverse complement.
CCACTGGCTATGAATGAGAACTGCTAGGGCTAACTTTTTGGAAGATGTTTATTTATTTATTTATATTTATATATATATATAAAATCAGCAATCCTTTACTTCCTGAATAGCTTCCCTCTTAGGAGCCATTCACATCAATCACCTCAAATTTTCTCAGAGTCAAAGAGAGAGATGAAAGTGTTCTCAGGATTGATTAAAACTTCATTTTATCAGGATCTATTTATCTATAGATTGCTTGGTTCCAGTTTCAATCAACCAGCAATAATGAAACAAAGAGAAGCTGAAGGACTTGAGGATTCAATTTGTTTCTCAGCTTCTATTAGCAAACCAATTAGTAAACTGAAATTATTTATCTAATTATGAATACTAAAGCAGTATCAAAGCTGAACCATTTTTGAATCCAGGAATCTTTCAGCATACAAATATGCCAAGACAGAAAATTGCAATGTGAGCTTTCCTCAATGGCCTATTCCAATATATGGCCTGAAAAGATCTACATGCAATCTATCTCCTGTAGAATAATTGTGATCATTTATTACATTTCATGACTGAGATTTCATTAAAGGAAATCTGCCTTGGTTGATTAGCAAGGGGCTTTTAAGCTAACCAACCCTTTGCTCATTCCAGAAAAGCAGAGTATTCTTTACAAATCGTTGTCTGGTCTTCTTGTGATGGAAACATGATAGTTTCAATGATTTATTTCTTGTGCCTAGCTCTTTTTGCTGTGGGAATTTTTTTCTTAACATTCCATCAAAAATCTATTAAACTTAGCCCTCATTTCTAGGGTATAGACAATGAATGTGTTTTTTATGGATGGGTTTGTGTTATCTTAAAATTCAGTATAGCATGTTTGGTTTTGGCTTAGTATGTTACACCCCAGGTTAGGATATTTGCCTAAACACAGAAATACACATGATTGCAGAGGAAAGGCAAGTCCAGACTGCTGGACAACTTGGATTAAATAAATTGTGAGCCCCATAAAACATTTAACAGTCCAAGCATTTTGTGGAATTCTTAACACTATTGTGCTGTTTAGTCCCTGCTCTGCTCTCTATATGTTCTCGGAACCCAATGCACCAAAAAGATGCAAAATCCAATGGCATGAGGAAATTGCAAATGACACCTTTACCAAAGGATAATTAAAGATGACATCCCCCAGGAGCTCATGGCTGCAGAACAGGATGAGGACCTCAGGCAATTCTGATGGATCAAATTTTCCTGATACTTATTCATATATTCCAAATAAAATTTGCTTCTCGCATATGCCACTCATGTTTGTCCAGCTCATATAGAGCAAACCCCATAATTTCTGCTTGTATTCTACATGCTATTTGTTATTTTCTTTCTTATACCCACAACATCCTGGTGGGGCTTCAGAAACCAACCATTACAGCTACATTTATTTGGCACCCTTCTTTCCAAGTTAAAAACTGCAAGTGGTATGGACTGGTAGGTGGAGAAGACAAATTCTCTAGAAAAACAATACAGGCCACATCAGATATACAAAGTGATGCTTTATTTTACATATTGAAAGGCTAAGAAGTTTATTCCCACCATCATTACCACCACCACCACCACTAAGAAAAGCACTAAAATATACACAACTTTCCCAAAAGAAGTCTGTCAGAAGTTGAGAGAAAAGATTTTAAGACACACAAAAACAAGAAAAGGCCCATTTGGCTAGAGACACAGATGGAACAGATACACAAGGAGGAAGGGAACCATCTCCATTCCCTACAGGGTACTATTGCACATTAACATACCATAGGTTGTCCCATCCAACACAGACAGGGCAGGATTTCTATACATTACCTGCAGTCAGACTATGAGCAGCAGAGAAAGGCTGTGACGATTCTTCTTCGTGCCCTCCAGTATTCAAGGGTGTAGGGGTGAGGTGCAAGTGTTGCTCCCAATCTATGGGGATCTTGCTGCAGGTCTCCTTAGTGCCCTCAGTGGAGTGTTCTTCGCTGTCCAGGGAAGAGAGGCCTGGACTTTTGCCACAGCTGTCAGTTGAATGGAGATGGAAGGCACCAAAGACATCACATGAAGCTGCAGAGTTGGTCGAGGCTGGGGTTTCTGTGCCAGCATCCCCAGAACCTGGTTCATCAGACTCCTCTACTGAATGGGGCAAATGTGACTTGGCTGGGAGAGGAGAGGTCAAGAGGCATACAGTTTTGGGAAAGCCTGCTTCCTTCAGAAGATCTGCATCCAGTTCGGCTTCTTCCTCGGAGGATACAGTCGGCTCAGTTGGTGGATCTCCAAGGACTTCATCTGCTGGCAGGGTCTCTGCCTCATCATCTCCCTTTTCCATGTGGATGCCGAGATCAAGTTCACCAGGGAGGTCCTCCAAGGGACTCAGGAGCTGATGACAAGTTTGTTCAAGTTTCTCATCTGACTTGGACTCAACTCCAGAGCTACTGTCATACTCCCGCAGCTCTTCAGGCGTGCTAGTTTCACTGCTGCTCTTACCTGCCAGATCAGGCCCACTTAAGGTGCTGGATTTGGAAGATGAGCCTCCCTTCTCTGGGGAGAGAGCTTTCAGCCCTGTGCTACTTAACAGCAACTCTGGCATTTCAGTTAACTCAATTGGGTATTCTTGTAACAATTCCAAGCTCTTCAAAGGCAAGCTCTGAGGTTTGTGCATTGACAGCTGAGCAGTACCACTATTTGGTGAGAGTTCCCCTGAAGGATGAACTAAGTAGTCTGGAGTTTTGTATTGAGTGGCCTCTTCCTGCTTCACGTTACTCATGCATTCTTCTGGAATGACTGCATCATCCTCAAGTTCTCCAATAGTGGGATATTCGTCTAAGCTGCTAGACTGATCATCATAGCCTGCAAAAGGCTCTCCAAACAATTGTGTAGGGATTGAAGTTGCTGCTACAAACACAGGGAGACGGGTTTGGTACTGAGTAGCTGCTCCCATTATTAAATGATCTGCTACTGGCAGAACTTCCATTAGCTCATTTTCAGCATGAGTAGGAGCACAAGGCACATCCTCCATCTGCTGAGAAATGACGACTTTCTGTGCAAGCTCACTATATTTAGTTGCAAGATCTAGGGGGCTCTTCAGTTTTTCATTTCCTACCTCGAGAGATACCACTTCCTTTGGCAGTTCTTCCTCTAAGTTCTGACACAAATTCAACATTTTGTTCACCATTTCCAATTCAGTGCTGTCATTGTGGCCTGCTGCTAGAGACTCTGTCACAGTTTTTAAGGTAGGATCAAACTGGCTAGCTGAAAGAGACTGCTCTGCTGAAAGACTGGGCTCCTCCTGTGGCTCTGCCGGAACTACTAGCTTTATAGTTTGAGTCTCTTCAAGGAATTCAGAATCTAAAGTCAAGGACTCTGAAGAAGGAGATCTCTCAAGATCATTTATTAAAATCTGAGAATCCTCAGCTGGAAGGGATGTAGTTGAAATACGACATACATCAAGAGAAGACGTGTCAGGGTTGTGCAAGAAATGGGGCTGCTCAATAGCCACTGGAGCATCAAAATGAGAGGTTTGTTTTCTGAGGTGCTCAGAGGCTATGCCCCCTTCTTCTTGCCATAAGATTTCTACGGGGGAAGTTTGGTGAGAGAGCTCCAACTGAATGGGAAGAGGTGTTTCACAAGGGAGCGCTGGCTCTAACTTACGTGTTTCATCGCCATTTTCACAATGTATCTCCAGGACATCAAGTGTAGTCAACTGAGGCATCTCACTAACATAGGATATACTGATATCTGGTGCTCCAGGGCAGATCAGAGGTGCTTCAAGGAATGCTGGAGGGAGCCCTTCTGAAGCATTAATGTTTGTCTGTTCAGCTCTGCCTTCTTCTGAATCTCCTGGTTCCATCTGCTCCATCCCTACTACTGTGATGCAACAGTCTGCAGTCTCCTGGGACAGTGGCTGGTCAACAGTTTCTTTAGCTGCTGCAGATTCCAGCTTTTCTAGAAACGTATCTTTGTTGGAAGCGCTCTCTGCTTCCTTGGTGGATTTCTTGCCATTGTCCTTGGCAATTGTCTCTTGAAGCTTCTTTTGGGACGATACCTGCTCACGACCGGAAAGAGTATCTTTCTTCAGAAGCTTCTTGCCTGAAGGAGGCAGAGCTTTGGAAGCAGCAGCAAGGGCTCTCGGAAGAGTGGTTGGATGGAGACTCCCAACAGCCACCTTGGCTTGAATTTGGGGCTTGCTGGGGTCTGAAAATTTCTTTGTTGCAAATCTGCTCTTCATAAATGCATTCCTCTCTCTGAGATTTTGCTCAGATTGTGATGTGGAGGCTGAGTGTTTGGGAGGCTTTAAGGCAGGTGTCACCTTCACAGAAGGGTTGGAGCTTGAAACCTTGGCCTTTAAAATTGTGGCAGCTTTAGAGGCATCTGGAGTAAGAAAAGACATCTTACATATTTGTTTGGACTCGAAAAGCCTAACATGTAATCCATGCAGAATACCTGAAATCCCTCCAGCGGCCTAAGGCCTATTTCTAACTCCAGCTGTCCTTCTGCTCTAGGGTTTCATATTTCCTGGCAATTGAACACAATCTTCCATTTTGGTATGGATTCGTTCATAATAATAATATAGTGGTCATGCTTCAGTAGTCATTGTCCCTTTCTCAATGGGCTGAACAATGATGTAATTTTTTGTTCCTTGTACACAGCAGGCCCCAAATCTGTTTTGGAATAAGCTACAATTTTTAAAGTAGTTAACGCTTAGTGTGACTTCCCTAACTTCTCCAGATGTGGAATATTAACTATTCCAATCACTGCGGTTCTGCTAGTCAATTGTTACTGCAGTTAGAATTCAGCACAATCTCAGAAGTCACACCAACAAAAGCTGCTGTGTGCTGACAAAAGCCCCTGGAAATTATGGAAGCTGAAGTTAAAAAAAACAACATTGGAAAGCATTAGGGGGAAATGATGAAATGGAAACATAGTTCTAATTCTCTAAGACAGAGGTCTCCAAACTTGACAACTTTTAAGACTTGTAGACTTCAACTCCCAGAATTCCTCAGCCAGCAGAGTTGAAGTCTACAAGTCTTAAAGTTGCCAAGTCTGGAGACCCCTGTTCTAAGGGGTGGAAGAACCGCAGCAAGAACTTACTAGGTGTGCTTAGTGAAGCTACCCTTTGCAGCCTTCTGATACTCCATTTGCAATATAGATCATTTTGATTGATCTTAGAAAATTATGATCTTTGAATTGTAAAATAACGCTCTACGTTTTGAAAATTAAAATCACTGCATAAATATTGGAAAAAAACATTAGCCTGATCACTCCCAGTTACATGAATTATCTAATATTTCTGGGAAGTATGACTTTTCCCATTGAGACATTGCAAAATCCAGGTTTTGGTCCGGCACATGGGCCATTTGTGCTGTGACCACAGGCTATGTACCTCTCTGTGTTGCCAGAGTATTTTTCTGCTGATGTGTTGATGTGCCCTGACCAGCAGGTGGTGGTGTTGGCTTATGTTTGCCCACATTCTTATCATGAGAAGCAGCTCTGTTTAAAGAGGATGGAGTTGAATTCTTTGTTCCTGGCAACCAAGTCCTGAAACAGACAGCAAACAGTTATGCACATCAGAAAACCTTGTCCAAGACCTTAGAAAACATAGAAGGCACACAATAGAAATCTACTGCCTCAGCACAAAGGCACTCGAAGCTTTTGTCAGTTCAGAGTCTATGAGCCAAGTTTATTCTGAAAAGTACCAGCTTTTATTACTTGCAGTAAAGAGAAAAGGACTACAGTTAAAAAAACAACCACCACCACCTTCAATTATCTCAGCCATTAGATCAAGAACCAGACAGGATGTTTCCATTTTGGTTAACAGCTCAAAATGTACTCCTTCTAGCCACCCACCTATCTCTTGCATCAGATGACATCTTCCTGTATTAATTGGGGCAGGGGAGAAAAAACACAAAATAGCCACGGAGCCATTTCCTCCTATTATTATTTTCAGTATCTGAACCGGAGACATTTCAGATTCCTTATATATATTCTAACCTACTTTTATTCCTCTACTGTTCACCCATTACCTCCTCCTTCCAATTTTTGCTGAGGCTAAAAATGTTTGAGATTGCAGCAATATAATTGGAGTGTGTGTTCAATTATCTTTAATTTGCAGCAAGTAGAAATCTTTATTTCCAACTGCATTCTCCAAGATTGGCATTTAAAGCTGGACTGAAATTTCTCACTTCTGCACTACTTACACAACTGCAAATACAGTTCAGGGTGTGGTTTAGTCCAACCTTTCCTAACTTGATGCCCTTTACATGTGTTAATTATCACTCCAGTTTTGCATACTGACTTGAGAATTCTAACCTTTAATCAAAACATTTCTGAAAGATACCAAGTTGTAGGAAGGCTGAATTAGTAATCGATGGGCTTCTCTAAGGAATTCAAACGTGACTTCTTTATCAGAATGACGGTTATGCTTTAGAGATCAAGAGGCTAAATGTACCACTAAGTTAGTGTTTATCCATTTATTTCATTTATATCTCACTTCAGTCCAATTAAGAGATCTAATAGTGGTGCACATCTTTCAAAGTAAAATTATAATAGAAAAACAAATATAAGCAAACATAGCTATCAAAGGTGTCAATCCTCAAACATTATATGAAAAAGCTTTATTTTATTTTACCTGTTTGTAGAAGGCTGTTGTAGAGAGAGCTAATCGAACTCTAACTAGGGTTAGAAAAAACTATTTCAAAAAATTGGTGTAAGAGAAGGAGTGGAGCCAAAAGAGAAATCCACCTATAGATTCTATGTATCACAAATTAAATCCAACCTCCCTTGAATTCCATTAACTCTTATCTACTGTAGTGCCAAAATAGTGCTAATCTTTAGTTGAGTAGATTCCTATGCATAGGCATGAGCAATAAATCAGTTTAATTGGAACTTCACATGTGGTCCTGCTATCATTCCTGAAACCTGGTCTTCCTGCCTGAAACATTTTGCCTCCTGACCCTGGCCCCTCTTTCTCAGCCCTCTTTCAAACTATTGGCATCCCCACTCTCCCAATAGTGTGGACTACCTCCTAGATTCAGATAAGTACTTCTTCCCCAGTCACTCACAGATGCAGGAAAGACAAGCATCCAGCCCCCAAGTGGCAGAGGCTATTGCCTGGAAAGCATCCTATCCACTTTATTATCGCAGGCCAAAAGGAGTCCCACAAGACCGCAATATTATCCAAAAGGGTGGCTGTCAATTTCATTTGGACTAGGATGTGATCTAGTCATGGCTAAGGGAAAATAGAAATTCCCTCTACATATGGACAGCTGCTTTGAGATAAAATAAGGGCTACCATCTATCCTTCTGCATGTGTAGGGCCTAAAATTTCCTCGGATAATTGACAATTATAATTGATAATTGCCATGACCTCCTCATCAAAGAAGTTGAAGTCCTTCAGCACTGATAGGTGAAGGAACTCTCCATCATAAGCCTAAGAACAAATCCGTAAACTAATCCAGACATCCAGGAAAGGATTTTGGTGGCAGCACTGTGGCTGGTACATTAGTAACCAATCCAATCATAGGCATTCACACCCCACTATTTGAGGCATAGTGACCTCAATTTATGTATAAAGTCTCAAGACAGATCAACACCAGCTTTTCTTTCCAACCATGGCCCCAAAATCCACCAAGGCAGATTTAAGATAGGGTGGCATTGCTGCGTTTGCTTAACCAATCATAGTTATTGACCAGACATGCCTGTTGGTCCACCACAAAGTCAAGAAGGAATGAGGACTTATTACAAATAGACATTAGTCTTAGCAAAGATCAGCAGCACTCCAGGCCAGGAACACAACCGTTCCAGCTCTCCTGGGCGCAGGAGAGTAGATCCCACCAAACTGAAGCCCTTGCATTGGAAGAGTTTATTCAGCTTATTCAATAGTTTTACCATTGATTGTATGTGTGCTCCTCATTAAATTTACAACTGCATCAGTGATACAATAACATACTATAGTACAGTACACTTGTACACTAGACAAGCTATTTACCTTGTTATACAGACATTTCTTGGCTTTAACTACAATAAGCTGGCAGCCCTCCATTCTGCTACTAGTATGATTTACTCTTACTACATTACTGATCTAAATACGCCTGTGCACTGTTTACGATGTTCTCTTCTTTCTTTCTAATGCTTTTAATTGGGGTCATATCACATTGCTATGATGTCAGAGAGACAGTGGTACAATGGGCAGAGTGCAAGAGTAGCCCTGCAAAAATCCAGGCTTCTAACTAGAGACTCATATGCTATAAGGACTGCTTTAATATGACACATGCATATGCTTTCCATATATGCAACCTGACCTGTCTGAAGGAATACGTTATATTGATGGACCAACAATTGCTCTCACTATAATTTTACAACTATTCCCTCTACCAAGACTCTGCTTTAACTCTCGAAAACCTGGCATTTCTGCGCAAATCAGCACATTCAATCAGAACATTTAAAATCCCAACTCTTTGACTGGTGCATCTGAAACTGATACCTGGAAGTTTTAGTCTGTTCAGCTCTGCTGGGCTTTGTTGAAGGTGTTTTTGATGCTGATGGAAGAAAAAAAAAAGGCAACAGTTTAACGATTAATTGACACATTGCAATGAACACATGCATGGATTTTCTAGTGAATGTAGAACAAGGGAAGGTTTCTTTTTCACGATTAAACAGTATCCCATGGCTTTTAGAGAAAATACAGAAGATGCAGCACCCTCAGAATCCAGTCTTACAGCTGCCACAATTTAATAGTGGGAATACTGCTTGCCTGGTTACAAGTTATAAAAAACCATCCCAGTATCTAGTGATTTAGAAAAAGAGATCCACATAGTTCTTGCATTCCTCCCAACAGCTAGTATTTAGATGGCTCTCAATGCTTTTTTCTGAATTAAAAAAAATCAGTAGTTTAGATCACTTAGTACACTTTGAAAAACATGAGTAAAACCATCCTCAAATATGCTGAAAATGCAGGAATGAACCAAGTCCAGGATTAATTATTCCATGCTGAAGAAACAGGCAAAGCATACCTATGGGCTGTGCGGTCACCTTTGGAGGTTTCTGCTGCACTTCTTTCTCTGTAGCTCTCTTTTCTGAAGTCTTCAACCCACTTGTCTTGTCCCCTGTTGCCTTTTTCATTGTCGCTCTAGCAGACAAGTTGTCAACGTTACCAGTCTTGGATGCCGGCTGCTTTGGCTGCTGCATGTTGGCCTTCCAAGCAGTTCCATTTCCAAGTGTTCTGGAAGCTCCATTAGGAACTGAAGGAGAAGCAGCTGCAGAGGCTGCTGGCTGCTTCTTGTTGGGAACCTTGTTTGCTGGCTGGGGGGGCTTGCTGGCCTTTTGCTTGGCAGCAGGGGGAAAAGCAGTTGGCAAACTCTTCCTTGCAGTCGCCCCTCCACTGGTCTGCAGAACTGAGGTTCCGCTAGCAGCTCTGCCACCCTCATCCATCTTCACCTTCACAGGCTCCAGGTGGGCGATAGGTGTCTGAATGGCTTGGCAGGTTGCAGTTTTCACTTTGGTCCTGAAAAAGAGAACTACCAAGGTGACCCAAACCATACCTATTGCTGGAGCCCCAAGAAGACTCTGTGTAAATAAAGGGAGGGAAGGAGGGAGGGAGGGAGGAAGAGAGGGAGAGAGAGAGAGACTAGCCTCCTTATTGATTGTAGACGATAACACTGGATGCAAATAGGATTGAAGTCAGTACTGACAAAACACACAATTGTTTTCACTGATACTATCCTTACTTTATTGTCACAGACTTTTACAACAATAGTCATATCTGAAAGGACCTACAAGAACAATAGCTAGGGTATCACAAAACTCACCTTCTATGGAGGTCACGTCAGAGCAAAGAGACTTTCAGCTTGCTGTGGCAAGAGTAAACAACCTCATTCAGACCGCACGCTGCCAGGAGCTGCATTCCAAAAAAAAAAAAAAAAAAAACAGATGGACCCAGGTCAAAGTTCAGTTTAAAAGACTGAAATTAGATTCTTATACACATTGCTGATTCATTTTCATCGAAGACATATTCACACTTCTGCTCTCCTCTAAGTATTACTGCCTATAAAAAGAACATGGAAACTAACACAGCAGTCCTATATACAAACACGGGGGGGGGGGGGGGGGTAGGCAAAGCAGTTAGCATTCTGAATCAGGAGGCTTTGCTCCTCCAGACTCTACAATGTTGGTGATAGAAGGGCATAAAGGAGATTCTGAATGAGAAATGAGTGCTTTTCTTCTCTCTTATTGTCACCACAGAAAGCATTGATGCATATTTATCTGTGAGAGGGTCGGCATACAAATTTAACAACTGGCACACAACACAAGTTCCCTAGGTTAGTGTTGATCTTACTTTTATGTCCTTAGTATCTCTGCTAATTTGTGAATTATTACCTATGAAATAAGACAGAAGCATCACTAACTACAACAAGAACCAGTAACTTATTAGATTTAGGCTACACCTTGAATGCAGAAGGGGTCCAAGCCACTAACAGCACATGAATGTACACTACTTGGGCCAACAACTACTTATACACAAACAGAGGCATCCCTGCAAAACTGACAATAATACACCACATTTATATCCTATCTTTTTCCCTTCAACACAAAACACTCCAAGTGAGGGTTTAGCAGGACTAGTAGTCTCTAATCTAATTTGGTTTGAGGGTATAATAAGCAAGGCTGCAGTTATCACACAATCATGGAAGGTCAGGGTTGGAAGAGATCACCCTTATCCCATGCAGTCTTTCATCCAATGTATGAATCAATAATTGCAATACCCCCAAGGGAAGGTTATCCAGCCCTTGCTGAAACCCCCCAAAGCAATCTCTTCCTTTTCTTAGCAGCTTAGGAAATTTGTCTTGAGAACCAACCAAAATCTATTGCCATATAATTTAAAACCATTCTCTCATGCCATGTCTTCTGGACCAACTTTACCCTTTCCATATTCTCCATGACTGGCATTCAGATGTTTTTCTATGTACTCTTGTCATCTTTCACTGTACTCCAATTTTCCTACCTACATGGAACACTTTTCATTTGTGTTATATGGCATAGAGCCTGGATCTCTGAGACAACACTTATCTCCAATAGTTTCCACCCACCCAGTGCACTGAAACAGAGCAGGTGCACTCAGGTCTCCTCCATTAAATATGGTTATCTTTTGGGACTTACAGCCCCCAGCCGCTAAAACCATCCCTGCCTCTCCACCCACCCCAAGAGATAAAGATGGCTCCCTCTCTCCTGGGAGTCTGGAAAGCCTTAACAACCTGGCTCTGGTCCCAGGCCTGGGGCTGACAGTTTTCATTGTTAATGGCTCCTCTTTTGTTTTGTGGGTTTTGTTTTGTGAATATTTTATCCTGGGCTGCCTTTTGATTTAACATTTCTTACCATTTTTATGATTTTTAAATATTGTATGTTTCCCAGAGTCCACTAGAGTTGCACAGCCAATAAATTTAAATAAAAGTTTCTACTGAAATTTATTTTGTGGATTTTGCCCAGTGTTCCATTGTGCAAGATCCCATTCAGTCTTGAAATTGTCCTCCAAAGACTTTGCTACCCTCTAATATCATCTGCAAAGATAATACAATTTTTAAATCATCTAAACAATAATTATGTTCAATAGCACAATGCCTAAAACAGAGCCTTGTGATATGCCATTCAGTATTTGCTTTGATTTATGTTCAGTAGCTCTAGCATCCATTAAACGGTAACATAGTCCAGGCCACATTGTCATCTTCTCTACTAGTTCATGGGAAATTCTGTTGAATAAAGTTGTCTAGTTTTACCAGAATCTCTCTGGCCCATCCTCTGGCCATAGTAAAATGTTTTTCAAAAAGAATGCAAAGGATTGCTACCACTAATAGGTGATCTAGCAATTCTCATGCCAAACCAAGTGCCCAAACTCAGCCTGGCAACCAAAGGGCAACATTTATTACGTCTAGGACTATCCATAGGAGAACTACACCATCCCTGGTTTTCTTTATTTTCCCCAATTCTCATCTGAGCGATCAGCCTCATGGTCTTGTCAGCCTGCATTATACAAGCATTTTGAGGTAATTCATAGCAACTGTAAGTACAGCACACAAGAAAAGGCGGCTTCCTGATTTTCATGCTGCGTGGATGTCTTGGGAATGCACCTCCCACGATTTCCAGTCAACCTGGCTACTTCCAGAGAAAGGATGTTGCCAAGACTGAAGGAAACTGCTGTGTGAAAAGGCATCTGGCAAGTGTACCAGTGACAGAAGGAAACCGGTTATGTAATTAGAAGACAGAAATTTAAGGAAATTCACAGGAGCGCCTCCTCCATGTGCAGAATGTACGTGCAGGAGTTAAGAGGACATCAAAGCTTTTTATACACATAGTAAACCAGGCTCACAAGATAGCATACCATCCCCCTTGCTTGATCAAGAATGTATTTTATTCCCTCCTCTGCCCAGCTGTTGAAAGAAGTTTGCTTAGCTATCCTTCAACCATGACCTTTTCGCAGATTTGATCCAGAAAGGGCAATGAGAGGCCCTTGTAGCTTAGAGTTGTGAAGGGTAACACAGATAATAGAATACATGGGAATAAAAAGGGAGGACGCTGTTATGGTTCCATGTGCAGCTGGAATTGGAGGAGGAAAAGATACTCATGATTGTTCTGCACATTACTGAGCGAGATAACTGGGAGCTAACAATTTCCCTAGGAAAGAGATAAGCTGAGAACAAGTTAATTGTAGGTTCCTATTAACATTTATGGTGAGAACAGAGAGGCAGGAAAACAAACATCACTGTGGTCAGAGACCTCATGATTGATGGCATTTTACTTGATTTCTATAGTCTTTGGAGAGCCTCAAGTCACCCAGGTCATAGTTATCTCAAAAGTGCTTTTTCAAAAGACAACTGGACTTTTTTTCTCCCTTGAGGAAGAAAATGTTGTTACACATCCAAGAGACTTCCATCAGTTGTGATGGTGTTGGTGGAGGGGCATGGAAGGCTAGGATAGGTATGATTTTTATATCCACCCTATTTCTATTGTCTCAACATTTTCAGGATTGAATGAGAAGCAAAACATCTTTAATATAGTAACATATTACAGTACAATCCCATCTCTTGTGTATTATACTTGGCTAAGCATTACAGTCAGTGTTGGATGTATATTGTGTGTGTATTTGTAGATATTGTACTCTCAAGTTGCAAATGGAGACATGGGTACTCTTATCTTATCTTCATTTTTAAGTGCTTTGGTTTTCTTGTATTGCAAACAGTTGCTAGGGTGCATCCAATGACAATAAAGTTCTCTAATCTTCAAGGAAAAACAAAGAAAGGCCAGCTGCCTCTTGAAAAAAAGCACCTTTGGGACAACTATGGCCTGGGTGACTGAGAATCTCCATAGACATAGTCTCAACAAGACACTCTGGGCAGCGTCCACCACAAAAAATCTATTAAAAACTACACTGGAGGCCCCAAGCTTGGCACATAGCCAGGGCTTCAAGACCAGCAGGGACTGATGGGCTTATCCTAATCTCAGAGGGGAGAATGGTGCTGCAGCAGAGAAGGCAGGTCTCCTGGTCTCTGCCAGCAGATATTCCTTGACTGACAGGACCTATAACAGACTATAACAGAGCTAGACAGAAAGAAACCACTAGGAGAAGATGATGAACCTTTAGGTCAGAGGTCTTCAAACTTGGCAACTTTAAGACTTGTGGAGTTCAACTCCCAGCAAAGCTGGCTGGAGATTTCTGGGAATTGAAGTCCACAAGTCTTAAAGTTGCCAAGTTGGAGACCTCTACTTTTTTAGGTAATCCATTCCCAAACCATGAAGGGCTTTAAAAGTGCATCTTTAAAAATTGCATCTGGAAGCAGACTGGCAACCAATGCTGCCCAAGCAGCAGGGCTGTTACATATGTTGAATATCTGACACATTTACTACCTGTGCAACTGCATTCTGCACCACTTGACTGCTTCCACATGCTCTTCAAGGGCAGTCCCATGTAGAACACATTGCAGTCATCCAGATGAGAGGTCACGTAGGCATGAATGTCTGAACAAAGCTGTACAGAATTCTTTTGGGTTTCCTTTGCAAGAATCCATCCTAAGCTCACCCAAGGCTTAGAGTGCTTTGGAACATTTTTCCTGCCACACTTTATTTGCACAAATAAAATAATTTAATCTCTATTCTGTGTTAATTGGCTCTGCAAACTAGGTCAAAAAGCCCACTTGGGAGAACACAACTACTCAATGCCATAAAGGAGCAGTGCAACAGTGTGTGCATTTGCTTTTCTTCAATTGCCTCTACTAAAGAGGCAGCTGAATCATCTCATCCATTTGTTTGATTCTTGCAGTGGAAACAACTCCCAAGCATTAGCTTTCTTTTTTTTTTTTTGAGGGGGGTGGTGGTGGAGCCAATGCAAAAGAAGACCCAGTAAAAGGATTGTTCAGTGCAAACAGAGTGCATTTAGTACATCTCTGTCTCTGCAACACCATTTCCTTACACTTAAGTCAACAATAAATTGTAATATCTGTGTTTCTTCACATGACCTTCTTGAAATAAGCTTTATAACCTTTCCCATCATCTGTTGCCAACAGTTCCCAATTGGAAACCATTTTCTCTTTTCTACCACTATCTGAAATCGATTTTTTGAACATTGCCTCTTTTCCATCACCCATCTTTCTTGACCTTACCAATGCTTTTTTAAAATCATTTTTTCTTTGGTTAACAAAGTTAGGGCAGCTTTTCCCAACCCAGTGTCCTCCAGACGTGCTAGCTGAAAAATAGGAAGTTAAAAGGTCTATCACAAAAAAGCATCCATTTATCTGAACCATCAGGTTTTTTCTTCTTCTTTATAGAGCAGCTCACATCATTTTAAGAACTGTTAATTCATTTAAGAGCTTCATTTTGCTTCAATTCTACTCAGCATATTGTTAGTTATTACTATAGCTCTGCTATTAGCCCTGACTTCAACTCAGAAGAGCAGGGACTCTATTTTTTATTTGTAATACAAAATGTTCACAACAACCCCAGCTCTACGGGTAAATTTTAAGACGAGAAGAGCCTTTATATACGGCATTCCTCTCCCCAGAAGAGCACAACTCCTTTGTTTAATGGAAGCTGCAAGAGCCCGTGTGAAGATTAACGATGTGATGAATGAGCAAATAATTTCGTTCAGCTTGTTTTTTTAAACTGGGGGAATACAGGTTTGTTTTTTTTTTGTTTTTTTAAAAAAGAGATTTATCCAATAAAAAGGAGAGGAACAACCACCAAAACAAAAAACAAAAAAAACCCTCAACTATTCTTCCCAACAAAGCAGCATAGGGCGAGGCTGCCGCCCATTTCCACCGTAGACCCCTCCCTTAACAAAGAAAAGGGACCGGCGACCGCGCCTCTGAGCCCCCCTCCAGCTCTCGGTGGAGACTCCGAGAGATGGGGACTGTTCCGACGATCAGATGCATCGTTTTTATTTCTCCGCCAAGCGTCTTCCACCGACCCCAGTCCCCTTTTTCCAGCACTTATCTTCTGAATCCCGTTCCTAAAACTGACCCCGGATCAAATCCAGCCAACAAAACCAGCCACATTACGCAGGTGGCCAAAAACAGACAAGCATCTTTTTTCAAGTTCAGCAAGGCAGCAACCAAGGCAGGCATGGAAACTGACGGGGGGGGGGGGGGGGGGATTTAAAAGGCGGTTTTTTTTTTTTTTTTTCCCCAATTTTTTTTTTTTTTTTCCCTCTTCTCCCCCCCCCCCCCCCCCCCCCCACACGACGGAGTAGCCACAAAGGGAAGAGGGAGCGGGAAGGGGGTTCGTGCCCAGAAAAGACTCCGGGATCCATTTCCTGACTTTCCTTTCGGCCGGAAGGCAAAAAGAAAAAAAAAAAAAAAGCCGTGCAAAAACTGCTCAGTTTAACAAAGCCGACAGCCCCCCCCCCTCCTCCTCCTCCTCCTCCTCCCCGCCCCAGAAACAAGGCGCGGCCGCTCCGGGTCTCTCGCTGCACCTGCAGGCGAGCCGCCCTCCAGACGCGCGGCGGCCACCGCCTCGTTCTCTCCGCCACGCCACCCGTCCGCCGCTTCCCCACGAGCGGCTCCCTGAAAGCGCCAAGCCGGGGGTGGGGGAGAGTCATCCAGCGTCCGCCCCGTCCCCCTCCCGCGCGCAGTTCCCTCGGCCCCGGCCGGGAACCGCCTCGCCAACCCCGGAGCTTCGGCACCGTTTCCCTCCCTCCCCCCCCCCCCCCCCCAGCCTAGCCTAGCCCAGCCCGGCCCGGCCCATGTGGACGGCTGTTTACCTCGCTTGCCGTGCGCCGGGGAGCAGCGCTCAACCGGTCCGTGCAGCGCCAAGAGCGAGAGCCAACTCTCGGATGAGAGGCCGGTCGGTGCCGCTCGCGCTGGGCGTGTGGAAAGGACGAGCACAGCGCCACCGCCGCAAAGTAGACACTGGGCGGGGCTGGGGTGGGGTGGGGGTGGGGGAGCAGAAATGCCTCGCTCAGTTACCTGGCCAGCCAATGGCAGTGCGGCTTGGTATTTGGAAGAGATGATGTCATTCCCGCGAAGGGGCCGAGCTGATCGATTGTCTCCGGCTGCAAAGAGGCAGTTATTGTCCCGCTTGCCCCCCACCCTCCCCCCCCCCCACCCCCATCCCAGCTAATGTGGCAGCTGGTTCATAGATCAATTCAGCCGTGGGGTGGGGGGGGGGTGAGGGAGGGGTTTGGCAGTGTGGAGGGAAGGGGAGAAGCGAAGGAGTCCATTCACCCTTCCGCTGCCGCAGTTACTTATGAGGCGACCCGGGGAGACCCTTTCATCACCTCACCGCGGGGGGGAAATAGGGGCGTTCGCGCAGCCGGGGACGTCGCGGCGCTCTGCGGCTGAGAGTGCGAACGGGACTCCTTCCCCAAGGAATCAGGCAACCCAGGCGACTTGGGCCTCTGTCTCTCGAGTCCCGAGATTAACATGGCCTCAGGGGTTGAAAACTTGGGGGGGGGGGGGGGGAAAAAAAAAAAAAAAAAAAAAAACAACACACCTCACACCTCTGCCCTGAAGGGGCAGAGCTGGGTGAGGAGGCTCTACTTTTCCGGGGAAGGGAGGAGTTGAGGCTCGGCCGAAGAGCTCATCTCTATAGGCCAAGACGGGATCCTGGGTGAATCTGTATCCACGGCCGCCGTCACGCGGAAACGGGGCTCTTTTTAAAGTAGATATTCCTCGAAGTGAATTCTCTCACTTAAAATTCCCTCATAAGAAAAGTGACGGGTCCGAAACAACCCCAACCCTAAAAGGCATTTCACGGTGTTGCATTCATCATATCGGACAAAGTCGTTAATTGAGTGGTTACCATTTGATTGGTTATTTGCCATCAAGTCGTCGTGGACTCTTAGCAACCACATAGGTATTCTCTGCATCCATTTGTCTCTCTAACCTGGACTTTTCAGTCTTCCAACAGTAGTATTGCATCCATTTAATTGATAAAAATACCAAGTATTCCCTCCAGCTGAAAAGCAGCTTTAGCTTTTAACAGCTTTCAGGCTTTGGTAGTTCTATGAAGGAAACTGGGAGGAACAGCTAGCTGCACTTGATTATTTTCATCAGTCAATCGCTTCCTGTACAAAGACTAAGCCACTGTCATTTTTAAAAGGAGAGTTGTGTTGTCTTCCGTTTCCCTCCTGCTGTATTTTTTTTTTTTTTATTCAAAACAAGTTAGAAACCCACAATGAAGCAAATGTAATAACTTGAAATTAGCCTCGAAGCTTTGTCTGTTTTTGGAACTGAAAAGTCTCCTTTGATTGAAACTCAAATCTTGGTGACTTTGTGAACAGGAATGACCATATATAATGATCTTGGCAACAAGAGACAGAAATGGTTCACCGCTACCTTCTTCCAAGTATTTTATTTTCAGCTCCCAAGTCTAGTCTCTGGCCAAGATTCATGGTAGCCTCTCATCCAGGAACTATCCCTGCTATTCTGAGATTGTCAAATTTGGCTGAGGACTACCACCTGTTGTTACATGTTTAAAAGCAAAAGGTAAACTGCTAAATAACCTGCTCCTGCTATTCTAAAATGGCAAGCCTACAAATACTACTCCTATATAGAACTTTTCACTTCTGAATTGTTCATGTTCTCTCAGTGGCCTTCACAGGGCATTTTCACTAATTTCAGGTGTGCTTTCAAAGCAGAACTTTAATTTTATCAGGAGATTTAATACTATTTCTCAAGAATTACATCTAAGGTTAATTATATCAACAATGCCAAAGGGATGAGATTCAACTGTTTTGCAAATGTTCCAATATTATTTTTACTTGTATTACCTATGTTTCATTTTTCACATATCTTTTTAATGTAGTTTTTCCCCCATTGCAAACATTTGCACAAGAGAGAAGACAAAATATGTGCAGAAAAAGAGTGAAATTACGCATCTTTGTAACCCAGCAGTTTAGGATGATTCTCTTTCTTTAAAGTTGGAATTTCTTTAAAGAAAGGAATGTTGGAAGAATTTTCCTTCTGGGTTCAGTTCCCAGTGAGGAAAAAGACCCTGGAAACATGGAGGCTGTTTGGAAGGTTTAATGGTGGACAGGACCACATGGCCTGGAGCTCCAGAGTGAAAAGGAAGGATGATCACACTTCACGCTTTAAGCTGAAGGAAGAGATCAAGAAGGGCAGATATGTAGAGAGTGCCTGGGTTTTATAACCTTTATTGGGATTTGAATTGGAGCTTGTATTCTGATTGGTTGTCCGACTCCCATGGGGCCATGCAGGGCAACTCTGTAGGCTGTCCGGTGCTCCAGGCTTGGTCGAGCCTTTCTGGATGATGATGCACTGAAAAGGGCTTTTGAGCAATTGCTGTAGCTTTACCTGGAGATCTTTGTTATGTAAAGTATTCTGGCCCAGGCCTTAATGGTCCACCCATTGACAAAGGTGGGGGGGAGCTTCTACTTCTGAGGTGAGTTTCTGCTTCTGAGTTTCTACTCTTTTTAGGGAAAATATTCGGCCTTTTTAAATATTTCCTAGGATATTTCAATTTTCTAGGAGAGGTGTGGGTGCTAACTTTCAACAGGAAGACATGCTAAACAACGTTTTCCCATCACTGAATGTTTCCTCCAGCCCAGCCTAAACATTACAATAGCTGCCCAATTGTTTATCTCAGAAAATATCCTGATCTTCTTTCATAAATATATATTAATATATAATATCAATATTTATTAATACTTTTATACTATTTAGTAAAAAATAAAAATATTTATTTTTGTTGACATGGCAAAACAGAAGAATTAATGAAAACGTCTTCCAAAATTGCTTCTTAAAATTATCTCATTGTTTGGAAGAATGTTCAAAACATTATATAAATATAACATGATTATAACCTTACCTAAAAATCTGTCAACTCTTGCAGCCTATTGGAAGAAGATAATCATTGAGATATTGCCTCTACAAGGACAGGAGCAATATCACAGGAAGTGAACCCCCAGGATTTATATTACTGTAACAGGGTATAATATAATAGTATAATTACTATAACAGATGTGTTCTATGCTATGATTCCTATTGTAATTGGAGAAGGGAGGTTGGTTATGGAAAGAAAGTGAATTGTCTGCACGCAAAGTCAGGACAAAGAAAGTTGGTGCCTCTGTGTTATGATAAGTAAAGATGCCTACTAAAACACAGAGAAAATTTTGCTGAAAGCCTTTCATTTGTTTTATTTCCTCTTTATGATTCTTGAGATAGTTTTGATAGCAAAAAAATAATTTTCACAAGTTCTATTAGCAGTCTTAACCAGATCTCAGTCTTAGAGTGAATACTTAAGAGTCGTAGGTCTTTCCTGAATGATCATGGAGATCAAAACACAATATAATAATTATAGTTTCGATGAAGAACTCAGCAAAGAATAGTATTTGGGTACCTGGATCATAGACTGAAAATCCTTGGTTATCTGCTGTTCAATTGAAACCAGAACTTTTTGCGTTGGGACTAATGGATAGATAATTAGAAAAAAAGTTAAAAGGTTGCTTTTACATACAATCACTGCTACAAAATTATTATATGCACAAAAATGGAAAGACTCTGAAATATTCACAGTTCAGGAATGGCTGGAGAGGATGACAGACTTTTGAGATCAAGAAATTTAGTTGCCCAGCTAGGAAAAAGACAATAACTATATTTGTAACTGGAAACCACTTATGGGCTTTTTGCTGAAACAAGAAAAAATGAAGTTGTGATGGATGGATTTGATGATTGGAAAGATAAAACTTCAGAAAGAAGAAAATTCTGCTGTATTCATAGAGAGAGTTTATAAAGGTACTTGCAACAGCTATTAAGAAAATCAGAAACTTCTTTATAACTTTGTCTTCTCTATTTCTTTCTTTGCACATTTTCACTTCCTGATTATTTTTCCTTGTTTTCCTTATTTTTTCTCAAAATTTGTAGTGCTTTTATTTTAAAATTCCTTTAGTGTTTATATATGTGTGTGTGTGTGCCATCTTTCCCAACCTCTTCATAACCCAAGAAGAAAATGAAAAATATGCTTTTAAAATCACAATTCATAAATGATTTACCCATGTAAACATTATCCGTTTACATGTTGGTTTGCATTTAGTATGTAGGGTTGCTCTGAAATTATCTTCACACCAACTCTTTGAGGTGAAGATAATGTTCTTCACCCAACCTCTATCTTCATCCAACTGTTTAATCATTATAGTAAATGAACAATGAGGGACAAAAGAAACATTGATCTCTGTAGATATTACCAGAAAATCATCCTGTTGTGATTATTCTTTTAAAAATAGATGTCGGGTTGTAACCTCAACTCATTCCTATGTTTTTATCATGTTGACTAGAACTGACAGGATCTTGATTCAACATTTGATGGGCCATATCTTCCCCAGCCTAGTCTTTTCCAATTATTTTTCCACAATTAGGAAAAGATTTAAAGAATACTGGTCATTGTAACACCATAGGGGACTGTGTTGCGTAGGGGTGTGCTCCAATAGTATTGATCCTTCTTATCTCCAGCAATGTCAGCTCATAACTATGTTTCCTCAGAAATAGGGTCTGTGGGCCTAATTTACTGGCACACGTGTATAAGTGCATGTCTGCATTCTGCGAAGTACACAGCAAAACCTACCTAAAGAAATGCAGCAAAATGAATCCCACAAATGGAGGGCTAATCTAAAACAAAAAAAAACTGTTGAACCTGCATCCCTGAAGCAAACACATTTAAATCTGATTTTCAAAACTCTGCATAGGGTTTGGCTGAATACTATGCAAAATTGCCTTTGAATATTACAGCTCAGGAGGAATGCTTTACTTGGCAATACTCATCAGCAGGTTGGTTGGTTGGTTTTTCCAAATGGGCATTGTTTCAACAATTATGCCTCTGTCTTCTGCTGCTGTGCTTCCAGATCCTGGGGGAATTACTCCATGAATTATTCAATACCTGGTGATGTTTTCCATAAAATGAGGGGGGGACTCAGGGGTTTATCTGGAAGGAATCAGGAATTCCCTTGCTCTGCTCCAGATATTCAGAAGTATTTCCAGTGGTGGGATTCAAAAAAAATTACTACCAGTTCTGTGGCTTGATGAGTGTGGTGTGGCTTGGTGGGCGTGGCAGGGGAAGGATACTGCAAAATCTCCATTCCCTCCCACCCCACTAACCTGATTTCCAGCTCCGTTCTCCTGTGCAGGGCAACCAAAGGAGACTCAGCCCATCAGCTGGGACTCAGGAGGCAGAGAATAGATGGGAGGCAGGGCCAGTCAGAGGTGGTTTTTGCCAGTTCTCCAAACTACTCAAAATTTCCGCTACTGGTTCTCCAGAACTGGTCAGAACCTGCTGATTACCACCTCTGAGTATTTTACTTCTCTCAATTTTCTTCTTTAAGAGGTTGTATATCTTCCATCAAAGGGCAGTGGGAGAGACATGACAATGGATGGACTCCAATAGGAGTCTGAAAGCTTGGCAAACTAAAACTCTGGTCCCGGTGACCGACTCAGATTGGATCCTACAGCATTATCCTACAACACTTATATTTGCCTTCATTCGTGGACATGACAATGTACAGAATTATAGCCATATAATCTTCATTGAAACAAAGGATCAGCATAAGTTTGAATAAAATATATTTTAAAATAGCAGAAGCATTCCAAATAAGGCCAGGTCCTGCCTGTTCCCTTACAGATTTGGGAGGGAAAAAATCCAAAGTACAATTCCAAAGCAAGTAGCATAGCAATGCTCATTCCCCACAGCCCAAGAATAGTCAGCTACTTTTACTATAACCATCTCTAAAGTCATTTTGAGAGAGTTGCAGATTCAGAGTTGATGGTTCCAAGAATCAAAAACATGCTGGTACCTTCCAAGTGACTCTTACTTTTTCCTTAATTTGAAGCCCTACAATGAATGTTTTTTTTTTTTTTGACGACTGCCACATAAGCCACAGATCAGCCATGTGGTGCCTGCACTCACCAACTCTGCTCCCAACACATAGAGTTCATGGGATCCCTAAACCAAATAAAAATTAGTTTTTAATCTTAAAATAAAAGGTCAAAATAAAGATCAAAATCAGCAATAATACATTTTCACACGGTTTTGTAATCTCAATAGATCTGGGCTGTGTATATATGTTCACGTGTACACCTTACACAGCCCATCCTGGAAGACCTTTGTCTCCACCGATTGAGAACCATTGGTGGTTCCACAATCTCTTGCCACTATTCATTTTGACTTGTAATTAACGTGGAATACATTTAGGGGACATCAGATGCCTACAAGTGATCGAGACAAATCCAAGTCCATAAGATATATCCATTGCATTGTCTATCACCGGCAGAAGATTGTTTTGGAAGCATTATATCAAGCCCATTTTGAGTATCATTTTGAAAGGACCGCATCCTGTTTCTCTGCTACAGAGCTTTCTATCAAGCAGGAAGGGTCATAAAACAGACTAAAGCCCCTGTTCCACTGCACTAACGGATGCAAAGAGGATGTAAAACATTAAAAAAAGCTTGCCATCCATTGGAAAACGCGATGCATCTGTTGTGTACTCACTGCATATGTGTTTCATACGCTCTATCCGTCAAGCATCCGTCCACTGAGATTTCATCCGTGCAAGAAGTTTTGAGCTGCACAAAACTTTGTGAACGGATGAACTTTCTGCTGTGTACGATGTAAATCCGTGACATCCGAGCAACAAACGTTCTATGTCCGCTTATCATCCGTTAAACGTCCGCTGTATCCTTTCTGCATCCTCTGGGCATCCCCTCAACTCACATCCGCTGCAGCTGAAAACGGAAAGAGGGAGGAAACAAAAGGTACACGGAACGTCTACACAGCATTAGTAGCACGGAAATAGAAAGGATGCACCGTGAATGGTTTGCATCCGGTATACATCCTCTAGGCTTCCTATGAACATCCGTTTAACATCCCCGCTACATACTACCCACGTCCTTTCTTTTCCGTTCTGTTTATGCAAATTTTTGCCACTTTTGGGAGCGGATGACAACGGATGGAGCCACCCCCGAAATTTTGCTCATCCACTGTGTCCTTCATGCATAAGTGTTGCCTCCGTCAGCCAGTGGGACAGGGCCTTAAAATTAGAAACACTGAACTATCACTGTAGCAACTCGAGGATTAACATAGGAATAAAAACTTTGCATCTAGAAGGTAATGCACAGAAGGCTTCATTATGAAGCTAAATAGCCATCGCTCCAATCTATTATTGAAGCTTTTCTTTATGCAAAACAAAATAAAAAAAATTAAAAATCCATAAAATAATCTTCAGAGCAGACAGTACTTTGCTGCACGTATAAATATAGGTTTTCCTAACTGTTCCAAAATGTTTCAAGTCCCTTCTAATACTGTGCCCTGGTTTGTTTGTTTGTTTTCAGCATTCCTTTTGTTGTTCACCAGGACCAGAATGGGAATAGGACGTTTGTTTGTTTTTTTAAAAGTGCTTTTTGGCTCAATCGTTGATTGGAAAATGGACAGTATCTCAAACGCTGCTTTTTTATACATCTCTGCTGCTGCAGCCCAACACAAAATTCTTTGTGCAACGATCATCATTGTACAAGCTTTTTAAACCAGAGATTAAAGTGGCTGAACATATCGAACAATCCTCTTTCAACTCCATTTCAACTCATTTTAAAACCATAAAGTAATTTTGTTTTTCCCGTTTGAGATCTCCCTCCATGAATGTGAAGCTTAAAAGCTAGACTGGCAACAAACAGCCTAGTAGCCTAACAGAGTGCAAAGGAGAGGAGATGGAAAGTAGAGCATGAATGAACAGTGTATACGGATTTCCCTTCCTGCTGGGTCGTTGCATGGGGCTCCTTCCTGCAAACATCTTGCCATTAGGGGACACTGTGGGCAGTCAGGAATGTAGCCTTTGGATGTAAAGATGGGCAAACTAGCAAACCCGGTTCAAACTGAAGGACAAGGAGGAAGCAAACTAAGGAGCAGAAGTAAACAATGGTGAGATAAGGGAGAGGAAGACCCAACCAGCATCTCTTTCTGGCCAGTTGGTCAGAAAAATCACAGGAGGCTGGTGGGGGGCGGGGGAATACATACTTTTGTTATCTGAGTTTTGTTTCCCATCTCCTTTTCATTCTTTATTCATTAGATTGCTTGAAGGTTTTATTGCCAGATCCCAAACTCATCAGAATTGTGGCTCTTTTGAGAGACAGCTTATTCCACTATAGTTCAGACTTCTCTAACTTAAAATGTACTATTTTTTCCCCAAATTCTGGGATCTAGAAAATGTCAAAACTGCCCAGTTTGGGATTTAGCAACTTGAACCACAGACCCCTCACCTCAGCTACCAATAGTGCATAATGCTGTGCTTCCTCAAACTTTTGAGCATGAGGGCCATGAAATAAAAACCAAATCAAATCAGAAGTCTTTGATCTTCTAGTACCATAGTAGCTTAAGACTCAGTTCCAGCCTGAGCTTGGCTGGACTGAGTAGAGAGACTGAAATCAATGCCATTCGATCCGTTCCCACTGGATAACCATACTCCCAACGTAGCCAAATGCCATTTTATCTTCCAGATTTGCATTCAGGGAAGCAGAGCAACTACAGCCTGTCTTAGCTTCATGGATCAAGCGGGAGGGGGAAGGGCCTGGATGATCCAAAGTAATCTATCAGAGCCATCACCGATAGGCAGGTTGGCATGCCCTGTCATTCCAGGAATTTGTGGATGTCCCCATTCAGCTGATACTGGGGTCCCATGGCAGCTTCACTCAGCAGCGGGCAGTGAGCTGCCCCACATTGGCAAGTATGGATCATCATGACTTTTTTGGTAAAACTGCTCCCATCAGGACAATGGAAGGGTACATTTAGTGTACGAGTGCGCAGAGGTACACAGCAGCGGCCATCCAGGCAGGCCCCACAGAAACTGGGCTGGTAACGACGTGGGCTCTTGCAACCAGCATGACCAAATCTCACAGGCTCTTGCACTTTGTGCGTCCTCAGACATTTCTTGCCTTTCTAAAAAAAAAAAAAGGTGGGGGGAAGAGAAGGGGGAAAGGAAAGCATTTAATGCGACCCATCTAGTCCTCTCTCAGGCCCAGACTGCTATGAATTAGGACAGCTTTCCCCACTGCAGCAACTTATTTAAAACTGCCTGCAAACATGGCCAGTAAAACTCTCAGATATATTGTCCCAAATATCTCTGGAGAAAATTAAACTACAGAACATTTAATTAGGGTGTCTGAAGTCAGAACCACAGACCAGCATTAGTTAGGGAATGCTGACTTCAATTATTAGATACCCCATTCCTTACCCAGAACCTGGCTGCAGGAAACTCATATTTTTTTAATTAATACCGTGTTTATCATATAATAAGGCTGGATCTTAAATGTTTTTTGAGCCCCGAAAAAACGGCTAGGACATCTTTTCGGGGGTGAATTACTTTTTCCCCTCCGCGCACCCTCGCTTAGGGTGCCCCGCTGGCAGCTATGCCTCACCACCAGCCACTCCTAACGGGCAATCATGGTGGAGCACAGAGGGCTCCCTTACCCCCACCAAGCCTGAAGACCTGGGTCAGCGGGCGGATGGGGATGTCTGCCAGCAGCGTTTCAGCCACTTCTCAGGCCTCTGTAGCTTCTATGGTTCCCACCGCTGCTGGTGCCTCTCTCGCCAGCGCCATCTCCAACAACATCTGAGTGGCTCCTGCTTTTCCCCAGTCCCCATAACAACAGGAAAAAAAAAAACATTTTGAGGTACCTGGGAGTGCCACGCGCTGCATTTTGGTTTAATCCCAAGCAGCTGGGTGGGCGTGAGAAGAGCCGAACGAGCGTCTCTGCTGCTGCTACCCTTGGTGTTCCAGCCTCGGGCTCTGCAAGTTTGCATAAGTCCCCGTGCAGCAGCCCTTTCCTGCATTCCAAGCACCCAGGCCAAGCTGCAGCTGTCCCTCTCTCGCCAGCGCCGTCTCCAACAACAGTGGCAACAGCGGCGGGAACTGTGGAAGTGTTTCAGCCACTTCTTGGGTGGGGGAGCCACCTCTATAACTTCCACGGTTCCCGCCGCTGCTGCTGCTGTTGTTGGAGATGGCGTTGGCGAGAGGCACCAGCACCGGTGGGAACCATGGAAGCTACAGAGGCCTGAGAAGCAGCTGAAATGCTGCCGGACATCCATGCCGACGCTGCCCGCCTGCTGACCCGGGTCTGCAGCAAAGGCGCTTGGTGGAGGTAAGGGAGCCCTCTGTGCTCCACCATGTTTGGCCATTAGGAGCGGCTGATGGTGAGGCGTAGCTGCCTGCGGGGCACTCCTAATGGCAAGTTCCCCCCCACCTTCCCCCCCCCCAATTTTGCATATTTTAAACTAGGCCTAAATTTGGGGGAGGGGCTTAATTTCATTTTATGCCTAGAAAAATGCTGGTTCTTCCTATTGGGGGGGGGGGGCGTATTGTTGGAGAAACACGGTATATACGGTACTTAATATACACATTCTGATTTCCAGAAACTGGTTTATAATTTTAAGGCCTCTTCCCCATTTGGACTACAACTCTTGTCAACTCCACACAGCATGATCTATGGCTGGGATCAAAAGGGAAGGCTGCAGTAACCAACACTGGCCTTCCTTTTCTTTTGGTTCTGCATCTCACCTTTAGCTTTGAAAAATCAGGCTGCTCACAGGGCCTGACCTGACACAATCGGGTTTCTTTGATCAGCTTGCATTGGGGATTATTGGTGTTGATGCGGGTAGAGATGCCAAAACCACAACTCTTAGAGCACGGGGACCAGTGTGTGGTCTGGGCCAAGCATTTGCGCTCTTGCTTTGTATCCTGATCCTGGAAGAATGGTCTCCATGCTGAGGAGAGAGAGAGAGAAATCTCATTACTTCACCATCATAGGGATCCCAAGGGAGACATGAGCAAAACAACATCCCAGCAACTGGGATGACTGCACACAACAAGATGCTGTTGGTGGACCAGTAGTGGGCAACCCTTGGTGCACTGCTGGTGAGTAGCTCAGGGCTGGGCACTTTCGGAAATTGAGCAATTATTTAGATGCTCAAATTTGTCCAGCGAAGTTCTTCTACCAAGAAGAGCCTCTGGCAGTTCTGCTACTTCACTGGGTATTTCATGAAGAAGTCAAAGGCAAACCATGCACCAGATGGTTATAGCATAGAAAACCGAAGAAAGAGGAAGAAAGAAAATAAATCTGAGTTCTGGAGTTCGGGTACCAATTTTTCTGTGTTTAAAACTTTGGTGATTGAGCAATGGATCAAGTCAGTGAGGCCCACCTCATATCTGCCTTCCTCTTCCACACTCCTGTAATGTTAAGAATGTCTGGGAACATTCCTTATTTCTATTTTGCATGGAAAATTAAACAAGAGTCAGGGCTGATGCTTACAGCCATGTTTTTTGTTTTTTTTCCCTGCTGTCCTTCTGCTGGGAAGAAGTTATATTGACATAAACTGTGTTGCTCCCGCCAACTACGGCAGGAGTGTCAAACTGGAGGCCTTGAGGCCGGATCCAGCCTGTGCTTAGATCTGGCCCGCCCTGGAAACAGCAAAAGACCGGCCCATGGTACCTCTGCCAACAAAAATGGTGTTCAGGGAGGCTGCACCCTCTGATTTCACTGGCAGAGGGCTTCAGGAGGCCATCACAGTTGAAAATGGAGCCTCAATGAGTGATGTCGAGCTGGCCATGCCCCTCTGCCCCCAGGCCCCACCACCCAAGATCAAACACAACCCTGATGCGCCCCTCAATGAAATCAAGCTGACACAGTATCTTCACCATGACTCAGCAATATGAATGGGGAGTAGCTACTGTTGCCCTCATGCAACTTTCAACACAAAGTAGATTTCAGGACGGGGACTGGGGGATTTCTTGCTAGTTTTTCCAGAAGGAAAACCAGTCACCTCTCCTGAACATGTGTGTGCAACATCTGATTTTTATCATTTGCTACATGCTTCTGACAAACTTAAATCATACTTTATAAAGCCTGCAATGATCTAAATATTTATTTATTGATTGAATTTATATTGCTGCTCATGGCAACTCGAAGTGGCTTGCAGAATGTAAAACCATATTAAAATAAAAAACACTAAAAACTAACAAAAAGAATCAAATAAATTAACAAAGTACAATAGAACAAAATCTGGAAAAAAAATCACCCACCCCAACTCCCACCCCCTGCCCTGACAACAGCAGATTACATGAGCCATTTGATGGGCTCTATCCTGCTCTGAGTTTCCCAGGCCTGCTGGTAGAACCAGGTCTTCAGTGCCTTCTTGAAGAGTATCAGAGGGGGCCATTCTAATATCTGGAGGAATTATGTTCCAAAAAG
Source organism: Laticauda colubrina (assembly GCA_015471245.1). Taxonomy (NCBI): domain Eukaryota; kingdom Metazoa; phylum Chordata; class Lepidosauria; order Squamata; family Elapidae; genus Laticauda; species Laticauda colubrina. Next base: position 107,242,367 of record BLBF01000003.1, on the reverse strand, counting down.
AGGGAGCCATCATGGAGATGGCCCTTCTTCTGGGTCCCACCAGGTGTATCTCCCTCAGGGATGCATTCCTGCCTCCCTGCTCTAAGGGGTCGGGTAGATGTGACCAGCAAGGGACATTCCCTCAGGTAACTGGTCCCAAGCCATTGAAAGGTTTTAAAGGTAACCAATAACCACTAGATGGCAACATCTATGAAACCATTCTTGAATGGTAACATACATTCTAGGCTACATCAAAGAATTTGTACCTCCCCATCCAAAAAGTCTTGAGATCAGAAGAGCTGATTGGAAATACAGAAATGCCTGAACCAGAAAGAACGACTGTGCCTTTAGATCACTTGCCTCTAGATCTTTTTTTAGTATTTTTTCCCCCCTCTGAAGCCAATTTCTTCTGCAAATCAATTTTGATCAAATAAACTAGTATCTTTTCTCCCTCCCATTTCTATTCCCGGAGGGTATGTGTGCCTCTTAGGCTTTTTCTAGTTTACATATTTATTTACAGTCTTCTCAACACACACATATGCACACTGTACACTTATATCAGATAGCAAGATTCCTGGCTGAAGATCTATCAATCTCCTGGGAGTCCGATAGTGTAAAGATAAATAGACCAGGTTGCAGCCAAACCTACAATACTCATGGAGGCCCAGCACCCAACAACTGATGGGGAGAGCTGTTCCTTTATCTCAGGGGTCCCCATCCACCGGGCCCCGGACCGGGATCGGTCCGTGGATCATTTTGTACTGGGCCGCAAAGAATGAATATCGTGATTAAAATATATATAAAAATATGTTTTTAGTAAAGAAATAGTAAAGAAGCCGTTTACTATTGGAGAAGAATTGATTTTGCTGGTCCTTGAAAAAGTGTTTCTGCGTGAAACTGGTCCCTGGTACAAAAAAGGTTGGGGACCACTGCTTTATCTGACCTGCTGAGACAGTTGGAATTGAGCTGACAGTGTCCCTGACCAGGCCACTCCAAGGCATGTCTACCTATTACATAAGTTTTGCACTCCTTCCAACTGGAATAACTAAGAATGGAACTGGATTGCCTGAGTTTTCGGATGGAGATGAGAAGGAAATAATGCTGTTAGGACAGGGCTGTCAAATTCCTGGCCTACGGGCCAGATGCATCACGCGCTGGCCATGCCTACACCCAATTTAGCAAAGGGGGAAAGTCCCGATACATCACGTGACACTGCCATGATGATGTGAGTTAGATACCCCTGCGTTAGGATATGTCCCACCAAAACAATCAGCCATCTTTGTGCTGCAGCAAACAGGATGTGAGAACGAACCCACAAAATTATCTTGCAATCCCGAGTTCTTGAGAAAGTTGCACCCTGCACATCAGGTGAAAAAAAGCTGACATGGATGCTATGCTTTCTGATCTCACCCTCACCACCCACAGTTATGTTTAGTAGAAATAGCAGCTGGAAACCAAAACAAAATGCAAATAAAGTATCACATTTCATGACCCCTGAAGAGCATCAGATTTAGATCCCAAAAGGGCAACAGGCTACTGCCATTCCTACCCCTATTTTTGTTTAGTGTTCCCATCCTACTTAGAATCACCTCCCAACACTGGGTTAGCTTTTTAATCTCTTGTTGTTGAAACAAAACTATTTTAAGGTCAGCTCGTTCTATCCTCTGCACATCTTGTTGCTTGTATCTACTCTGAGAGCTTCTGCACTGGAGACAAATTCCTTGTGTGTGTCCAATCACACTTGGCCAATAAAGACATTTATTCTATGCTATCTGCTCAAAGCACCAGATTTTTGAGAGTGCACAGATTGCACATAGGCAGTGAGAGCAGAGGGATTGCAAGACTCGACCTCAACCAGAAAATTTAACAAACAAATTTGGGAGGCTGCCTTGGCCATTGACTTCATATCCGGTCACATATAGATTATATTGCTGCGATTTTCCATGTATTGCCCCTGTAAGCCTAATCTTATTAAGACCTACTGTCTTATTTCCATTATCTTAATCATAACAGAAAGTATCCCTACAAACTGCTTCAAGAACAATATGTTTGTCCTGAAGCAGTAGCACCATGCAGAGACACTCCAGTCTTAAAAAAGAAGATGATTAGTGGATATTCTGGTTAGATGCTCTGCAGCAGTTCCTTCAAAAGAATACCCCTGACCAATGCAACTCTGTGGCTCTGTAGTTACCCCATCTAAATCTCTGAAGCAATTATAAATTGCAAAATCCTCTTTCCCTGTGATTTTCTCCCAACTTTACCAAGATAAATATTTCTTTCAGTTGAATAAGGAAAGTACATAAAGTTCCTAACACCATTAACACTGGGGGGGCTTGACTAACTCAACTTTGCTGAGTTTCTGTCTTCTGCCCACTCACCTGGCAGGTTCTTCCAGCGTTCACCTTTACCCACATAGATGATTTCATTGTTACTGGCCTCTCCATTTGAGTTGTACTCAAAGGTGACACCTTTGTACTTCTTGGATCCCTTGCTGCACACAAATTTCTTGCAGCATTGACCGGGTACTTTAAGGAGCCGGGGACTGGGACAGCCTAGTGAAGCCAGAGGCAGTTCCAGTGGGCAAAGAGGCTGGCAACCCACCGCTCCATCAATGCAAGTGCATTGATGTTTGCAACTAGGCTGGAAGCTCTCTCCATTTTGGTAGATATGGCCGTTGTATTCGCAGGTCCGACCTTCTTGCTTTGCTGAGGAAGGGAAGAAAAAAGACATTCCAATTTAGTTGGTGTGTGTTTAAGGGTGTAATCACATATAACATAGACATTTATAAGAGAGGATCATGTCAGAAGTTACAAATTGCATGAATTACCAAGGTACTGTGTTGGGGCAAGCTATCACTAATCATGCCATCCATGATCCTTTTCTCCCCTAAGCCAGGTAATTTCTTATTAATCTATTTTCAAAGAAACGTACATAGGATCCTTTGAAATAGTTGCAGAAAGAAGTCTTAAATCCAGCCTGCATCTAATTAGGATTTCACCTTCATAGACACCAGGGAGCACTGTTCACACAAATAGACCTGAAAAATAACCCAGAGGTACTGAGAACACTTCAAGGTCACATCCCGCTGGTCTGCGCTAACAGACAACTTCAGTTGAAACTGGGAGTGGTACCCAAAACCTCAGAGTTAGATTATGCAGAAGTGAAAACACAGCCAAGTCACTGGCTATCACCTTTAGAAGTCAGAGGAAAATATTTATCTGCAGAACTGGGCTTTTAGGGGCCATGTCAACAAGAGGGGAGTGTTCTGAGCTTTAAATAGACATGTGAAAACAGGATGTGAAAAACACACACAGCCTGGGATCAGGTTGCAGTGCCTTGGGAAAGGGCTGGAGGCCTTCTGCTGGAGGGTCTGGTGAGAATTCTAGCATAAAAAGGAATGTAGTCTTTTACCTTCTTGCTCTGCTACAAGTTGTCTTCTTTTTTACTTGTCCTATATGTGCTTATAGGGTTTCTTTTATTTCCTGTGTATTTGTCCACTGGGTGTATGGAGCTATGGCTAGATCATCTGGAAGCCTCAGTTTTTAAAGCAAGTCTGATGCTCGTGTATGTACATCCTGGAAGTCTTCTCTATGATAATAAAAAAAATCCATCTGCTCTACTTGCTAAGAAGCAAACCTCCTTCGGTTATGCAATCTGGTTTTCTACATGCATTCTTTCTACTTTCACTTCTGCATAGTTGTTAAAAATGTCTCTTTTCTCAAATCTCTGGATTTATATCACTGCCCTGATCTCTTTGTGTACTACTCTACTACTGAGCATAGAAGAGTGATCTTTTCTGCCAATAATCTAAAGGAAGCTGGGATAAGACACAGTATTTTGGAAACTTACTGTTTGGTCCAAGCCCAGAAACAAGACACTGAGATCCAATCAAGTCCAATGCTAATGGACAGACTCTTGCCAAACTAAAGCTGTAACTTTCTAACCTCATAGATGTATCCTGAGAGATTCTGGGGTGTGATTATCCCGAACCACTTTTCCCTTTTCGCATCCAGCTCTGGAACGTGCAGTCTCTTAATCTGGGCTTCTTTCTGAGAAAGCTCTTTGTTGCCAAAACTCCTGCAAGTGCTCCTCCAGGTGCACACTCCATCACACTTACACAAGCTATCTTCATTAGCTCTGAATGATCTCCCTATTTCCAATAACTCACCTAACATCTCTAAAAAGATATCACTGGGCACGGAGATCAGTCCAGCTCAGATTTATATGCCAAATAGCCTGGACAAAGAGACCTGCCTTCTGTTAAACCACTGGTCCATCCAGCCAAATCTGTCTCCACACGTTGACGAGCAGTGGTGCTTTCAGCCTTCCACCAGTCCTCTAGCATATTTGGAGATACTACCTCCAGTGACTTTTGGCTTGCAAAGATTGTGCCCAATCAAATCAGCCACAAAGCAATGAATGAAGGCATATTTCTCAGACAGATGAATTTGGAACCCATTCCCTGCTATCATAAAATGGTGCTTCTTGTGAAACTGAGGGTAACTAATTCACTAGGTCAAGCATTTTTCAGTGCTCAATCACCGAGGAACTTCACTGGGGTGAACACTATATTAATCATTTCAAACTTCACTGCAATTTCTTAATTATTAACGCAGGATATTGCAATAGGACAAACACGCAGAAATCCCATGATAAAAGCTTCCTCGATTGTTTTAAAGAACGACTTTTTAAAAAAAACAAAAAAAAAAAAACCCGCTAAAAATAACCCCCAGACACTTCTCTCCAATTCCAGCGGTAGATTTTTAGGCATACAAGTCTCGGCTGGAAGTCCAACCTTCTGTCCTTCAGAGGGCCACTTCCAGACGCCTCTTTCCAGCATGGTACACCGTCCCTGATCGCCGGGAATGGAGGGGAGCTGTCACCCAGCTCATCTAGAAGCAGCAGAGGAGGAACGGCTCCTCCAACTCCAGGCCCCGTCGTTGCGGGCAAAGGCTTACCCCAACAGATGCCCCGGTTCGCGAAGGGGTCGGCCCCCAAATTGCACTCCAGGCCTTTATGAGGATCGCAGGGCGACAGCTTGCCACAGTCCTGGTTGAGCTGGCGGGCGCACACCTGGCAGCAGCCGCAGTCGTCGAAAACCGAGCTGACTCCGGGAGGGCAGCGAAGGGGACGCGGCGCGCAGCGGCATGGGAAAGGGCAGCGGCGGCCCGCCACCTGCAAAAGAGCGAGAGCGGCCCGGGCAAGGCAGTTCTTTCGGCAAGCCCGGGGGGAAGCCGTCCAGCTAGCCAACTCCCAGCAGCCTCCGGGTTCAGACGACCAGGAAGCCCCCTTCCCGCGCCTGGCTCTTTCGGGAGCGGGCGTTGCTCCCCGCCCCTCCTTTTAAAAAGGCCACGTCGGGGTCGTTTCCGAGAGGGCGCTGCGTGCCGCGCAGTCCCGGCGTTTCCCAGCCCCACCCCCGACCGCGCCGGGGTCTCCATCCCGTCGACCACGCGGGGGAAGACAGTTCTTGGAGACACATCAGAGCGTCCGGCCGCCGAGGCAGCGGAGGCCCTGCGACCGGCAGCTCCGGGGATCGACGGAAACTGCTTGCGCGCCCTCGACGGGCTGCTGCTATGCCCGATCTGGCCCGGCGTGGAGCGGCCGGCTTTAGGGGCAGGCGGTGAAGTCTGGCCCGATTCCCTTCCCCCCCCCCCCCCCCTTTCTTGGGTGTTGTTACGGCACAAGCGCTCGGACGTCCAACGGTGTCGGGTTTCCTGCCTCGGATTAGAAGAGCTCCAAGGTGCCTTCCAACTCTGCCCTTCTGCTATTCTGCCCGATTCGGTGGCCGGATGAAGCCGGGAACACGAATGCCCCCCCCCCCCAACCCGTCAGCGGGTCAATGAGCTGAGTCAAGTCAAAAACCCCGGCCGGGAAGGTCAGCGTTGGGGGGGCTAAGCGAGGTAGAAGCTGCTCCCGGGGATTTCATGAGAATTTCCATCCTTCGGAGGTGGGTAAAAATGAGGAGCCAGATGGTGGGGTGGGGGATGGGGGGGGGGCTTGGGGGGAGCAGATGCTGACTCTGTCAACCTCTTTCGAGAGGGCTGTCAAAGCACTGTGAAGCGGTCTACAAGTCTAAGCGCTCTTGCTATTTGATCCAACCCCGTTATGATTTTCGCTGTTTGACGGCTGGTCATTGTTTTCCTGTCATATTGACAATAACGTCGCACCCTCCCTCCCCCCCAAATCACTTGTCGAAACAGAGGAGAAAGGGCGAGTCCAGCTTCGACTACTCACCGGAGAGAAAGCCAGCAGGAAAGCCACGAGGGTCAGGGCAGCCGCTCTCATTCCTGTTCGAGGAGAAAAGGCGACCAACCAAGAAGAGGGCGACTCTTGCTGAAGGAGAGAAGCAAAAAAACAGCCGGGAAGCAAACTCTCCACAGACTCGGATGGGGTGAGACAGGAATTGAGCGGTTGAGGCAAAAATTGCCCCCCAGGCGCTCTGCCTGTATAAGGTCTCAGGACCCTGGCACACCCCCTTTTCTGCTCCTTCCAGTACCTACAAGTGCTATTCCCTTCTTTCTGTATTTATATTTTCCCCAGGCCCTCCCACCTCCCAGGCGGAGGGCCAGTGGGAACCTCCTGTCGGCCAATAGCAACGGTGGCGCACTTCCAAACATTCCAGGGGTGGGACTTGGGAAAGGTAGGAGGGGCCGCATGAATAGAGTCATTCATAAAATTAGAAAGCCAAGTGCATTCCGAGGCGATGTGCGTTTGGCCAAGATGTTCCGCTAGCAGAGAAGCACTTTCTATGCACACTGTTGAATTAAGGTCCTTACTCTCGTGGGGCACCTCGCTGTATAGGCAAACCAGTGTGAGAAGTAGCCACAAACATTCCTGGCGTGCAAAAAAAAAAAAAAAAAAAATTAGGCAGAAGGAAAACATCATGGAAGGAGAAAAAAATAAACGGAAGGAGGCCCACGCTGCCTTTCGCAGAGCGAATCTCTGATCTGACTCTTAAGGTAGATTCAAAGGTTCTCGGAAACGGGAACATCAAATGCCTGAGATTACTAGGGAGAATCTGAATGCAATTATGCCCCTGAGATGTTCTGTGCAGTTGTCAGGAGAATGCACAAGTATCAGGTCAGGCTGAATTTATACCAATGAATCTGATTTAATCTTAAGTGCACATAGCACTGGAAAAAATGAGGGCTAGTACTGCAAAACACAGTTATGAAGAGGAAAAGACCTGCATTTATTCTGCTCTCAACTCCTTTGAGGGAGAAATACAATTACCTGCATACTGTGGTTCAATTTATCAAACTTTCATTTTTTATGAAGCCATATGTCTATCTTTGCGGCCCTGTTTCATGAAAATGCACCTCATATGCTGAGGGAAGAAGCGCCTTTCAATAATTTCCCTCTCCCTGCCCACGTTTGGAATTATGAAATATGGCCCACTGATCTTTGCTGTTTTAACCACAAGCGGGATGGCTTTGTTCTTCATTATATTGGCCTGGGTAGGTATGCAGCTCTTTTATTGCCTAACATGTTTGATTGTAAGATGATTAATAAATCTCTAAACTAAGGAAAGAGAATCATAAACTCATTTAAAAACAACCTTTGCACATCCATAAAATATAGAATGATTTCCCTGCAACAATTTCTCAGAAGAAAAATAAACGACATATTCCGTTATCTACAAATGTTTAAAAAACTTTAGAAAACAAACTTAGATTTTATTGGCTACATGGAGTAGTTGACTGGGTGAACAATTGGCACAGTCCTGGGGGTTATTCCTAGCTTTGATCATCTCAATATACAATTTTCCCCATGCATCCACCCATGTTGACCTATTTTTCCATATACCCAGAAATGGGTATCCATTAATATCTTTGTAAAGGGCAGACTAGAATTAGAATGACAAAAGTGCCTGCCCTCAGGACCTCAACTGAGCCCAGCAGAGGCCTGGGTGGAGTGGATCTTCATGTTGTTCTTTTGTGAGCTAGGTTTAGTCTTTTCTCAACCAAAGACTCATCTGGCTTCCAATCATCAGGACAGCACAAAAGACTGTGCCAGCACTTAGCTGCTATGTTAAATGGATGTTAGGCATAATGACAGCATTCTTTGAATAGCTGCAAGAGTGTCACGAAGAAGGTCAAGACCTCTGATCCATCATTCCATAACTTCAAGTCATGGAATAATGGCTTTAAGTTAAGTTACAGGAAAAGAGAATCCAACTGGATGTCAGGAAAATCTTCCTAACTTAAGAGTAGTTTAACAGGGGAGGCAGTTAGCCAGAGAAGTAAAAGAAGTCTTCTCCCCGGCTACCACAAGTAGAGGCTGCACAGCCATTGGGTGGCTTTAATTTAGATTCTTGCTTTGAGCAAGGGACTTGCTTGATGGCCCCTCCCAAATCTATGATTCTGTGAAGTGAGTCCAATCTGTCACTTTTTACCGTAGCTTCGGGACAGATTTAAACATGGATTTATAACTATTTAACACTTGAGGACTCAGTGCTTAATGATGCCTAAGGAAATGTATTAGTTTACTTACACAAAGGAGCATACTTTTGTCACCTTGCAATCGCTGTTTGGTGACTTCTGAGTATCGCGTCCTTCTGTTATAATCTTCCTGCTTATCATTTATGCTCAGCTCAGCAGCTGTTGCCTACTTTTCTGAAACATGCCAAATCAACATCTCACAACACTTGCAAAGTTGCTTGCACAGCACTGCAAACAAAATAGCACGATGTTAGCATCTTTCAGCTTGGCTCCAACTGCTTATAGCTTTGAAAGGAAAACAAGAGGCGATGATAACATGCACCTGAGCAGATAAGAAGAGCCCAGCGGAAATCCAGCACCAACTTGTTTGGACAGCTCCTCCCAGCTGCCCCGCCCGGATCCTGAGGATTGAGGGAAGTGGATCCACTCTGGCCTGGTACCATGTCTAAATGGTTTCTAAATTCGGAAGAGATTCTGTTTCACAACATGTCTCTTTCGCTCGCTCACTCGCTCTTTTGGATAAGCAAGCTGAAAAAGGCATGTCAAGCTGAAATAAATGTGTACCTTCCTTTTTTTTGTCTAGAGCTCTAAGGTTTATACCATTTTCCTGACCTTCTGTTTTCAGACATTTCTTTCCGGCTATTCTGATTTCATGGAATTACCCCACGTCCATTTAAGGAGCTACCTCCAAAGTAATTCTCTGAAGTATATGCCTAGCCGTAGCCAGATATATAGGAAAGGCCTTCCTGAGCTTTCACAAGCACTACTTTTTTGCCTTAAATTTATCTTGTCAAGTACTCCTTCCTTTCCCAACAGCTTTGATTTCACTAAATTATAAAAAAGATGTTGAGACTCTAGAAAAAGTACAGAGAAGAGCAACCAGGATGATTACAAGACTGGAGATTAAAACATACGAAGAACAATTACAGGAACTGGGCTTGGCTAGTCTAGTAAAGAGAAGGACCAGGGGAGACATGATAGCGGTTTTCCAATATTTGAGGGGCTGCCACAGGGAGGAAGGGGTCAAGCTATTTTCTAAAGCGCCTGTAGGTCAGACAAGGAATAATGGATGGAAACCGAAGGAGATTTTACCTGGAAACAAGGAGAAACTTTCTGACAGTGAGAACAATTAACCAATGGAACAGCTTGCCCTTGGAAGTTGTGGGAGCGCCATCACTTGAGACTTTCAAGGAAAGATTGGACTGCTATTTGTCAGAAATGGTATAGGGTCTCCCGCTTGGGCGGGGGTTGGACTAGGTGACCTGTTATCTGATTTCACCCGATATTCTGGTTTGCTTCTGCTTTTCTCAAATCTCCTGGCCTTTGAATATGGCTTCGAAAACTGGACCTTCTTTTATCAAGAATATGCCTTCTTCCTACATTTCTAGGATAAAGGGGTTCTATTTTTTAGAATTTGTGATTTCATAATATGTTTCCAAGAGATAGTCTTCTGCTAATAAAATTATAATTCTATTACACTACCTTAGCTCTCAATTTTATACATAAGCCTACATCCTGAGTTTAATTAGAGTGAGAGTGAAGAGGAAGGTGTCCATGTATAAAAAGTTATAGTTGTTAAAACTCATCAGAGATATTGTACATAGAGTTGATGTTCATTTCTAAGATTGCTTGATTTGTATGGGCAACTGGCCAAAAGGTGAGGGCAGATTCGTCTTAAGCTTTCCAGTTTAAAAAGCATCTCCCAAATCCAGCAGTGGAAAGAAAATTAAACAGTACTACCTAATGGATATTTCTGAAGGACTTCTAAAAATATGTTTCAGAAAAATATTAATAAAATTTCCTGTTGCATCATGAAAGATGAAGGCTCCTGGTCAGATTATCTTGCTAGGGTTCCATAATTCACTCCCATACAATAACTACATTTACTGTTCCATCTGCACAGGAGATCATACTTACATACATACATACATATATGTGTGTGCGCATGTATGTTTAATGTTTCACTAGACTAGATGGTCTAATATTGCTCTGGGAAAAAAATGTCTACCCACTGTGTGTGTTTGATTAAAATGACTTCTGCAGTATTTTCATTGGAAAAGAATTACATTTATAAAGCAAAACATGCAGCAGTACCTCTGGAACATAGAAATAGCACTTAAAACTTATATAGCACTTTACATTGCTTTACAGCTCTTTCTCAGCAGTTTACAGAATCAGCATATTGCTCCCAACAATACAGCTCTTTCTTTTTTTATATATAAAAATTTTATTTGGGTTTTCACAAAACATAATACACTTGAGAATTGAACTGCTGAACTGCAGACAGCTGGCAGTCAGCAGAAGCAGCTGCAGTACTGCATTCCAATCACTGTGCCGCCACAGCTCATTAGAGAAAATAATCATTTAAGAAACAGGCGAAAAGGCATGTTATAGCTAAATGATATACCACACGTGATGCCAGAGATAACCAATGGAAGATGAATAACCTCTGCAAAACCAGATGTTGGGCAGGTTTCAAATCATCTTCTGAAACTAAAAGTAATCCTAAATGGAATTAGTGGAATCCTGTTTTCTAAATTGCAAACTGTATGCCTTAAGTATTGGGAAAGAGCATTAGAAAATAGCTTGAGATATGATGTCTGGATCTTCAGGCACAGATTGGAATGATGAAGATTTTGGGTTTTTGTAAATTGGTTATGGTAAAGAGCAAGTAGAACAGAACAGAATAATGGAGTTGAAAGGGACCTTAGAGGTCTTCTAGTCCAACCCCCTGCTCAGGCCAGAAACCCTACACCATTTCAGACAAATGATTGTCCAATCTCTTCTTTAAAACTTCCAATGTTGGAGCAATTCACAACTTCTGGAGGCAAGTTGTTCCACTGATCGTTCTGTCAGGAAATTTCTCCTTAGTTCTAGGTTGCTTCTCTCCTTGATGAGTTTCCACCCATTTCTTCTTGTCCTGCACTTAGGTGCTTTGGAGAATAGCTTGACTCCCTCTTCTTTATGGAAACCCCTGAGATATTGGAACATTGCTATCATATCACCCCAGTCCTTCTTTTCATTAAACTAGACTACCCAGTTCCAGGAACCATTCTTTATATGTTTTAGTAAACTTTGAAGTAATGATCTGGAGATCTTTAATTAAACCAGAAGGAAGAATCTTTACAAGGGGAAGTCTTCCTTCACTGTCAGTGCCCTACCAGGGAATGTCATTCCCATTGCTACTTAGCAGACAAAAACTCTTTTTTAAATTAGGCATTTTGATTCATTGTTACAGCTCTGAATATTTTGAATTCTCAGTGTTTAATTACCTTTTATCTGATCATTGATTCTTGAATATGAATTATTACTTCATGAATACAATAGATAATCATCTATGACTGATTTTAATATACTAGGAAATATTCACACGAACACTTAGCTCAGATTTGCTGTTACACTTTTGATTCATATTTATCTTTAAGAAGTTAAACATCTGTAGCTTATTCAAACATAGCAATACCTAAAAATACCAAAATGGTAATCTATTCCATTTTTATTTAACATAGATTTAGACTTCCTATTCTGTCCTCTATAATTACTGACTGAATGTATAGATAACTCCACAAAACATCCATAGAAAGTCTTTTTATTGGTTCATCAGGCATCCTCAAAATAACTCACATTCATCTCAATATCCAATTTTTTGCATATCTGTCTTTCTGGGTAAAAAGATGGTTATCTCTCATCCTGATAATGAAGGAGCAAAGGGTGAAGCACCAGCACGCTGCTGGGGTCCAAGCAAGAGTGAAGAAACCTCCCCCAACCCACCAAGGGTCAATTCAGTGACCAATCAGGGTTACCGATGTGGCCACATAACATGAACTACATTTCCCACGATACCTCAACTACATTTACCATGATGCATTCTCTTAAGGGGACAGCTCCCAATTACTAACTAACTATGCCAATTCCCATTAACTGTAACTGGCTGCACAGCACACTTCCAATATGACTGACTATATGGTGCATAGTGCAAGTGATCTACAAAGGTTTGGGGTAATGTTTCTAAAAACATTAAGGAAAGAAAATAAATAATATGTAATTCAGGCACATAAGAAAGCTAAAGGACAAGTGAAGGACTCTTTTCAACATATACACAAACCTTAATCCTAGGGTAGGGGTGAGCATCTTGAACCTTTTCAACTAAAGAAATCCATTCTTTTTTCTTGACACTGAAAGCTGCAAGCACATGTTTTCTTCTGTCTCAAATGAGAAATGCATTCAACAAGGAGGGCCTCCAAATAAGTCTTCACACCAATTTTTTAAAACAAAAAAATCCCAAATTCCATTCCCAGCCCAAGAAAAAAAAAACATGTATCATCCCATTGAAGTTATGATCTGCCTTTTTTTCCTATTTTGCCATTCCAGATACATTGGGTCTCCACAGACCATTCCATCCATCAGTTTTCCTTCTTACACAGCACAATATTTGCCCTGGAATTGGGTACACACCACTCAGTTATGGTGAAATATTCCATCCCCGAGTACAGAACTTCCTAGATATGCCCGGAACATTATACTACAAATACATCTTGTGATTTACCTGTGTACAGTTCTTTAACTTCTTTAAGATCTTACTCTACCCATGATCACCCAAACTCAAAGAATGTGCGCTCTATGATTTGACATTCACACTTCTTCAAGTTGCAAAGGTTGAGAAAACACTGCCCTAACCAATTGTTCTGTTTACTGTTTCCAGTAGGATGTTGGTTGCTGCTATGGAATGCTGAACTTTAGGGAACAAGGAAATGTTCAGTGATCTCCCTCTGCAAAGTGAGCAAGTCGAAAAATATTGTAGGGGGTGGAGCAAGGAGAGATTGGAAAATGGGGAGAGAGGTTTGGAACTTTCAGAAAATCCTACGAACTGCTGAGTTTAGTTTAGTTTATTGTCATTGCACCTAGTATAGAGAGCAGATAAAGTCAGAATTGTCTTGCCAATGGATACCTGAGTACACATAGAAGCTCTCAGGGGAACACCCTTCACCCACAAGTCCCTCCTCTCCATGCCAAAGATTGCTACATCTAGACTGCAGATAGACTGCTTCTAACCTGGAGAACAGACATTTATTCCTAACCTGGATCTGAATTCTGTAAAATGGTGTGATCCTTTTTGCTGCCTGTCTGAGAAATGATCATATATACACTAGGAGACCACCCCAAGCGTCCTTCTTGTTCCTCCCATATCCATGTATCCATCAGCTTGTGTGTGCTGTAGATTCCTGGGATGCTTGTGGAACTTTCAGGCAGTTTCCTTTTGGCAAACCTCCTTGTTGGACAAAGGAGCCTGTGTGTAAGCAGCTCTCTTTGCATTGGCCGTGCAGTTCCTTGACACACACTCTCCCTCTGTGGTGGGGTCTAGATGCATGTACCATACATGTGCACACCCAAATTCTGAAGAATGGAAAAGGCTGAGTGTTGCCCCTCAGAGTGCTTTGGATTGTCACTTTGGAAACCACAGCAAAAGCAGTAGATGTTAGCTTGGGGGAGTGCAACAGATGGAAATCAGCATAAATACCTGAGAGACGGATTGTCTATTCCTAGATACAGATCTTGGACTGGGTGGTGTGTGTACCACAACAGAAGACTGCAATGGAATGGGACGACAGGCCGAGAGCTTATACAGAGCTGGAGCTAGAAATCTATGAAATGGGATGGCACAATTGTCCCCTTTCCAGTTCTCCATCTTTTAGTCTGAGCTCTCATTCCAGCTACTGAAAGAGTTTAGGGACCAGGAAATGGGTCAGGTTTGGAGCTGTGGCTCAGTCATAGGCAACCATCCAGAAATATGACAATCATACGGATGGCTGTTCTAAAAGGAGATCCACTTAAGTCAGGGGGCTTGCTTCAGATAAATAGGAATAGGATTGCTCCCTTAGCGACATTCTTAAGCCCATGTCACACTGAACCGACGGATGCAAAGAGGATGTAAAACGGACAAAAAAGCTTGCCATCCGTTGGTTAACACGATGTATCCATTCTGTACTCACTGCCTCCGTTTTGCTTCCGCTCTATCCGTCCAGCATCCGTTTATGGACGTTTCATCTGCTCCAAAAGTTTTGGGCTGCCTAAAACTTTTGCGCGGAAAATGTATCCAGTTCGTCTGTTCTGCATCCGCTACGCATCCGCTACGCATCCATTACGCATCCGTTATGCATCCGCTATATCCGCTAGGTGTCCGCTACGCATCCGCGCAACTCCATCCGCCCGGACGTAGGGAGGAAGCGGAACGGACGCAGGACGGATGCCTAGCTGATGCAGAACGGAAACAAAGTGTTTAAAACGGAAAAAACATTCGCAGAGGGGACCTATCTCGGATATTAAGGATGTCTAGAGGATGCCTACAGGATGCCTAGAGGATGCCTAGCGGAAAACCTATACTGCCTATAAAAAGGGGGAGCAACTCGCCTGCATCGCACTTTCAGAACAGCAGCCCAGCGGTGCAGACCTCTGCAGCCTTCATCTGGCTCTTCCTCTTCCATAGCATCCAGTCATGTCCACCGTGGATTGTAACAAAGTCCTTTCGGCAGCCACCATCGTTCTGCAACAGTGCGAAGCCATCTGCAGGCTCTGTGAACACTACTGCGAGAAGAAAAGGAGCCACCCAAAAAGAGTCTGGGTCCAAAGATGGTTCGCCAGAAGAGCAGAGGACGCACTGTACAACAAGCTGATGATGGAGCTCAGGAGCGAAGACACTCGTGCATTCCAGAACTTCATGAGGATGCCTCCAGCCATGTTTGACGAAGTTGTGCAGCGGCTGACACCCAGGTTGACCAAGGCAAACACCAGCTTCCGGCCCAGCCTGGAACCTGGGCTCAAGGTGGCACTCACTCTGCGCCACCTGGCCTCAGGGACCTCCTACAGGAGCATGCAGTACGGCTGGAGGGTACCATCCAACACCATCAGCATTGTGGTCAGAGAAGTGGTGCAGGCCATCAACGAAGAGGAGGAGCTCCTCCAGTACCCCTCCACTGAAGAAGGATGGAAGAAAGTTGCAGAGCAGTGGTATCAGAAGTGGAACTTACCACACACCGTTGGAGCCATAGATGGCAAGCACGTGGCCTGCAAAGCTCCAGCCAAGTCGGGGTCCACTTATTTCAACTCCAAGGGCTTCTTCAGCATCATCCTCTTCGCCATGGTCGATGCTGACTACAAGTTCATGTACATCGATGCTTCAGGCAACGGCTCCTCTTCAGATGCCCAGGTATACAATGCCAGTCACCTCAAGGAGGGGCTGGAACGCAACCTCATCGTGGGCTTCCCAGATCCAGAACCCCTGCCCAACGACACACAAGATGTGCCCTACTTCATCGTGGGGGATGACACCTTCTCCCTCACAACCTACCTCATGAAGCCCTACACCTCCAGACTCCTCACCCGTGAAGAGAGGATCTTCAACTACAGGCTGTCCAGGGCAAGGCGGGTGGTGGAGAACGCCTTTGGCATCCTGGCCAACAGGTTCCAGGTACTTCTCACCACCATGCAGCATTGCCCAGAGACCGTGAGAAGGATCATGGAAGCTTGCTGCATCCTGCACAATCTCATGCGCACCCGCTACCCAGTCTCGCAGAACAGGCTCGTGGACCTCCAACAAGCCAATGGGGACATGGAGCCTGGGGAATGGAGGCAAGGGCGAAACCTGATCGACACTGAGGATGTGCAAGGCCCCAACAGAGCCTCACATGAAGCGAAGAAGCAGCGCAACCTCCTGAAACACTGGTGCAACTCCCCAGCTGGAGCAGTGGAGTGGCAAGACAGGATGGTAGATGCTTAATGGATGCTTCCTTCAGCCTGTCTCATCACATGGATGAGATTGGGCCATGTATGTTTGGTTCGCCTACAATGAACAGGGCATTTAATAAAGAGTTTTGTTTTTGTTGACATGTGTGGATAATTATAATAAAGGGCCATAGGTATGGCACCTGGGAGGGTGGACCATACAGTCCCACTATGCTTGCACTGGAGGTTTATCTATCCCACATCTGTTATCCATCCCAAAGGTATCCCTGCCCATCCCACAGGTATCTTAACCCATCCCACAAGCATGCAAAGGCTTAAACCATTTCTAAAAGTTTCCACCAAGACTTTATTAAAAAAAAGAAATGAAACAAGTGTGTGAATCATAAATAGACTTTATTAACAACAAGCTATAAGACAAAAATGAGTCTCTGGCACTCCTCTTGGTCACTCAGTCTCAGGGGTGAAGGGTCCAGGTGCTGTGGAGGTGGCTGGTGCTGGAGTGCTTGTCGTCAGCTCCTCCAAAAGCAGAAGCAGCAGAAGCCCCAGCCCCAGAAGAGCGAGCCCGTGCTGCAGAAGCCCCAGCAGAACCAGAGTGAGGGCCAGGGGGCGGGATGGTAGCCCTGTCCCTCTTGCAAGGGCTGGCAGCAGATGGCTGAGGCTTGCTGTGCTTCCGCATGGTTGTGGGGTTGCTGGCTGGCAGGAAAGCTGGCAGGAAGGCTGGCAGGGAGGCTGGCACCAAGAAAGGCAGGGAGGCTGGCAGGGAGGCAGACATGAACCAAGGCTGGCAGGAAGGCAGGCAGCAAGGCTGGCAGGCAGACCGGCTGGCAGCAAGGCTGGCAGGGAGGCTGGCAGCAAAGCTGGTAGCAAGGCTGGCAGCAAGGCTGGCAGGCAGACATGTAGGCAGGGCAGGCAAGGCAGTCGATGTGTCCGGCAGCAGGTCTTTCCTCTGAATGGCGACCTGCTTCCGAGCTGCTTCCGTTATATCCACGGGGCTGACGCAATGCATCCTCCCCGCATGCGCAGTGAACGCCAGGCATCCATTAGGCTTCCGCTGTGCATCTGCGAGGCTTCCACCCTGCATCCGCTTCATCCGTTCGGCGTCTGCTCTGCATCCGCTCTTTCCGTTACGCGTCCGCTTCGCTGAGGCCCCCCGGAAGCCCTGCGGATGTGCCATCCACTCCCATCCGCTTCCATCCGCTGGGCTTCCGTTCCGCATCCACTTTGCATCCGCCCTGCGTCCTCCCCGCGCCCGTGTTATCCGCTCTGGTTATGCAAATTTTTGCTCCTTTTGAGAGCGGATAACAACGGATGGAACATTTTGCTTGTCCGCTGTGTCTTTTTTGCATCCGTTGGCCAGTGTGACATGGGTTTTAACAGAGCTTGTAAACATGCCAATTTCCATTTTTCCCTCCCCTGGCTTGGGTTTCAACAACTATTGTAAACAAAGGGTTTGTGTGTGTGGAGATTTTCTACAAACAGGATAAAAATGGAGCATATGGAATGTTTGGGCTAAGGGTCCCATTACAAGCCCCTTGGGATTAAATGGCCCATTGGCAGGTCACCAGATCCCAGCGAAAGCAACGCTGATAAACACACTATCTATAAATAACAGCAGGGCAAATACTTTTAATAGTGTTGGCCCCCAACACTTTTATCAAAATCCTGTATCTCAATCCATCTGATTTTCAGTTATTATTATTATTATTTTAATCTGCTCAGATTTGGAGATCTGTCTCTCCATCAGGGACTTGCAAAAGACATCACACTTCTGTTAGAAAAGGGGGGGGGGCAATGTAATTAGGGGCAATGTGATTTGTAGCCGCTGTGTGTGTGTATGTATGTGTGATATCTATGCAGCCTTTGGTGAGAAAGAGCATGCTAAGTAGGATCAGAAAAAGCTAAGAATATATATTTTAGTCTGGGGGAAAGAACTTCCCCAAACACAGACACACAGACACACACAGACACACAAACACAAGGGGGGACATTCAGCTGGATTACATCTCCTGGTCTCCATCTTGTGGCTATTTTTATTTAGCAATAAAAATACAACTGAAAGCAAAAATAAAAGTTAAAAGCATTTGAAGTTTAAAAGTACTGCTAGGAGAAGATTCTGGAGCATAGTATAGGCCTTTAGTGCAAATATTCATGGGATTAATTTCTACTTGGAAACTATTATTTCTGTAGTTATAAATAAATAAAGATTAACTGGTCTATTAGATGTTACAGGCATTTTAATTTTACACATGAGACAACCAGCTTGGGAAAGCTATTAGGCATTAAATCAAAATTAAATCAATTTAATTAATAGACTTCACTTCTGAATTCACTGACAGATTTGCACACTGCACAGTATGAAATAAAATTTGAATGAAGAATTACATCTGATGGTAAGTATTCAAAGTTCTCAGGACTTGATCAGACCATCATAGCAGATAAGGTCTTTCTTGTGAATCCTTATGTGTAGCGTATCAGGGAAAGAAAGTCATTGGTTTCTGCAGGTCCCATAATGGAATGTAAGTGGATTCAGCCAAACCATACTAGACTTCAGCTCTCCTCTCTCTTTTGGCATCTGCTTTCCAAGGAAAATGGAATGCAGTGAATCACTTAATGGCTTAATTGCTCTACTACTTCAAGGTTAACTACCTCCCTGCTTCTCTCTGCCAATATGGCAGTGTGCCTATCCTAAGCTGTTGCCAAAATTTGGATATTACTAAATTCTCCAGAAAACCAGTCAAGGGTTTTCAATTAAACTTAAATCATCTATCACATCTATGACCCATTGATCTCCCCCCCCCCCTCAGGCCAACGGATTCTTGCCTCTCTCTGGGTATCAGTGGTAGGTAGACAGATCCTTTACTGCTTCCTTCTCTCTCGAACATAGGAATTCTGCTTTGGTGGCCTTGAATCATCCTGGATTCTGCATCTTTTGGCAATCCAAGATTGCCCAATTCAGTGTTTGCTTGCTAGCTGTTCTCCCTCTTCTACATTGTCCAGTTTCAAGACTAGTGACTTCTGTTGAGGTAATTCCACGTTAGGAGAATGAGCGCATACAGGGAAATGTATAGAGAGTAGTGTTGGAATAATGCACAAACAGTACACAGATACACTGTGCAGTAAATGTAGGTTTTTTACTTCCAGAAAGGTTTAAGCAAAGTCCAAAATAAGCAGTCCAAAATCATTCACAAGTAAATCAGTCAGTTTTCATTCCAGGGAAAATCCAAATATTAAAGTCCAGCGTCAAAAACAGTTCAGTATCAGACTTACATTAAATCCAGTAATATCAGTCAATTAGGAAAAATGGAGCAATGACAATACTTTCCACAGAAGGAAATAAAGATACACTCACACTCTCTTCTGAGACTCAGACTAAGACAATCTAGGTTTCTGGCTCCATCTTAAGGCCATTTGAGAAACCACATCCAATTGCCTTCTCTTGCATTCCCTTAAAGAGACAATATTAAAATGTCTATCCTGGTTTATATATTTCTAACCCAAATGCCTGTTAGGAGACTCATATTCCTAACAACTTCCTTTCAGTTTCTTGGCCCATTACAACTTCCCCTCCTCACTGAAGACCTTGGGTGCAAATCCCTTCTCTGGATTTTTTCCATCCTCAGGTTATTATTACAGGTACAGTTTCTCTCTCTGTGGGATTACCTGTAGGTTAGCAGACAGTGTTTGTCTTCTCCATTCTGTAATAGAAGGCATAGGTAGCCTGGGATAATAGGATATTTTTAAATCCAGGTATCCTACAGATAATTACAGATAATCAGAGTTGGAAGTGACCTTGTACATCATTTAGTCCAACCTCCTGCCTAAGCAGGAGACCCTACACATTTACTTAACAAGAGTAAATCTTTCTGAACTCAGGCATCCTTCTGGACTGACATATATAGATTGTAGTACACTTCAGATAGTCCTCTATTTGCTACCACAATTAACTGAGACATTTGTTGACTGAGTTTTGCCCCATGTTACAATCTTTCTTACCACAGTTGTTAAGTGAATCACTATAATGGACAAATTAGTAAGCCAGTTGTTAAGTGAATCTGGCTTCCCCATTGACTTTGCTTTTCAGAAGGTCACAAAAGTTGATGACATGACCTTGGGATACAGCAATTGTCATAAATATGAACCAGTTGCCAAGTGATTTTGATCACACAATCATGGGGATGTTGTAAAGGTTGTAACTGTGAAAAATGATCAGAAGTCACATTTTTTAGTGCCATTGTAACTTTGAACAGTCACTAAACAAACTGTTGTAAGTCAAGGACTACCTGTATTTTTAAATTTTTAAATTTGTACAATTTATCAGAAAGCTTCAGCTCCATTTAAACTATATTTTTCCTCAGAAATAGAGAGCCCAAACCCAATCTGTTTTTTCATTGGAAGCTTCTGGTAAGCATAGATCAGCCTTGCTTCCATAATGTTGCTTTCAGTTGTTTTGTGAGTTAAAGGCAGAAAAGACAACAGCTAGCTGCATCTTTGAGGTTTCTTTCTTCTATCTTTTCCCCTATCTTTATTTTATTCAAAAATTTAAAAAAATAACAAAACAAAAAAACAAATGAGATTTTGAAAAAAGTGCATTAAAAAAGAAAACAACAACAACATATATACATATATGTATATATGATTTCCCACCCCTTACAAAACAGGCACATTTTTTAAAATTATTAAATCTATCTGCAAATTATTGACCTGTCATATTCATTTATGTATGTATATATGGATGTGTGTGTGTATATAACAAAATAATTAACAGGAACAACAATAACAATAATAATAATAATAGAAAGACAAGGTTAAAGTTTCAAAACCCTCTGTTAGCAAACTCTTATGACTAAATATTTACCATGGCATCAAATCGATCACAAACCATTCCAAGAGTTAAGAGTAATCCTGAATCAAATACTCATCTTTGTTTTTAAATACCATCTCTTATCCATTGTTGACTAATTAAATATAATAGATTTGATCTCCACAATCAGTTTCTCTTCCCAATAAAATTTACATTAAAGTGGTTTCCAATCAAGTGTGATAAATCCATTCCCCAATTTCCTTCAGTCCTCATAGGAAAAGTCAATTTATCACTTCTCCATTCAGTCAGGCTTCTGCTATTGTAAAAGAATGCAGGCTTGAACTTCAGAGAGGTGCATGTTGTCATTTCAGTCAGTTCTACATTTATACAATCCATATCTCTTTCCAATGGGTCTGCAGTTTTCAGATCATATGCCTTTTGTGAATTCAATTTATCCAGAGCTACATGTATCTGAATATTTTCCATAGCAATTATCATTCCATAAAACATTTTTGAAAAAGCTTTCAACTAAATATTGCACGTTACCAAAGTGTCTTTTTCCAGATATCAGCCACCAGATATCAGCATCATTGATGTGTTTAAGAAAACTGCTGCATAGTAGTAGAAGTATTCACCAGGAGACTTCCATCTAACGGAGACTTTATTCTTTCAAATTAGAAGGTTTCCAGAATGAAGACATATACCAGGGAAAGAAAAATCCTTAGGAGAACCCAATCTCTCTCTCTCAAAAAAAAGGTAAAGCAAGGAAATCATTTGACTGGGATGATTATGGCTTAAGCAGAGCAGTTGGCAACATGTCAAGCCTTGTCCATTTTTTTTTTCTTCCATAGGGTTGCACTGGGGAATCTTTCTTTTGCTGGCTTTTTCTTACCCAATTCTTTTTGGTTTTGAGAGAGGTCTCCTATTGACAAACATACAGAAAGATAGTCTGACAGAGTTCCAACTCCTTCATATAATTTATTTCCAATGTCTCCTTGGGAAGGGATTTTTTAAAATAAAAAAATGCATTCAAAAATGCAGGTAATTTAAAAAAACATTACTACAGTGCACACTGGAAATTCTACACCCATTAATTCACCAGCAGGTGGCCAAGATCTTTCTATAAGTAGGTGTTGATTTCTAAGATTACCTCCATGAGTAACATTCAAGGAAGGCTTTAGTCATACACATTACACACACACACACAACATACTGTATAAGAATGCATAAGCAAAACACTATCCAATGTAATAAAAAAGAACTAGTTCCTTTCAAAGGTGACCAGCATGCACATCTTTCTTATAAACTTACGAAGTGTGACTTAACCATGAGTACTATGTCCAAAGTCTTGTTCACTTTTTTTTAAAGGATCAGCCCAATGAATGACCAGAACTGAATGATGTAGTTTTAAGGATTCACCTATAGATAAAAGCAGTGATATGGAATGAAGAGATTGTTTATTGTGTTTTAAGATACAGTGATGAATTAAAACTATTTGTATTTTTTGAGACCAAGGAGGAAGGTATTTCTTTATGTTTTTTTTCTGTTTTGCTGTTGTTTTGTGTTATTTTTTGTACAATATTTTTTCTTCTCCAAACTTTTTCCTTTCTCTTTCTATTCCTTTAGGTTTTTTTGTAGTTTATATTTGTCTTAATCTGTACAACTGTAATGCTTGGTAAAATTATTTTTTAAACAATAAAATAATCTTCAGATTCATGGTACTAGAAACATTTTTGGGGATAGGATTCTTCTCAACTCATTTCTCCACATAACTAACTTTCAGTGATTCAGTAGGCACTGAATCCTCATGACTCATTTACATACATTTACAACAAGGAAAAAAAGTCATACTTTAAACAGTCCAACAGTCATTCCCCTTCAAACTTTCTGAGCTTTAACATTGCTTTATTCCCCATTTGTTTCAGTCTGCCCCAAATTATAAGCTCCTTGCACTGTTTTTTCTTTATATACAGTAAATACCAACTGGCCAAACCCTTTCAGATGAAGAAGGCTCTAGTTCAGATATCTGTTATCTTTGGACTTGGTTAATACTAGTTGGGAGAAGGAAATCACAACATGGTACAGTGTAATAAATAAAGTCATAAAAATATCTATACTTTCTGGTATAAGGAATAACAAACTGCATTTATAATCTTTCTGTTGCCAGGAAATCAGAGAGTTGAGTTCAGTTTACCTTTAAGACTCATCAGCCAACTAATTTACATGTCAGTGGATATCCTTGGCTGAAGTTTTCTTAGCAGATTTCAGTCATTAACTATCTGTCTGAAGATGCTATATAGTCTAAGAATGAATAACTGGTGGCTTTGTACATGTTTGCTGAATTATAATTCCTAGAGAATCAGTGATCAAGCTGTCTAAAATCGAATCTGTAGTTGTGCAGTCTACAGAGAGCTACTGATTATTTGTTATGATATCTACTCTAGATGTGAGAAATGAGGGAAAGGATAAGTACACTGGTTTCCCTGCTGTTGGAAACAATGACCATCTGGGTTCAGTTCCAAGTGCAAAGGTTGAGATGATTTAATGGTGGGATGGTTTTATGGACCATGATGTGAGGTCCTGAGCAAAAAGAATACTTGGGTGAGAGAGGGAGAGAGATTTATAACCTCTGTTGGGCTTTGAACTTGCTTCCTGTAGCAAGAAATGTATTCTGATTGGTTGTCAGACTCCCATGGGGCCATGCAGGGGAAGCTTCTTGAATCTTCCTGGTGATGTAACCTTTCCAGTTGCCATGTGGTTAGATGGGTAGAGGGATAATCCTATCATGTCCTGAGGGCCATGTCTTAATCCCATTACCCTAGAGCTGAAGGTCTTTTGTGTTGTAGATAAGATGTCTTTTGTCTTAGTGGGGCTATCAACAAAGGTGGGAGCCGCTTTCCAAGAGCAAGTTTCTCCTTTTCTCATCCAGGAAGGTATAATATTCTGCCTTTTTAATATCTCCTAGAATATTTTATTCTTCTAGGAAAGAGGTGGGTGCTAACTTTCTACACTACCTTTCATCCTCAATCTTTATGTACAGAAGGCAGCTATAGTAACAACTTTCTCAATCCATGTGGTCTTTGCACCACTCAGTGCCCTGATTTTCATTTAGGGAGCCTTTATTGACATGTTCCTTTTTCTGTCTATGCTAGGAGGAGGACAGAAATGGCAACAGAGGTGCTCAGATTGACAGATTCATCCCTATGTTTCCTTGTAAGAGAATGTGCATTTCTTGTAAAAATGCAACTTTGGGTTTGAAATGACTTAGTTTACTAAAAATGTGTTTACTCTTGGAACGACACCTCTGGCTTTTGGCATCCAGGAAACCACTAAAAATGACATAATATAAAATTGAGTCAAGACTGAAGTAAAAAAGTAATGTCTATATGACTGAGGCTACATTAGACATGGAC
The DNA here is from genome assembly GCA_015471245.1 of Laticauda colubrina. Lineage (NCBI taxonomy): Eukaryota > Metazoa > Chordata > Lepidosauria > Squamata > Elapidae > Laticauda > Laticauda colubrina. The sequence continues at coordinate 107,217,993 of BLBF01000003.1, read as the reverse complement.
ACACCCACCCACACAATTAAAACTCCCAAATAAAATAAAAACAAAAAAGGATTTTTAGAAAGGATTTTGTAAATTTGAAAAATATATTTTTACAAAAAATAACCAGAAAAAAAGGAAAACAATAAAAAGAAGAGAATAAAAAGTAAAGCAACTAGAAAAACATAGATTCCCAGAATGGAGAGTCCAACATTACAGTATACCCCTCCTACCCCTATTTCCAACAAAAACAAATACAAATAGAGTAAATAGGTACTAGACAGCTCATGCCCCAATGAGTCATCATTTCAGAAATATTTTTCAATCTAAACAGAAAAACAGAATGATCAAGAGCAAACAAAAAAACAGTGGAGCAGGAACAATTCTGACTTCCTGCCAGTTTCCCCACTGAGTTTCCTTGTGAGAATCTGGCAGGGAACATTGGAAGTTTCCTATCCTTTCCTTTCTTTCCCTTCCCTTCCCTTCCCTTCCCTTTCCACCAGGCAGGTAAGTGGCTGCTGCTGGTTGGGGGAGGGAGCAAGGGATTGCAAGACTGCCTGGGAAACTGTCACAGAATATTGAAAATGAAGATCATGTGATTGCATCATAACCAATTGGTGAAGTGGCCAAAGGTTCCCCAAATTTCATTTCCTAAGGCATCATGTCCCAGATTTTGGTCATATTCTGTAAGTTAGCCCAACTGAAGTACCTTGTTCAAAAATTGTCAAAACAAATCATATTTTCCTTTCCTCTTTTAATCTCAACTAAACAAATCTGTCTGAAGCTTCCATTTGAACAATTTCCTCTTTCAAACTCCCGGACCAAGAAAATTAGATATTTAAAAGGGAAAACAAATCATCCTCTTTTATCTTGCAGCTAAATGGGCTCAATTAGAGGTACCAGTTGGAGAATATGTGTCATAATATAAGTAGAATGTAAAGAAACACCCCCATATTTCAAAAAAGAAAAGATCTAGGTTGCTTTCAGAACAAACTGTCATAATAACTAGGAAAAGATGGAGGATGGAGGGCTTTAAGTAGCAAGAGTATGTATGTATGTAAGAACTTTGTATGAATTCAAACTTCTTACATTAAGCAAAAGGAGACAAGGATAAATATCTTAGTCAATAACGTCAACAATATTCTAGAGAAATATAAAAAGAAAGGAGAAAAAGGAAGCTTTTTAAGATCAAAGAAATCACAGAAAAACTTACAAATTCTATTTATTTGTATCCCTCCTTTATTATTTGTACAAACAACCGAAGATGCCAAATATATCCAACACAATTTCCTCCCACTTTCCCCATAATCACAAATCCATGAGTTGGGCTGAAAAAGAATGACTGGTCCAAGGCCTCCCAGCTGGTTTTCATGGCTAACGTGGGAATTGAATTCACTATCTTCCACCTTCACCACGAGATCAAATGAGCAAATTAACATTTTCACAGAAAATATTTGAAATAAGTAAATGAATATTAAGGAATTTACTCCATAGTAGATCAGCTGTCAAATTAAAAAAGTACCAATTAAATGCTCGCTAAATAGGATAAAGCTGCAGGAGAAGTGCTACCATGGGGTTACCAATCTTGCAACCTTAAGACATGTGGACTTCAACAAACAAATAAATAACATCTGGAATAATTAATTTCCATATTTGTTTCTATGTATATTAGCCATACAATTTTCATAAAAACCTGGCACCTTCAAACTTCCAGTGTGGAGTTATCTCATCTTGTCCCAGCATTTGAGGGAAAAGTCAGGTCTTAAAAGCTTTATGGAAGGCTCGGCAAGTACAGTCCTGCCAAACTTCTGGGGGCAGAGTGTTCCATAGGGCAGACAGAGGCTGCCACAGAAAAAACACAATTCATAGCTCCCATCAGATGGCAAGAGGGGAAGGGACTTGTACTGCACCCATCCTATCTGATTTTGTAGGATCAGTAGATATCCTTAGGGAAAGGTGGTCCCACAGATAACCTAGCCTTGTGCAGTAATGGGATTTTCTGAGCAAGAAATGGAGGACATAGATGCATTAAAATTTGATGTCCTTATCGTTAGCTTTCCACACAGTTTGGCTGTATAACTGTTATCTTCCTATACAGAGATGTAAGACCATAAGAGCAGGGATAGTGACCTGCTAGATCAGACCTCTGGCCCACCTGGTCCAGCAGTCTCACAGTGACCAACTAACTGCACAAAGAAGTCCACTAGTCTCCCAACAAATGGACTTTCTGTTGCCCACAAAATCCAAGGAAGAGACTTTAGTATATAACAGTCCTCGTTTCTACCCAGAATATTAGTCTATCCTTAGCTCAGTATTATTGACAACCACAATGTTTCAGAGTTTAAGACAGTGGTGTGGCCTTTCTCCACCAAAATCCTAAGAACTTTTTGCGTGTATAGAAAGTGCTTTATCACTGCTTTACTATGGCTCATCCGTAGAGTGAGAATAAGGAATAGCGAGAGGTAATAATGGACTCAGAGTGTCCAATATCTCCCTTAGGGGACTATAGATTGGATCTTCTTTCTCCTAAAAATATTTTGATTGCTTTTGCCTAATCTTCAAAAGAACACATTCTCCCTCTCTCTGATTGTCCTTCTCTATGCCTTCTTTCTTTTCCTTCTCGCTTTGCTATTCCACATTTATGTAACTCTTTTCCCATGCTCTTCTTCTCTGTTTTCTATTATTGCCTTATTATTTTCAAGAAAATAAGATATAGTAATTATGGCCAACAGTGAAAATCCACACATAATTAGGTACATAAACCTAGCAGATTACTTTTCTGTTCTACCAGCTCTAACAAAATAATTACTCGTGATATATCTCAGCAAATTCTTGTTCTTCTGGTTCAAAAATCTACTCCAAAACATACCTTCTGGGTATCTATGGGCCTGATGGATGCACCTATCCATTTTCATCAACATTGTCTTGGCAGTAGAGCAACAATTTGGTTGCTATTAAACCTTCATTAGTTGTGTGACTAATTATGATGCTGTGACAACTTATACCATCTGTCATTGGTTTCCATGACGCTCACATTGCACTGAGCGATGTGAAAGTATAAAATATAAATGCCTTGGCTTTAGGCCATGCTAAGAGGGGAGGAGGGCAATCAGAAAAGGAGCAATAAACATCAGAAGGATAAAACATGACATCTGAAAACAGAGGTGGGGAAATGCACCTGGCTGGAGGGAATGGGTAATGCCAGGTGGGAAATACCTTCCATGAAGATTCTCCCTGAGGGCCCACCCTCCGAGGGCAACACTTCTTTAGGAAATTGCTCTCTAGTGCTTGGAGCACTATCAACACCTCTGCCCTTCTGAGGAATAACACAGGAGAAAGTAATGTTTCCAGGAAATCCTTGACTGAATTTCCCAGGGGCTGGCTGCCATCCACCCCTCACCTCTTAGGAAAAGTGGGAAGCAGGCAAATGTTGCTGCTGCTGCTGCTTCAAGATCCTCCCAAAAGCACTCCTTTGGGGGTTTCCTTCTCTTTCATCTTTCCTTTCAGAATGGTAGAAGAGAAGGAGGAAGAGGAACAGATATAAAACCTGATGGGCCAGATATAACTTGCAAGCTGAAGTTACTTTTCTCTACTTTAAATGTCTGTGGAGGTTCTGAGTCATACACAGAACTGAAGGAGCTTCTTGGATGAGAAACAAAACACCTTCCAGCAAAAACAAAGAAAGTCCAGTTGCCTTTTGAAAAAGCACCTTTACAACAACTCTGCTTTAAATCTTAATCCTGGTCAGAAGGCTGCCCTTTAAACTCTGTCCTGTAGAGAGAGGATGTTGTCAGCTGCACTCAGATTTTACCTTGGAATAGGTTGGGGCAGCAGTAGGGAAAATTGCCTTAAAATTCATATGTGGAGGAGATGCCACCATTGCTCATTATTCAATGTGACCAGATGGATCAATACTTTTCATTCAGGGCAGCTAAAACATATCCTCAGGAGTTACTTCAATAACCTGCATTTGCAATCTTTAGTCCTTCTGTTTGCGGGACCATTGATTTCAATTGATAAAAAAAATGGTAATAGAAATATGTTGACAGTCTGAAGAAACTTGGGTGGGTCTCAAATTAACATTCTGCCTCAGGCCTCTTAGAAGGGCTGGTCTGAGGAATACCACTGTTTTCCACCTGCTACGTTTTCTGTTGAAGGAATGCCAGTTTCACTGGAAATTAAGACAAAGGCTCCAATTCAAAACCTACTTTCTAAACAAAGAAGCATCACTGAACACAGTGATTATAAGTATTTCTGAGTAAGTTGCTACTATGAACCAGGAAGAATGTTTGAGACGTACCTTGGAGAAGAAAAGCTTAGCTTTGGTCAGACATCTAAACATGCAACCAATTTGTCAATATTGGTAAGGGAAGGGCTTCTCATCAACCAAATCAAAACACAGGGGCATCTTATACTTGCACAGAACTGCATTCTTAAACCTCTAATCTGGTTTCTTTCATCTGCTCTTGATTGACCGGACAATAAACAAACACTGAGCTCAGGCTGCAATACCATGAACATTTACATGGGAGTAAACTTCACTTAAACTAAGGAGACCTACTTCTGAGTAAATGTGCAGGGACAGAATCGGAACTTGAATTTGAATAAACATGGAGTATCAGGTTGTGTATTTCAGTTCCACTGTATAAATTTATATGTCATTTTGCCAAATGCTGGATTGTTTTCCTTGTCAGCATGAAATGCCAGGCAAAGTAATCTTAAGCCACACAAAGGTTATAAAAGGAACAAGGAACCAGTAGCAACATTTCACATTTATCAGCCATCTAGTTTAGATATCAGGTTATTTTCATTCCTTGGTTGCTTCCAGATTCTGGGTCATGGGTCCTGACACACAGCTCTACTGTTTCAGTCCTTGGGGTGGGGGGAGAAAGCTGGCAATGTCACCAAGTCCTGCTCCCAGGCCCACACACATATTTCTGACAAGAAGAAATGGTCTGTTTCGACCGGAAAACTGCAAAAAACACCATGGACAACCTGAGCGTGTTTGTTTAGAGAAGTAAGTCTGGGTCGGTTGAATTTCACCAAGTCAATGAAAGGCTTTGAGCCCATTCAGAGAACTAACGATCAGTTTTCTTGAGAACATAATAAGGGCTTTTTATAGGTCACTTGCCTTCACTCACCCAGTGCAGAGTTTAGCCCAGGATTTGCCTATGCAAGCATGCCACAAACATTTTATGCAGTATAATGACTGCAGAGGGAGTCATTTTAACTTGCTTTTGCCCCAGTCGGTGAATACTTCAGCTTCAACCATAACAGTACAAGGGCAAATGATAGATACAAACTCAAGGTTAACTGCACCAAACTTGATTGCAGGAAATACGACTTCAGCAACAGAGTAGTCAATGTCTGGAATACTCTACCTGACTCTGGTTTCTTCCCCAAACCCCAAAAACTTTAACCTTAGACTTTCTACTATTGACCTCACCCCTTTCCAAAGAGGTCTGTAGGGGGCGTGCATTAGCGCACCTACCGTCCCTGTCCTATTGTTTCTTTTTTTTCTTCTATGTATCCATTTCATGTATTCATAACTATGTTTATACTTATAACTGTTATCTTATAATCGCTTGACAAATAAATAAATCAATCAATAAAGTCTGCAAGGAGGTTGCGCAATACCTCATCCCAGAGGCAACTGCATTTCAGCAGCACTAAATGGTATCTGGGTAGCCAGAGTCACGAGCAGCCTTCCAAAGTAGTCTCAGTTCTTATGAATGCCATGGGGGAATGGGATTTGTCTTGAAACAGAAATGCCTGTAAGTCCTCCAGTTGGAAATCAAAATTCTAGAAGGATTTCAGGAAGTTAGCTTTAAAAGGTGAACAATCTTGACAAGGCTTACAGATGTGGCACCACTGATGGCTGTCTGTTCTATGTACTGAAAAATGTACCACACTTCAAAAGAAAGTGCCTTTGATCTCCTGCCCCCAAGTCTTAATTGCATGCCAGCAATGCGTGTTTGGTTACACCCTAATCATTGAGATAAGCAAAGCTTGTTTTAGCCTTGCACCAGAATGCACAGCACCGCTTTTGCTGGATAATGTCCACATCTGCATGGTAAAGGTGTTCTCCGTGGCATCATCTCCTAATTTAAAAAAAGGTCTTTGATCACACTCATTATGCATAAAAATATCACCCAGTCTGAAACCATGCATGCTTTTGTAACATTCTGGTTGGCAGTTATAAAAGCGATGGCAACTTTGCATGTGAGATTTTTTTTTCCTCATAGAAACTTAGAAAACCGTCAGCAGAAAAAAACCTAGTGGTCCATTGAGTTTGCCCTTTGTGTTTTTTTTTTCTTTTAATTCATTATTTTTAGTTATTTTTATATTTTATTTTGATGTAAAATGTATGTGTGCATGAAGGAGAGATCATATATTTGTTCATCTACTAGTCTGTTGCATTTCTAACAGACTTGATATGGAAATTGCCAGAAGTGCCCCATTTGGCAGAGTTGATCTTTATTCCTATGACAGATCCATATTAAAACTTGTGAAAACTTAGTGAAATATATACATACACATATTACTATTTATTAACTTTTTGTTGTTCATCTCACCATGAGGCAACACATACACAATGTAAACATTGCTACCAATATTTTATCCATCATCCCTATGATGCTTAACTTGGGAACTATCCTGGATAAGATGACAAGGACTATACAGGGATTTCCCTGCCATAAATATTTCAGCTAACTTGGTGTTATCACCTCTGAGTAATGTGAGTCCAATCATATATATTTGAAAGAGAAAGCCTTTGAGTCAATGGGCTTAACTTCCAATTTAAGCAGGTTTATTTCTCAACGGTGCTCATATTAATATTTTACATTAAGCACTACATGAAATGAAACATGTCAGAAAAAGTCCAGTAAGTTCTCAGTTTTTAAAAAAATCATTATTGCAGGTTACATAAGTTAGTGATTGTAGCTGGTAAAGCTAAGTATGCACCTATTTAATTTTCTACTGCCAACGCAGGAGACCAAGGGTGCACTTAACAATGGGAGGAGGTTGACAGTGCAAAGAGAAGGAGCCAATTAGAAATGCAAGCATGACTAAGTATGGGCTCGGTTCATTTTTTTTTAGCGATGATAAATCAAAGCTACTGTTTCCCTATATTTCTCAGCTGAAAGGGAGTTTGGAGAACTGCATAAGATTCTATGAACCACCTCTATTTTATTGGATTCAGCCCATATAAAGGCACTGCTAGATAATTACACATCTAGTTCCAATAGTCAGATAAGAATCCAGGGAAAGTTTATTGTCTGGTATCGAAGCATCAAGTCATGGATCATCTCTATACGGTATCATTTCCCACAGGCTAGACGTCAGAGGGGTAAGTATAAAATAATTCCAGACATACTACTTTTTGTGGCAATTGTAAACTTGCCCTTTACATATCCCAGAATCAGTCACCCAGTAACAGGAACCCCTTACATGCTTGTGTGAGCAGAGGAATTCTGCATATTTACCTCACTGTGTTACTACAATCTGGATACGGCCACAACAACGTTTAATCGGGTTTACAGCATTCAGGTGATTTGGTACCAACCATAAAGCTGTCCTGAGAACAATGCCCAGGAACCAAGTGCAGAGAGAGATTCCTACTTCCTTAGGATGCCTCTGAGCATGCAATGTTTTGACACCTTTATATCATCAGTGGTCAAAAATCCCAAGGAGTGTGGCAGCCTTGTTTCTGACGGGTATCACGGGTTTGTATCAAGGTATAACACCAGCTACGACTGACTTTTATCGGATGGCTCCAACTACCTTAATTTCATAGTTGGGAAAGTTGATGCGACCAGACTCCTGGGACAGGCAAACAGGGCTCTCCTATAAGAGCCTGTTCCCGGGCAGTGGAGCTGCTGCTTCTGCTTGGAGGGCAAAAGAGATTGGAAGTCTTCTCCCTCAGGTTTTGGACTTCCTGGCCCCGCTTGGTACACAAGGCAGAGGACGCCACCACCACCCTTCATCCGCTCCTCTGCCGCCAAGTGCCCAGCCTGGGCCGGGCCGGAGAAGCCCTTCCCGAGGGCGGTTCCCGGCTGGCAGCCCGTCCCCGGTTGTTCCTCGTGACTTGCGTGGGTCGTCGGGCGGCTTCCTCCCAGTTGCTCCACGGCGGCAGCGCCTTCCAGCCGGTCGCCTCCCTCCCAAAAGTCCCTTGAGGAGCTGGAGCAATGGGGAGAGAGGCGGGATCGCCAAGCGCCCGGGGAGGAAGAGGCGCTCCACCGGAGGCGGGCGTAGAGGAGGAGGGCGGCGGCTTGCACAGGGCGACTCGGCCGCCGGGGAAAGCAGCAGCGAAGGCGGGGCACGGCCGTCCAGAGCAGGTGGCCCCACAGCCGGAGAGCCGGATCGGGAGCGGAGACCACCGACCTCAGGCAAGTCAGTGGTTGGGAGAAACGGCGCGCCCTCGATCTCCTCAGCAGGCGCCCCCTCCACGCCGCTCTGGCTGCGAGCGATGCAAGCGCGAACCCCACGCGGCCGAAGGGCAGCGGCGACTTGGAGAAGGAGGGAGGAGAAGGCGAGGGATAGGATGAAGACGGGGGGAAAGTACCGGGAAGGAGTAGAGGCGGTGAGGGGAAAGGGGGAAAAAATAAATAAAAAATAAAAGCGTATCCCGGCGCCTCCGTTTCCCACCTCCGAGTAGGGAGGCGGGAAAAAGTGGGGGGGGGGAGGAGGAAATTGACTCAGGAGAGCTGGCTAAGTTGGACCAAACTCGTCCCGCGCCAAGTGGCTTCCCGCTTCTTTGCCAGTTCGCCCCCCAAAACATCCCGCCGCGGTAGGAAGAACGAGCCAAGCAGGAAGGCGTGTTTTTGCTTTTGGTTTTTTTTTCCCCTCCACAAAGCGGGATGGATGGGTTTCGGCTTTGCGGACTCCTGCAGCGTCCTTGATTCCCCAGGATCAGAGGCCACTTCCCCTCCACACCGCCCAGCACGTCTGTCTTGTCGGAGGAGGGGCCGGAGGGGGAACGCGGGAGGCTTCTGGGGGGGCCCTTCCGTTTCGGGAGAGAGAACTGCTGAAGACGCCTACAGTACCTACCGTCCCTGTCCTATTGTTTCTTTCATATTTTTATTTATTTTTATTTTTTTCTTATATGTATCCATGTATTCATAACTATGTTTTCACTGATACCTATTATCTTGTTAAGCAATTGACAAATAAAACTAAATAAAGGAAAGAAAAGACAGGAGCCGCTCCTGATCAGTTTCGGGCGCTTCGGGGGGGGGGGCTTCCAGGCAGTGACCCAGCCCCGGTGAGGGCAAACTGAGGCCGACAAGAGCTTCCAGTCTTCCCATGAAAGTCCCTTTTGGGCCTAGAAACTCCCGGGAGTTCTGCTGGGAGGACTCTCAACAAGCTCTCCTGCTTGGAAGGGTATTGTAAGGAGTTGTGCTTCTAAACCCCCCCCCCTCCCCCAAGGCTATGGATAAAATAGGCCGAGTGAATTTTAGCAGAAAAATGGTGCCAAAACCAACCCAGGCCAAGTGGTCTTGCACAATTAAATTGGTGGGTGGGGCGGAGGAAGGTAGAGAATCCAATTAGATGGAACTTGAAAATGCTAATTTCAATCAGTTGTAAGCCAGGTGGTGAATTGCTAATCCGGGAATATGTCCTCTCTTCAGTTAAATCAGATTGGAATTGGTGTACCCTAAACTAAGCCAGTGTACTTCAATGATGGCAACTTTTAAGTTGTATGGACTTCCTCTCCCAGAATTCCCCGGCCTACATGCACTTCTGCTACTGTCTGTCCATCCAGGAAGTTTCAGAACTATTACAACCCCTGGAATTCTCCAGTCGGGAGAAAAGGGGACGTACTTCAGGCGAATGGTTTCATCAACAATATTGCTATTTAGTTATGCTGGCACTACAACAGCTACCAGACTTATCTGGAAATTATCTGAGGCCAGTGTTTCTCAAGGTGATAACTTTAAAATGTGTGGATTTCAACTTGCAAGTTCCCCAGCCACCATGCTGACAGAGGAATGCTGAGACTTGAAGGCCACACAACTTAAAAGTTGCCAGTGTTTAGAAACACTGTGTTAGGAATATGCTAATTCCAGCCTGAGTAAACTAAAGAGAACAGAATTGATCACCTTAAGCCCCTGTCCCACTGCACCAACGGATGCAAAGAGGATGTAAAACGTTAAAAAAAGCTTGCCATCCGTTGGAAAACGCGATGCATCCGTTGTGTACTCATTGCATACGTGTTTCATATGCTCTATCCGCCAAGCATCCGTCCACTGCGATTTCATCCACACAAGAAGTTTTGAGCTGCACAAAACTTTGTAAATGGATGAACTTTCCGCTGTGTACGATGTAAATCCGCGACATCGGAGCAGCAAACGTTCTATATCCGTTTATCATCCGTTAAACGTCCGCTGTATCCTCTCTGCATCCTCTGGGCATCCTCGCAACTCACATCTGCCGCAGCTGAAAACAGAAAGAGGGAGGAAACGAAAGGTACACGGAACGTCTACACAGCGTTAGTAGCACGGAAATAGAAAGGATGCACCGTGAACGGTTTGCATCCGGAATACATCCTCCAGGCTTCCTATGAACATCCATTTAACATCCCCGCTACATACTACCCACATCCATTCTTTTCCGTTCTTTTCTGTTCTGTTTATGCAAATTTTCACCACTTTTTGGAGCAGATGACAACAGATGGAGCCACCCCCGAAATTTTGCTCATCCGCTGTGTCCTTTATGCATACGTTTTGCATCCGTCAGCCAGTGGGACAGGGCCTTTAGGAACACTTGCTCACAGTGGACATCTAGATGCATAGAGGAAATTCACAAGTCTGGATTGAAGGGTAATAGACGACTTCTGTTGATGTGTCCAGCAGCCAAGTGTTTAAGACCTGTTGCCTATGATTCAGGGGGTGGTAAACACTTGATGTAATTGTTAGCTTGATTCTCCAAAAACCTGTCAAGTCTTTTTGAAAACCACTCAAATTGGCTGCCATGACCATACCTGTTAGCAGCAAATTCCACATATTTCTTAAGCCCGGTGGAGAAATTTCCTTCTATTGACCCTGAACTGCACTGCAAAATAGCAAAGCTTTTTAAAATATAATTTGAAGACTACAAAGCTGAATTATCTAGAGATCTGATTTGCTGGCCAGTTTGGGTAAGTTAGGCAGGTTCTTGTCAGTTTACTTGAGATTACTTCCATTTTTAGGCAGAAGGGGCTTTTCAGGGGGGCAACCTGAACTGAGAAAGTCCATTGTTTAAAGGAGGTGGAATGTTGATGTAATCAGACTGATTGAGAAAGGAAGACTTGGAAGAAAGGTTTGTCTCTGTTGCAATTTCCTTGTAAAGGCTGCCCATGGGCCAATCTGGTTTACATAGGATTAGGGCCAGGCAAAGAAAGGAACTTAATTTGACCCTGATTCCATCTAAAAGACAGAGAGAAAAAGGATACAATGTCTATTTTGTTTATTAGGTTTATTTTCTCTACTACAATATCTCCCCTTTGTAAAGAGCACAACTGCTGTAGTGTTTGTTGGAAGGATGCTGTTTCAGCTTTCCAATTCATGTTGATACCTCTTTTCTGCATTTTCTGTAGCTCTTTTCTGCATTTTCTGCATTTTCTATAGCTGATATTTTATTAAAAAAATATCATTTTTTAAGCTGTGAGCAGAACTATATTATATTTCAAATACAGTCTTACAATGGGCTACACAGTATAAAAACATCGTTCTATTGCTCTTTCTGAAGACTCCAAATATGGAGTCTTAGGCTTTGTACTGAACCTGCAACCTTAATTATCTTTGTGTTTATGAAGTCCTATGCCTGGTTAGTCATTTGTCCACTGAAATCCTATTTATGTACAGTTAGAGTTTGGGCTTTAAAAAATGCATCATTTTACACTCAACTGAAGTTGCATTTGTCATTATGAACTGTGTTTGTCATTTTGAAACCTATTTGCTCAATATTGACAATCAATCTTTGTTTGATTTTATCACCTTGTTTGGCATCAATACTTCATGGCTCATTTCTAAGTCCTGAATCACTGTGCAAAACCAACTTTTGTGGTTATTTTATGGCTGTGCAGTTACCTCACCTCAAGATGCCTGCAGATCACGGTAAAATCTCTTTAGCAGGTTGCAATATAATCTCTCGTTATGTAGTGATGTATGCTTAAATGTAAGGTACAATTGTAGAACCTGTCCCCATGGAACATAATTAGCCATGTGCTACAGGACTTCACATCTTACAATCAATGATTTTTTAGGGCGTTTTAAAAAAAATACATTGTTTTCCTTCAGGAACAATTCTCTGATTTTAATATCTCTTCAGGGACCATTGTTGTACAAGTTTTTTCTACATGCCAGGAAAGTGCTGGATAAAATGCAAAACATGTTTAGGTTCCAGCTTCGAAATATACTTTCTACCAGAGAATCTATGGGACTTTGCATGACCTGTCTTGTTAAAGTGGAATTGTAATGGAATATTTGTACTTTTGCAGACCCACCCATCCTGCCAAAAATGGAAATTTAGGGAATAGCACTTATATATCATTTTAGTGCTTTACAACCCTCTCTAAGCGGTTTGCAGAGTCAACAAATTGCCCCCAACAATTTTGGGTCCTCATTTTACCCACTTCGAAAGGATGGAAGGCTGAGTCAACCTTGAGCCTGGTGAGATTCGAACTGCCAAATTGTAGACAGCCGACAGTTAGCAGAAGTAGCCTGCAGTACTGCACTCTAACCACTGCGCCACCAAGGCTTTCCTCTTTTTTTTTTTTTTTTAACTTCTCACAAATAAGAAACTGAGCTTGCTTATTCTACCTAGGTTATCAGCACTTGAATGCACCAGAAGTCCAGTTCTATGTGATATAAGAAACTTGACTTTCAGGTATCAACAGGAACCTCTCAACAGAAAGGAGAAACTGGAGGCCACAATACTTTTGATTTATAAAGCATTTTTATAAAGCTACTTTATAAATCATTTATGGTTTGTGTTTTGAAGAGCCAACTGGAGCAACAGTTCTCTCTCTGTCTCTCACCCCTGCCTCTCAAACCTCACTAAATTCTTCTGAATCTCAGAATTCACTTTTGGATTTGATAGGCAAAATTTGCTCGGGAGAAAATTTTGTAGTATCTAATGATTTATTTTTTAACACACTGATTACATTTCTAATCAGTCCAATACTGTTGTAATCTAGTCAGTGGATCTATAAATTTCCTAAATAAATATTGTACAGTAATTGAAGTTCTCTGGGAAAATTACAGTGTAGCAAATACTATTAAGTGTTTCTTTAAAAATAATCCACCCTCCTTTCAAAAGAAGAAAAACAATGTGCTTTAGTAAAGAAGGAACAGAAAAATGACATTTTTGTTTGACCATATTTTCATTTATCTTGTTCAGTTTCAAAAGTCAGATGTGCTTTTATATAAAAGAGGTTACATTCAAAAATGTGAAAAGGAAATAAAGCCTCTCTGGGAATTAAGTGGATGTCATTTAGAAGTATGAGATGGGAAATAAGATTCTTGGCTTCCATATCTTTAAGGGAAAGGAAAGCAAATTAGAATAGAAAAATATATTCATTTACAAAGTTATTTGCTCATTTAGATTGTTAGGTTGCTCCAGTAAGAAGATTCTGACAGTGTTAATATTTTAAATTTCTTTCCTGATGTGTCAGGAGATCTAGAGGACATAAGTTGACAGCTAAGCTTTCTGGAAGTCTTCTGAAATGGAAAGGTGCCATTTCAACACAATGGGAAAGGAATTTTTCCAAGAGAATAACACAAGTAACATACACTCTCTATAGTGAGTAATACGTTTAGGTAACTGTCACTTACTGTACCTAGCAACTAACTAAGGAAGCAAATTCTATGATTCTTGAAAAACAAAAGAGATAATGGAAAGACCTATATAATAAGAGAAAAAGCTGAAGGGAATTTAAAAAACTCTATTACAATCAATTTTTCTGTGTTTCTCCATCACTTTTGATCAGACTAATCCCCTCTTTGTCATAAATTAAAAAAATACTAGTCCATAAGATGAAGCCACAGCATTTGAGTTTATATCAGTATCACTTCTCTCTTACATACTGGAATGTGCTTTTCTATTTTTCTAAAAATGGAATGGGAATTGTTTCAGTATTTTAGTTGTCAACTAATGCACATGAGCATGATGTCATGATGATATTAAGTCTCATATTTCCGTGCATACATATTATTTGGGATATTTCTGACCAGGCCAGTGTAATGGGAACATAGTTACTATAGCAACACCAGAATCTGAAAAAAACACCCCATTCTATATTGACAGAAGATACACTATAGGCAAGAATGCAGCTAAAAGGTTACAAGTATAATTCTGTTGGGCTGTTGTCCAGATATCCATATAATACCTGACTTGGTCCTATTGCCTTTCCATCTTAAGCTAAAGAGAAAGATGATAACAGACCTTGGCATAGGTTATAAGAAAATAAAATCATTTCTGCAATAATGTATCCAAGGGCTTGATTTTCAGCTGATGACTAGAAATCAACCCCATTTTCACAATGGCTACTATCATAGTTCAGTCAGTGAGTGACTGGTTCTTTTATTACCAAGAAAGAAGGTTGGAATGAACACATGCACATTTAGCTGTCGAAAACCTTGGATCAGCTGAGGCAGTGTCAAAAGTAGCTACAGCAGCCATTGTTATATATAATATTCTCTTCCTTCAACATGTTGGACTAGGACTGGAGGGACACAGATTCAAGTCCTTCCTTAATTTTGGGAAACTCCCTGTGTCATGCCCCTGGTGAAGACTGACTCTGAGGGAGAGGAGGAACAGCCGACAGGGAGTGGATGTGTGGTTCCGGAGGTTGTGGAGGAGGCTGGGGAAGGGCAGAGGCTGGCTGAGCAGTCAGAGGAGGACCCAGGCCCATCCCCTATCCATCCTAGGGCATGCAGGGAGGAGAGGATAAGGGAGAGATATGGTCTCCTCAGGAGGAGAGGGTCTTGATCCTCTTCATCGGCTGCAGGTGTGACAACTGAATAAGAGTATGGATCTGCATACTGGCAAACGCTGGAAACAAATCATATGAATATCTCTAGTTTATAGTTCCTCTCCGAGTTTGGCATCCATTATCTGTGGACATCCTCTGGCTTATATTGCCTGGTTTGTGGGGAAAAGGAAGAGGAAGAGGAAACTATTTGTACTACCTTAAGCTCCTGAATAAAAGGTTGTTTAAATTAAACAACAACAATAGTATCTTCAAAGGTTTGTACTTCTTGGGTTGACAATTCCACCCCTGACATGTGATCCTGCACGGACAGAGATATTCTCAAACAAAACATTTGATCATTGCCTGGCGCTGAGAATTTTCTGAAACCTGACTACCATTCTGAGATTTTCAGGGTTGACAGGAAACACTGAATTTTTAAAAATGATGTATTTATATCCTACCTTTTTTCTACTATGGAACTCAAGGCTATGTATATTAGGTCCCAAAGCAGTTCATCGAGGTATTTACTCTAAACTGGATGTAATTGACTGTAGCATCACTCAAGGAGTTTTTTCATTTAATGTTAACTTCAGAATTAGGAGTTGTAATATTTGATT
The DNA here is from genome assembly GCA_015471245.1 of Laticauda colubrina. Lineage (NCBI taxonomy): Eukaryota > Metazoa > Chordata > Lepidosauria > Squamata > Elapidae > Laticauda > Laticauda colubrina. The sequence goes on along the minus strand of BLBF01000003.1, from coordinate 107,202,444 downwards.
TCCTGTATTTTATCATTCAACAAATTAAAATATAAATAATTTTAAAACATTAAAATATATTAAAATGTTATATAAAATACATCAACATATAAAATATATTAAAACTGGCATATATCTATAAGGAGCTTTGCTCTAATGGTAGTTGAAAGCTAGGGCTTCCCTTCTCTTTTGAAGCTTTGGATCATATTCTCCCACTATCTCCAAACATGGCTTCCAAAATGCTGAATTATAGTTCAGTGAGAATGGCCTAAAATGGTAGATTAGCGAAGGCTATACTATTCATTCCTAGATGTGAGGATCATGTGTATTGAAACTTTATTAGGGCTTTTAATAGGTATAAATGCTTGTAGGAATAACGGATAAGTGTCAAATGACAGACCTTTCATTGGCTTGTTTTTATATCCAGATTAATAGATAGGAAAAAGATCTAGAGCAGTTTCCTTGTTGTGCATATTTGAGTAACAGCCTTAAATCCACAGATAATTTACATGTCCCAGAATGCCTCAGGTGTACAAGAAGAAATGATTATAGCTCCTGCATCAAGCTATGAATTAACTTCGGATTCAACTTAGCATTCCTGAAACGGAGACCATTCTAACTGCTTGTCTTTTTTATGGCAGGCAGTATGATTCCAGTTGCTGAATTCAAGCATTTCACAGACCAGCAGCCTGCTTTCAAAGTTCTCAAGCCTTGGTGGGATGTGTTAGCTGAGTACATCACTATAGTCATGCTGATGATAGGCGTTTTTGGCTGCACTCTGCAAGTGAGTGAGTATGGAAGCAGACTATACCATTCCAAAACAAGATCATGGAGTCACTGACTGAAATTGCAGAACAGAATATTTATGACATAAAGGGCTTTGGAAGTTGATTACATATACTGGGATGGATTTATGATTTGATCCTGGGAAAGGATAATTTTTTTTTCAGTCTAGGGAGATTAGAAATAATATTGAAACATGTTGGGCAATCTTTTCTTCCCTAGTGACTTCTTATATTGCAACAGGATCAGAAGCCTACATGCATACGCATACACACACTCTCATGAATTATTTACATATAACAAATGAGTCAAGCATATCTACTAATTCCTCTCCCTTTTCCTCACTATCTTGATCAAAACAAACAAATAGTTGAAAGAACAAATGAATCCAAGGTTCTCAATCAAAACTTAAAATGGCCAGGCTCAAATCATGGTCTATACAGTAAATGGTGAGAAAGGCAAAAGAAAAGAGAAAAAGGACCACTGGCAGTAACAGGAATGGACTCGGTTACAGTGGCATTTGGGTGCATTGTGGAGTTGGTCTATCAATATGGTTAAGAGTAAACACCAACTTAATGGCACACAATCAGTCAATACCTTACTGACAGATGTGTCACCTGTATGAAAATCAGAGATGGTGTAAGTTGGATATACTGAACTAATTCAGCACTACAGAAAATGTAAGAGCTGGTATAGTAAAAAGGCATATAGAAAAATAGTATCATATATTGGGTGATGCAACAGAAACAATGAAGGGACTTATGCCTCTGTCATATATCTACTCAACTTGCATAGTTGACGTTCTGGTAAGAAGTCCATTGGAAAGAAGCCCTATTAAGGAGCCTAGTAATATGTTTCTAGAATTCATCAAATCACAGTTGGTTATTAAAACACTGCTGGCATAAAGTAAGAAATACTGGCCAAAGAGTTTTGTATGCTCATTTGCTGCACCAGGAGTTCCAGTCCCAGATTACTGCAGGATTCATCTCATCCCAGCATATAAAAAATAGAAAATCAGATAATATATTTTAGGGTACTCTTTGGGCTACATGTCCTGAAGGATCGAATAATTACTGTGACAGTGTTTCACAGCAAGTAATATTTGGAAAAATGCCCATTGCTAAAGATCTAGATTAGCTTATGCTCTGTTGTGCTACCTTTCTCTTTGTTGGGTTTTTTAAAAAGAAAATTGTAGCTCTTGCACCTTAAAATGGTCAACTCCCAATCAACTCCTCTGGGAATCTACCAGACTATTGTTATGTGATGTAAACTGTTGTATCATATGGACTCTGATATATCATGTTTCTTTTCCTCACTTACATGTTATGGCAGGTGATACATGACAAGATTATCTGCCTTCCCAATCATGTTCCCAGTGGCACAGCTTTTACTGATTTAACTTGTGAAGATTTCACCAAGAAGACAATCAATAACTCTGAACCAATCAAGTCTTCTGTCCACCAGGAAATGAGTGGATTACAGAACAACCTAGACCTTCAACAATACAGCTACATCAATCAGATGTGCTATGAGACAGCCCTTCATTGGTACGCTAAGTACTTTCCTTACCTTGTTGTTATCCATACACTGATGTTCATGGTGTGTGCCTCCTTCTGGTTCAAATTTCCTGGTACCAGTTCCAAGATTGAACATTTTATCTCCATTATGAGCAAATGCTTTGACTCACCTTGGACTACTCGAACCATCTCAGAAGTTTCTGAAGAGGAAAACACAAGCTCAGGAAAGGTAAATCAGATCAGGAAAAGTAATGTTCCCAGTGAACTTATTGAACTTTCTCCGACAGGAGGCTCTGTTACAGGAAAGAAAGTTTTAGACACCCCTTCCAGTAGCATGTTGGGAAAAAAGGAAGGCGAGGAAGCTAAGGCTTTGTTTGAAAAAGTGAAAAAGTTCCGACTCCATGTCGAAAAAGGAGACATCCTTTACACAATGTACATCCGGCAAACTATTCTCAAAGTTTGCAAATTTCTCATTATTATTGTCTACAATGCAGTCCTGGTTCACAATATTAAGTTCATCGTGCCCTGTAGTGTTAAAATGGAGGATATGACAGGCTATGACCATTTCTGTTGCAATCATACCAAAGCCTGTCTCTTCTTTAAGCTGGCTATGTGCTACCTTTGTTTCCTTGGTGTGTATGGTATGACCTGCCTCTATACTCTTTATTGGCTCTTTCACCGGCCACTTAAAGAGTACTCATTTCGCTTTGCTCGTGAGGATACTGGCATCAAGGACATCCCTGATGTTAAAAATGATTTTGCTTTCATGCTTCATCTCATAGACCAGTATGATTCCCTTTACTCCAAGCGCTTTGCTGTATTTCTCTCTGAGGACAGCGAGTTCAAACTTAAACAGCTCAACCTCAATCATGAATGGACACGTGATAAGTTGCAGCAGAAACTGCAGACAAACCCTAGTGGGCGCCTAGAACTCCATCTCTTCATGTTGCCTGGGTTGCCCGACACTACTTTTGAGATGATTGAGTTGGAAGCTCTAAAACTGGAATTGCTCCAAGATGTTACTTTCCCTGCCTCAGTAACTCAACTGATCAATCTTCAAGAGCTAGTGCTGATCAACTGTCCTGCTATGCTGTCCTTTACCTCCCTTAAGTTCTTCCGTGAGCAGCTGAAGGTGATGATGGTAAATTTTGATGACATAAAAGATATACCTGTGTGGACCTACAACTTGAGAGGTTTGGAAGAGTTGTACATCTCAGGATTTTTCAACCAGGAGATGGGCAGGACAGGAACTCTAGAAAGCTTGCGTGAGCTAAAGAACCTAAAGGTTTTGACACTGCACAGCAACTTCTCAAAACTGCCACCCAGTGTGACTGATCTGGCCGCTCACCTGCAAAAACTCAGGATACATAATGATGGGACTAAGTTGGTAGCCCTAAACAATCTCAAGAAGCTTTTCTCACTGCAGGAGCTAAAACTGATAAACTGTAACCTGGAACGGATCCCCCATGCTATCTTTAGCCTTGTGAACTTGCAAGAGCTGGACTTGAAGAATAATAAGTTGATTTCTATTGAGGAAGTCATTAGTTTCCAGCATTGCCGAAAGTTGACATGTCTCAAACTTTGGCACAACCAGATTTTCACCATCCCAGAACATATCCGCAAACTCAAGACCTTGGAGCAACTTGACCTCAGCCATAATTACATTGAAGCTCTCCCTTCCCAACTCTTCATGTGCACTAGGCTACATTATTTGGATCTTTCCTACAATAAAATTCAGGTCATCCCTTCTGGGATGGGAGTTTTGCAAAGCCTTCAATACTTTGCTGTTTCACACAATTGCTTGGAGACGTTGCCTAATGAAATTTACTTCTGCAAGAAACTAAAAGTTCTCAAAGCAGAACACAACAAACTCCGGCGCATCTCTGATCGCATAAGCTGGCTTCCTTTGCTGTCCAGGATAGAGCTGAAAGGAAACCAACTTGACGCCCTACCTTTGGAGATTGGTCAATGCAAACTCCTCAAGCGTAGTGGTCTGTTGGTGGAGAGCAATCTTTATGAGACATTGCCTTTAGAAGTAAGGGTAAAAATGGAGAACGAATGACCGATGTGAACAGCAGCAAGGACAGTTAATTTCTCAAGTGCTGACTGTGTAGGCATAGAACCAGAACACGTAAGAGTCTGGCTCTATTCATCCCAGATACTCTCCCAGTAAGTTCCAATGTTTTTTCCATGTCACCATGAAATGGACGTGATAAGTCTTAGTCTAGCAAATCTGTGTCACAGGATGAAATCAGGAAGGAGCTGACAGCTTTAACCCTACAAAGAGGTGTAGGGTTTCCATCTCAGCAAAAAGTTGAAAGTGACATTTTGGTTTTGCTTTGTTTTTGTTTTTCTGAAAAACCTCAATTTTCAAAACAGTTAAATAGGATAAATAATTTATTAAAAAGTAAGCTGTACCAGATAAGAATGAATCCTTGTATTTAATTTTTTTGTGTCTATGTATGTACATATTTTTGAACTGCTCTGAAGCTTTGCTAGATACTCTTCTTCAAGTGGATTAATTTTTCCACTCTTAAGCTGCAGCTTCTTCTTGACATGTTTGGAGACATTGATTTTTATCAAATATGATTCTGGGTGATGTTTTGCCTATTTATTGCAATAGGTGAGAATTAGTCAGGGACTAGGAATCTTGCATTATTATCAAAATAACCTAGCTGTCTTTATTCTGTTTTTTGTTAGAAGAATTGTGTTCTGAAATGTTGAAGAGCCAAATCACAAAGCATTTGCTTTGATCAATAAGAATTCATCATATGATGCAACTTCTAATTTTTCTGTCAGATTGGCCTAAATCCTAGGCAATGTTCTGCTAGTGTGAGCATCTCCTCAGTGCAGTTACTGTCATGGAGTATGACCATGTGCTTGGCAGATTGAAATACCTATCATGCAAAGCAAGTTCTGGGAAATATTGGGGCAGTTCCCTAATTTTTTCCTCAGTCTATCAGATGACAAATTAGGAGATATATAGTGTAACTCTTACATCTCATTAATGAGACTGTCTTCCCTTAGATGAATACCCATTCCAGGATTCTTAGAGGAAGACTCAGCTTTTCAGCTTCTGCCTATAGAATGAAAATCATAATTGTTGTCATGCAACAAAGACCTTCAAAAAAGACTCTTGATCAAGCTGTTGCAGTAATGAGATTGTTAAAAAACAGATTATCTTAGTAATTAGTAAGTAATAATAGGGAACATGAAGTATGTCCCATGCAGATAGAAAACATACATTGATATAAACTATCATTTCTTGAAATGCAAGATTTTCAGGAATCTACAATTGCAGGTCTTTCTGTTGATTTATTTGAAGAAAGCATTAGATCTCTGCCTTAAGTTCCAGCCCTGATGGTACCTCTGACAGGCTGTCTAGGCAGTGTCTTGCTTCTAATCAGAGCAAATGACATTCCATTGAGGAAGCATCAAGCAAATGCCTTATTAGTAATATCAGATTATGCCTGGGAAGGCTTCAAAGGACTCTTTCATGAGAAACAGCCCAGTTTTTTCTAGATCATGGATATCAGTGCCATTCATCTCCGATGGGATTTTCATTATTTTGTAATAATGTGCTAAAACAGTGCTAAAAAAGACAACAGTGCCAAAAGAGAAACATGTACAGCTTTAAAGAGTTTTCAAAAATAACTGCAAAAGATCTGTAAAGACCCAATCATTATTTATTTATCTTCATTTAGTATGAATTATCAACATTTACCAGTCGTTTAACTGGTTAGTTGATTGACAATTTATTTAATGGTAAACCACTAGCATTCTATACATGGTGTATCAGGTTCACCTCCAGCTGAAAGAATAAATGGCTAGTGATGAAGAGATTTGGTATAAAGGTCTAATTCATGACGTACTCTAAGCCTAATGTTTGTCTTGTATTTTTGGATTTGATACCAGCCCTCAGTACCAACACTATGTATGTATGTATATATGTATGTGTGTGTGTGTATGCATGTCTGTATGTTGTTTGCAATTACAACCCGTGTCAAGAGTTATATTTTTGCTAATAAAATAAGAGTCAAGTAGCATTTAGAAATATTCATAAACTAGTATCCTGAATTATTATGTACTTCCATGAAGGAGAGATTGAAAAGCATAAATATATAGTTATGTCATTTAGCTATCCTCTAATTAATCATTGGTAATGATCCAGACTTTGTAATCAAACAATGGAAGAATTAAATGTATTTGGTTATTGCTCAAAGAAACCTTATTCAATTGTCAGTGAAATAATATATCACCCTGAGCAACTTTTCTCAATCCTCTAACCTTGGAGAAACCATGAAGTAAACCATTATTTCATATTCATGAAATAATGTGCAAGCCTTTATTAAAAATGGCAAAAAATACAGAAACATCATAAAACAATCCACTCAGTAAGAGGTTGACTGACTCATGTCATATTAGCCTGAAATTAAACAAATCGTACTATGATTTAGTACAGTGTACAAAATTATCCAAATTAAAAGTCATTCACTGAATAATGTGGCTGAATGGAAGTTTAATCCTAGTTCTTCATCTAAATCCAAGTCGTATCCACATAGTTGCTTTTTTGTGCTCCCTTCCTTTTGCACCACCCAGATTATAGATTATACAGCATTCAAAAAGCCATGATTTTAAGTCTCTTGACTGAATTTCCAGACCCATCTAATGTCATTTAGCTGCTTTAAGTATATTTAGAGGCTCCTTCATAGATGCACACACAATGGCTTGGTTACTCCATGCTTTTCTTTTACTTCTTTCTTTCTTGTCTATGGAGATTCTCAGTCATCCAGGTCATGGTTGTTCCAAAGGTTTGGGACATTCTTCTTATTGTTGTACTGATGGACTTTTTCTGAAATCCTTGAAACTGCAGGTTGACCCCTTAATTTCATAACCATCAGGTGGCTTTTATAACCAAAGGGTTAGCTCTTATAAATCTTCGCTGCCACCTACTGATTGTCTGGATGTGTGCAACTGAAATGCAGCCAGTGAATAACTGGACAGCTGGAAATTGAGAGAGGATTGAGGTGACACTGTAAACCACACTAAGAAAGTAGCATGAGAAAAAACAAAGAAAACAGAGTTTCTCTGGGAGCAATACTCGTGGTCCGCAATAATGACTGGCAATTCCATTACTAAATGGTAAAGTTGTTATGTCATGTGAAATTGTTATGAGATCTATTCAGGTTGGAGTCATTAAGTGAATCACCCTGAGTCTTTAAGCATGATGTCATGTACCTTTGATTTGCAAATTCCTGCCAGCTTCCCCATTGATTCTTGGAAGTTGGCTATGAAGGTCGCAAATGGTGATCACATGATCTTGAAACATTGTGATAGCTGCAAGTTTGTGACTATTGTCTAATTTTTCAGCACCACCATAATTTTGAATGGTTGTTGAACAAGTGGTCAGCAAGGAAGGTCTATCTTGGGTATCGGGAAGAGAATTCCCAATCAAGACAGGCTGTAGAACTACACGAGTAGAGGCCTTTCAATTACATTTTGAATTATATGTATTAAGTCAGGAAGGGCTATTCAATTTTAAGGCTTCACATTCCAGGTGAGTTGACAAACATTTTTTAAGACATGAAAAGTAGCTGTGGTATAGCTGGAATTCTGATCTCCCTTGTAGCCATAAGAGGATTTGAAGGGAGGCAAAGAAGACAGGAAGCAGACTTGAGGGAATGGTCTCACAGGAAACAGGACAGATCTAATTGAAATGATTCCAACAGAAAGCCTGTCCCTTCAATTTGCTTCCTTGATGCACCTCAGTGATCCCTACATTGCCTGTACATGATGTCTTGGGATTGGACATGGTGTCTTTAAGGCAGGATATTAAGAGAAACACCAACCACTTTTAGCCTGCAGCCCTTGGACTGTCTCAGTTGTATCTTAGCTGAGTGCAGCGGGGGCATCTGGACAAGTGGATTGATATATAAATAATAATTGGGCCATCCATAAACTGTGGTGAAAGAGGCTGGGTGGAACCCCAAAACTGTAACCATATCACCTTGGTTTTTAGGGGGAAAGTAGAATGGGCCACCATTTTACATTAATCTATATCCTCTCTGTCACCTCCAAATGACGAAACATTTCCTTATCACAGCAGGAAAATTGCCGAGACCAGATGATGAAAATTACCAGGAGCCAAACTTGATTCAAAGGCATTTTTACTTCCCAGACATTTCTTATCCACTTCAAGAAGCAGATGTCACTAGAGACTGCGTATGCTTTTACCTTCTATCAGAGCCTCTTAATCCACTTTTTCTCTTCCTAGAACGTTTACTAATTAAGTTCTCTGTTACATCTTGTTGCCACCTAGCGGTTGATGTTAATTAAGGAATGTCGGGGGGGGGAATTAATTTTCCTCCTTTATCTGAGATTAAATGTGAAGATTCAGAATATCCTAACTATGATTTTTTTAAAAAAAGGTAAGGCAGAAAATTAATTAGTTAAACCTCACTGCAAATTATGCACAGATAGTTGAAGCTTGATGATGCATGTTACCAATTTGTTGTGAGCTATCTTTAGGGGAAAAAAATGCATCATATATCTTGAAAATCCAGTCAAGAAACAGACTGCCTTTGTATGAGAAGTCAACCTTCCTGGAATTTTTTTCATAGCTTTCCAGTGACAAGCAACCTCATCTATTGGTATTTGCCAGGTACATAGAGCTGTGTGCTTGAAGTGATCTGTTCTTGTATTGCCTAGAGTAAAACTGCAACCTTAATTAAATGTAAGCTATGCAAATCAATAAATGAGGTTTTCACTTAACATGGTTGCAGGTCTGAAAGAATAGACAGATGTGGTAATGTGAATTGTTAGGGGAGAGAGCTAGAAAAGTGGTGGTGGTGGTAGTGGTATAATCCAAAAACTGAATAGCATGCCATTTCGGTATTGTTGCCAAGAAAGGTCCAAATATGAGTCCCCGAAGTCATGAGAAATTGAGCTTTATTGTAAGAAATCTTTATCTTGTAAGATGTTGTCAATCAGCACATTAGAACAGAAATTGAAGGCTTCACTTAGCAGAATGAAGAGGAGGCCTGCTGAAGCTTTATAGGCTGTTTTACCCTATTACGAAACAAGTGAAATGTGCATATTTCCATGAACAAAATCTCCCTCTTAAGAATCTTAAAATGGAGTCCAAAATATTTCAGATAAACTCATTACACTACATTTAAGAATGCTGTTCATTTGAGTCCTGGTAGAATAATGAGATGGAGCTGTGATTAATGGAATTCTAGATAGAGATTGTAGCCACTCATTCTCCTATGAGCTGCTCAGAGCATCCAGTAGTGGGAGGTGCTTAGTCTCCGCATTCACAGGCTGAGCTTGATTTGTGGAACGCTCCTCCTCCACCACGTGACTCCTCCTCAGCGTTCCCCAGTTTTTGCTCAGCCTCGTGCGAGACAGGCAGTGCTTTGGATACTTCCTTGACTGAAACAGGAATATTAGCAGGTTTGATTGCAATTCAGTTTTCCTTTGGTTTTATTTGTCTTTAGCCTTCAATCCTTATCAGTCTGAGAGTCCGGATTAAGGGAAGCACTGTTCGCGTCCCCCCCCCAAAAAAAAGAGGTGGCGGGAGGTTTTTGGAGCTGCTCCGCACCACCTCCCCACAGCCAAAATTTCCTTACCTCTGCCTGTTTGATTGCTGCTGTGTCTTTATTCCGTTTGCTTGCTAGCGGCTTGATATGTCATTTTAAAAGTTATATCGCCTTTACCCCCCCTCCGAATGCCGTTTCTTCAGTGGGGAAGTTAATTAGGATTAATTCCCCTTTCTTCTCCGCCGTTTCTGTTGATTTGAGAGCTCAGGCTTCATTTGAGCTCTGGCTTGGTTTGCAAGGCGGGAAGCTGCTTCTGAGAAGTGCGCAAAAAGACTTTAACTGCTGGAGGCCATCTTGAGTGCCACCTTGTGGCTGTGCGCCTTATTTGTCTTTCCTGAGCTGTGTGTGGTATTTTCTGCTCGAAGCAACAATTCCTTCAGGATTCTGAGAGCTGTTTTACCCTCGTTTTGGCTACCTGCACTCGAGGATAATTAATTCACTTTTAAAATTGTTGGCTTAACCCTCACAGCCTTATTCACACCTAGGCCAATGTCCACCTGTGCAGGGACAGGGAAGCTGCTGAAGGCCCTTACAATCATCAATCCGGGCCTTAGGCGTTCGCTATTTGGCTAATTGGATTACTCAATAATATTGGTTGTTCTGTTATTAATATTGGAATATACATATATCACAACTCATAGGAGCAATTACAAAGCAATTATAGCAATAATATTATAATAATTATGACAACCATAATAATCACCCATGGTATTCTTAACAGTACAATATTTTAATTTTCAATAAAATATTATTCCTGATATATGACTTATTACATATATATATAGACACCAGTAAAATAAAAAGAATATAATAAAAGGGGGCAATAAGAACTTTATCAGGGCAACCATTTTTGACTTAGATCGGACCCTGGGCGTGCCAACCGCCTTGTACACAGATTATATTCAATTACTGTTATTCTAATTTTAATCAAAATGGCAGATGGTAGCACCTCTCAGGTACCTTGCTTGAAGGCAAAAGCCAAACCAAAACACAGTGGAAATTCTAAAGCCTCAGAAAGGGTGAGGTGCCATAAGGCCTTACAAGGTGCCATAAGGCCTTACAAAAGCAAATAGACATTCTCGAGAGGTCTACACTGTATCTCAGGGTCCCCCCTCTTCCAGTCCGTCAGTTTCTTCACACCCTCCTCCTCTAGATCTCTCCCTTTCATCCAGGCGAAGCTTAACTCCACAAGGACAACAGGCCCAAGTGTCTCGAACACCAACCAGACGGGCCCCTGAAGCCACATTCACTCTGACAGCCGCTGGTCTTCGCCAGGGTGACAGCTTTGAGGAGGTTCCAGAAAGGATGAAAACCTGGATGGAGATAGTTATTCACCAAGGGATTGCAGCAAGGCTTCAACACGTGGTAATGTCCAGATCTTACCCTATAGGTACTGACCAAGAGCCCCAACCTCTGAGGTCACTGACCAGGTCAGAACAACACCAGTTCCAGGTACATTTACAGGGGGAGACCCCTCTCCAAGGGCCAGAGGAGGAGGAGGAAGTAGATCTGACACACCTGACCCTTCAGGGGAAGGACCAGAGGACATGATCTTCAACCAACCGGTAGTTGAAGCAGAGGTAATTCCAGTTCCACCCATATTTTCAGATCTGGTGCAGGAGCAGTGGGCTTCTGCAGCAGTATACATTTCCCCAACTGGACATGATAGGAAATACTTGGACCCTGAATTTGCAAAGTTACTGGGGACTCCTGAGGTAGACGAGCCTATAGTGGCTTTAGCGTCCCCCTCTATTCCCAGTGAGGTACTGGAGGCCTTAAAGCTGGAGGAAAAACAGGTCGAGCTAGCCCTACGCAGAGCTCATCAATCTGATGTGTGGGCTATCAGATCAGCCACTGCCGCCTCCTTCTTCACGCGGTTGTCTCTTAGATGGCTTTGTCTTTTGAAACAACATGTTCCTTCTTCTAATATCAGGGCGCACCAAGACCTCGCCAAACTTACGGCAGCTGCTGAATTCTCTGCCCATGCTACCTATCATGCAGTCAAGTTTTTAGCAAGGGCCATTACCTCACATGTCACAGCGCGTCGCTTGCTATGGTTAAGACACTGGCAAGTTGACTTCAAACACAAATCCAAACTGGCATCATCCCCCATTGCAGTAGATAGATTGGCCCTTCCCTGGATCCGCTACTAATTGAAACACGCAACAAGAAGAACATTCTCCCTTCCCTTTTTCGGAAGTCAGACTTCAGAAGCCCCCAGTCCTTTCGGAGGGGATTCTCTTGATCTTTCTATCAGGGTTCCTTCTCTTCCAGATACCAGAGACCCCCAGCAGTTAGACCAGGACAACAACCAGATAGGTCCGACTCAGTGGATAGAAGTAGAAGGGGTGGTCAATCCAAAAGATCCTTTCGGGGAACAGGGAACAGTCCCTTCCGGTGACCAAGATAACCCCTGGGACCCAATTCCCATTGGCGGACGTCTTAAGTTATTTGCTGACCAATGGGACTCCTCTACCTCTGAGGCCTGGGTCAGAGATACGGTTAGATTTGGACTCACGCTGGAGTTTAGATCTACTCCTCCAGATTTCTTCATGTGATACCCTTCTTCCAGAGACCCAGTCAAGTGTAATCTCATGGATTGTGCGATCCAACATCTTCTGGATATAGGAGGCATCCAACCAGTAGCGAACAACCAACAAGGGCAAGGTTTTTATTCACATCATTTCGTTGTGCCAAAAAATTCAGGGGTGTGGAGAGCGATATTAGATTTGAAATGTCTCAACCGTTTCTTTGTATATCGCAAATTTAAAATGCATACCCTCCAGTCAATATTACAGGCATCAGGAAAGGGAACATGCTCACGTCCATAGACTTGACGGAGGCGTACCTGCACATTGCTATTCGGCCCTCCCATTATAGGTTTTTGAGATTTTGCTACAATAACCACTTTGAATATGTGGCCCTTCCATTTGGATTAGCCTCTGCCCCCAGGACCTTCACCAAGGTCCTCGCAGCGCTAGCTGCCCACCTCAGGAATATCCCGGTACGCCTCCAGTCTTATCTTAACGATATTTTGATTTTGTCTCCTTCCGCCCATCAGGCAGTCATCGACACTCAGAACACATTATTATCCCTACAAGAGCATGGTTTCTCAATAAATTGGAAGAAGAGTCAATTAACACCTTCAACACGGTTAATTCATTTAGGGGCGGTCATAGATACAATGGAAGGCAAAGTTTATCTGTCACCAGATAGACTAAATAGCATTCAAAAATTGGTTAGGGAAATCAGGGCGTTTAAGAGGGTGTCCCTAATGGAACTATCTAAATTGTTGGGAAAAATGATTTCATGTATTTCTATTATTCCTTGGGCCCGCCTTCACACTAGATCCCTCCAGTGGTTCCTGCTACTGTACCAGTGATCCGACTGAAGCAACTCCAAACACAAAGTCAGGGTCCCGCCCAAGGTTCTCAAATCTCTCCTCTGGTGGTCCAAACCGGTTATCAACAGAGGCTGTCCCTTCAAGGAACCACAAAGGCTCACCATCACCACAGATGCCAGTCTGTTCGGATGGGGAGCTCACGGCCAGTCGCTCACAACCCAAGGCCGATAGTCCGACATAGAACAGTCATGCAGTATAAACTGGCTGGAACTTCGCGCAGTACACCTGGCCCTTCAGAATTTCTTCCTCCAGGTACGCGGTCAGCACATACTGATACTGACAGACAATGTAACAGCCTAAGCTCACATAAACAAGCAGGTGGGCACACAATCGAAGCAGCTAATGCAGGAAGTGGAGCGCCTGTGTCACTGGGCGGAGAAAAACATACTTTCCATCAAAGCAGAACACATTTCGGGTCTGTCGAATACACAGGCAGACTGGCTAAGCAGGGCCACCATAGATCAATCGGAGTGGTACCTCCACCCATCCCTGTTCCAAGAAGAGGCACGGTCATTTGGTCAATCGGTGGTAGACCTATTTGCCTCCCTTCTCAACACTCAGCTCCCAAGATTTTTTTCCATGTACCCATCCCAAGCGGCGGAGAATTTCAATTCGCTCCGCTGTCATTGGCCCCCGTGGCTCCTGTATGCATTCCCTCTACTTCCACTGGTTCCCAAAGTCATCGAGAAGTTACTAGACGAGAGAGCGGAATTACTTCTAGTAGCACCTTATTGGCCCAGACGGCCATGGTTCGTGGACCTCCGCAGTCTCTCGGTAGCTCCCCCCCAGAGAATCCCATCAGACAGAATCTCATTAACTCAGGGACCTCTTCAACATCCGGATCCCCAATAGTTACAATTGACTGTCTGGAGGTTGAGCGGAGTGGTTTGAAGTGCGAAAAGCTCTCCAACAGAGTTATTGACACTATCTTAGCCGCCAGACACCCCTCAACAATTCGCATTTACAACGCCACATGGTCAACTTTCTGCAAATGGTGTAGTAAGTTTCAAATTGATCCTGCCTCTCCCTTTGTTGCCCAGATTCTAGAGTTTTTTCAGGAGGGACTTGATAAGGGGTTGTCACCTAATATGTTAAAAAGGCAGGTGGTGGCCTTGGCATCAGTTCTCACTCACAAGGGCCTCAGTTTTCTTTCACATCATCCACGCATAAGATCTTTCCTTCGAGGAGCCACCAATTTACACCCTCCAGCAGTGCACCGTTATCCCACCTGGGACCTTAAGAAGGTCCTTGTCGCTCTCACTGAAGGACCTTTTGAACCTTTGAAATCGTCAAGTCTCCAATTTCTCACGTACAAAGTAGTTTTCCTGGTAGCGATCACTTCCGCTCGTCGTATCTCGGAAATTGCAGCCCTGTCTGTCAGACAAGATCTCTGTGTTTTTCATGCTGATTGTGTGGTCCTTCGTCCCAATCCCACATTTATGCCCAAGGTCAATTCGGGTTTTCATAGAGCTCAAGAGCTTATTCTTCCAAATTTTTGTCCCAGATCATCACAGGAAAGACAGTGGCATAAGCTTGATGTGAGGCATGCCCTGCGAATCTATATCAAGCGCACAGCAGCTTTCAGGAAATCTGAGGCTTTATTCGTGTCATTTCAGCCAAATTCTCAGGGTTGCAAGATTTCACCTTCTGCAATAGGCCGTTGGATACGGGCAGCAATAGCAAAAACATATCAGATCCAATCTCTGCAGGTGCCTAAGGGCATAACAGCTCATTCAACAAGAAGTGCAGCAACTTCGGCAGCATGGGCCACACAGGCATCAATAACTGAAATCTGTCGGGCTGCAGCTTGGGCTTCCCCATCGCCCTTCATTAGACACTACAAAATTGATGTGTTTGCTTCTGCTGAGGCTTCCTTTGGCAGACGAGTTCTGCAACGGGTCCACAGAGACCAGGGGGTGATTCCAGACCAGACGGAGTCTCTCCCATAGGACAAGCCAAGCTTTGGTATGTCCCACTACTGGATGCTCTGAGCAGCTCACAGGAGAAAGGGTGTTTCGTACTTACCTAATACACCCGTTCTCTGTGAGCTGTGAAAAGCATCCAGCCCCACCCTTTTTTTCAGTCTGGTGGGGTCCTGTTTCGGCCAATATGTATTTCGGCCAATTTTAGTATGTGAGGATGAGAGCGCTTATTTCTCTTGTCTTCGCCAAAACTGGGGAATGCTGAGGAGGAGTCACGTGGTGGAGGAAGAGCATTCCACAAATCAAGTTCAGCCTGTGAATGCGGAGACTAAGCACCTCCCACTACTGGATGCTCTGAGCAGCTCAGAGAGAACAGGCGTATCAGGTAAGTACCAATGCCCTTTTTCAACTAAACCTATTGAGAGAGGAGAGGCTCTTTGCTGCCATCTATTGGACATTGGGAGTCCTAGCAAGACAACCCTTACTGAAAACCAACCTGTATTCCTAGAATTATGGGTATCATACAGGATACACACAATGTTAGGAATGGACACATCTGTTTTGGAGAAATTGCATAATTGCTAAACAGGAGTTTATAAATGAAGACTACCTGTATGAGTAACTTTTTGTGCTTGCCTCCCCCCAAAGTTTTCTTGTTTTTGTCTTTGAAGCCAACTGTTATTGAATCCTAGTATTAAATAATTTAGAACGGGTATGTAGTAAGCCTGCAGAAAGCCTAAAAAATGTAAAGTTCATTTATCTCATCTTTTTAGGACAAAGTGGAATTAAGGTCACCAGAAAAAATTGGGAGCTAGTCCCTATACACCACCCTTAGCTACAAGTCTGGGAGTAAAATATTTGAGCTATGGCTGCCTTTGTATTTTTTAAGAGCATGTTTTTAAGAGTCTTGTCATAAAATGGCCTCCTTGGGAAGTTGTTGCCTGTTTGCAAAACAGATGCCAGAACCAGCCATAAAACATGCACTAAAGAGACAAGATGATGAAATGGTTCCCCAAATCTTTATTCCCTCTAAGGATTTCTATTATTCCAGTTTACCTTTTGAGTGATTGTTTTTCCTAATTAGTTGGGCACATTTCTAAACAAAAGCAAAGGGCTCTAACCACGCATCACTTTAAAACTACCTAGGAGGCAATTGCTTTATAAACAGCCTCGAGTGCTGCACAACTCAAAAGAGTACAGAATGTGCAAGCAAATCAAGATGGTTGCAGGTACTGCACTTTCTTTATGGATAGCCATTCAGTTTCTTCAGAAAGATTACCCAGAGCAAAAGACACAGGGGAAAAAACATTAGTTGCTCCCTTTGCTTACTTGCATTCCAGGATTCCAGCTTTTAAACAGAAGAGACACTGTTCCCAATTAAAGCTCCTTGGACAATTTCCAGATATTTTTAGCAGTCTCCCAGATCATTCCCCACTATCCTGTCAGAGCTGAAGAAGCTTCTTGGATGGGAAGTGAAATGTCTTCAAAGTAAAAAAACAAGAAGGTCCAGTTGCTTCCTGAAAAAGCATGACCTGGATCCTGGATGACTGGCCTCCCAGATCACGCTAATTATTGCCCTTGCAGGTGGCAGCAGGGAGCTGCCCTTCGAGCTCTCTGACTAAGCAGGCTCTAAGGCCCCTTAGCTAATATTTAGGTGGGAAACCTCTGAAACTCCCAGGGCAAACACCTAGACAAGCAACCAAGAACATTTTGTAGATGCTTCCTTCAAAACCTAAGCACGATTCCAGTATGTTTCTACCTAAGGTGGTCGTGAGAATCAAATTATGGAAGAGTCATCTCCTAGGCTTTCTTAAGTTTCTGGGTAAGCACCTGCTTAAGGCATCCAGGGAAGAGGACACCATAGAGTCCCCCCACATACACACCTATCATCCTCTTACCTCTTTCACTGCCATGCAGGTAGTCCTCAACTTACAACTGTTTGTTTAGTGACAGTCTGAAGGTTCAACAACACTGAAAAAAGTGATTTATGACCATATTCCCCACTTATGACTGTTGCAGGAGCAACACCCCCACCCCCCATGGCTATATGATTTACATTCGGTGCTTGACAGCTGATTCACATTTATGACAGTTGCAGGGCCCCAGAATCATGGGATCCCCTTTTGCAACCTCCTGACAAGCAAAGTCAATGGGAAACCAGACTCACTTAACAACTGTGTTAGTAATTTAACAACTGCAGTGATTCGCTTAACAAATGTGGCAAAAAAGTGTCGTAAAATGGGGCAAAACTCACTTAACAAATTTCTCATTTAACTTAATTTTGGGCTCAATTGTATCATAAGTTGAGGATTGCCTATATTCAACTTTAGTCCATTTTTTCCCCTTTGGCAATCGTCTTTATCTGCGGTGTTCCACTTTAATCTGCAGTTGTTAAAAATAAGTTTTCTTTGGCAGGGCGAAGCTTAAAAGTTTGGATTAAAGATGTTGTCAGATATCCCGCTTGTTTCCATCTCCTGGTGTGAGAATTTTGCCTCTGTAATTTTAATAGTGGGACACCACTGTTAAACTGTGTGTAGGCGCCAGTTGGAGGAATACATATTTTTTTTTAAAAAAAAAATTCTCTTAATAGTTCTGTGATTTAATATGTGTAGTGATTTTTGCTAGTTTTCCTCCCTTTTCTGCATCCTTCGTGTATTGCTGTTTGCATTTCAAGAGAGGGCAATCATGCTGAAAGTGAATGAGTCCTCCTGGCTCAGTCACACTAGCTTTGTTCTTCCCCCCATTCCAGTCCTTTGCTCCCTCATTCAGCTGCCATGGAGATGAAATAAAGCCTCTCGGGCTGCTGAGAGTTGCCTTGAGAAATCATAGGCAATCACAGATAAAGGAGAGAAGATTCAGGAACGGGGTACCCTCCTGGATAGAAAAAAAAAGGAAAAGAAGATTGCCTGCGGAAAGGATTGGCTTCCTGCAGGTGAGGAGCTGATGTTGGACAGAGGAAGGGAAAGAATAAGAGAGGGAAGGCAGATTCATGGGGCTTGTGGTCACTGGTGGGTAACAAGGGTAAGCTGTAAGGTGGGCAGTATTTGTTTTACAGATTTATTTTTATTTATTTTTGTCAATTGCTTTCAAGATAATAGGTATAAGTAAAAACATAGTTATGAATAAATGGATACATATAAGAAAAATAAAAAAAAATAAAAGCAACAATAGGACAGGGATGGTAGGCACTTTGTTGCACTTATGCACGCCCCCTACAGACCTCTTAGGAAAGGGGTGAGGTCAATAGTAGACAGTCTAAGGTTAAAGTTTTTGGAGTTTGGGGAAGAAACCAGAGTCAGGTAGAGCAGTGGTCCCCAACCTTTTTTGTACCAGGGACCAGTTTCATGCAGAAACACTTTTTCAAGGACTGGCAAAATCAATTCTTCCCCAATAGTAAAGGGCTTCTTTACTATTTCTTTACTAAAAACATATTTTTATATATGTTTTAATCACGATTATTCATTCTTTGCGGCCCAGTACAAAATGATCCACGGACCGGTACCGGTCCGGGGCCCGGTGGTTGGGGACCCCTGAGGTAGAGTATTCCAGACATTGACCACTCTGTTGCTGAAGTCGTATTTCCTGCAATCAAATTTGGTGCGATTAACCTTGAGTTTGTATCTATTGTTTACTCCAGTGTTGTTATGGTTGAAGCTGAAGTATTCATTGACTGGTAGGACATTGCAATGTATGATTTTATATCCTATGCTTAGATCGGACCAAGGGCGGCATAGTTCTAGGTTTTCTAGGTGTAGAATTTTGAGTCTGGTGGCATAAGATACATGACACATGACACACTGAGCTATAAACTATGGTTTACAAATCACATCAATCAGGCTATATAACAGTCTAAAACAGGTGTCAAACTCACCATATGACGTATTACAACTTGCCCCCCCTTCGCTGAATCAGAGGTGGGCATGGCTAGCGTGTGATGAAACTGGCCTGTCGGCCATGAGTTTGACACCTCTGCTCTAAAACAAAGGCCAGCTCAGCTCATGAATTAATACTTTGTCTAAAAACTTAATAGACCAACAGCTACCATTGATCTTAAGGCTGTTTATAAAACAACAGTAATAAAATTACCCAAACTGTAAGAAACTTCCCATTTGAGTTAATACTGTAAGGGTTTTCCCCTCCCAAGGCTTACTTGAAAAAAAAAGCAGTGTCATCTGCTCAGTGTTTATACTGCATTTTGTTTATTTATTAATACTTTACATTCAGTAAAAGACAAGCATTTAAAATATATTTGATTATTTTATTTTTACTTCTCTGATAATATACAATAGGTTGAATATAGTTCTTGAATTACAATGGGCCATTTAATAGCCCTTCAGAGTTATAGTGGCCTCAGAAAGGGTGCTTTACAATCCGTAAAGCACTTCTGGTTGTTGCAAAATCTCACCCTTCCCACGGTAAAATGACAGCATTTCAGCTGCTTGGCAACCAGTTCACATTTATGACTGGTTGCAGTGTCCTGCAGTCCCGTGACTGTGATTTGAAATGTTTCATTCATTTCATTTAGGAGAATGGGTTCACCCTTATGACCATGTGATTTATTCAGTGATTTGTGATTCAAGAGTTATGATAACTTGATTCACTTCATGACTGCCATAAAATTAAGTCTGAGCATGTGGGTGCCTCAGTTTACAACTGTTACAACTTATGACCAAAATTATGATCCCAATTGTGGTTGTAAGTAGAGGATTACATATACTTCTCTCTACAGCAGATGGGACAATGTATTTCAATTCAATTTTTTTGGTAGCCTAATTTACATTTCTACTAAACCACTGTTTGTTCAACCATTTTTCAGTAAATAAACTACATTTGCACAATGTAATTAGCAAAAGTCAAAAGGAGATATAGATAAGATAGATAGATAGAGATATAGAAATATATACTATTATGTTCTGCATCACTCCTGAACTATTTCATTTCATATTTCTGCAACAATTGCAGAAATACATAGTTTTTCCTCCAAGCAGATAACAGTATTTTATAATTCTTGTTTCCGTTATAGATCTTTGTCTTCTAAACTCTCAAACTGAAGTTAGGACAACAAAATGCTCTAAAATCTTCGCTTGTTTTAGTGCACGGGTGTCAAACTTGCAGCGTCACATTGCCGTCACATGATATTTTGTGACATTTCCCCCCTTCGCGGAGCTGGGGTGGGCGTGGCCTGTGTGTGACGCATCCAGCCCCAGGCTGCCAGTTTGACACCTGTTTTAGTGCAAAAGCCAAACAAATTGCTCATAGTCCTTTTAATTATTTGTTTTTTCTAGTGATGTTTGCCCTGTCAGAAGTCACTTTCTTCAATGACAGCCTTACCCAGTTCCAGTCTATAAAGCCTTGGTGGGATATTCTGATGGACTATTTAGTACTAGCAATGCTGATTATTTCTCTTCTCTCAGGAACTCTATTAATCTCTGTTGATACCATGACTTGCCTTCCTCTGAATGATAAGCTAAATGAGACTTTAGCAGTTGTACCCAAGCCTCGAGCTGTGGATCAAACCCTCAGTGAAGAGTTTCCTGTGGCAAACAGTCATCGCTCAATCAGTCTGGACTACCAACAGTATCTATACATCAGCTATGTCTGTTATCAGAAAGTTCTGCCCTTGTTCTTGAAGTATTTCCCCTACTTTGCACTGGTCAACTCACTGTTCTTAATGGCAAGCAACAACTTCTGGTTCCGATATCCTAAGACCTCATCAAAGATTGAACATTTCTTGTCCATTCTTGTGAAATGTTTTGAGTCACCTTGGACCACCAAGGCTCTTTCTGAAATAGGTTGCCAGCACTTCCTAGGCATGTGCACAAATACTGTTAATGTGGGGTATCTAGGACAACTCAAGTCTCCTTCCTCTTTTCCCATCCTAGATTCAAAAGATCGGGAACTTGGCCAGGCCCTTTTTGAGAAGATCCGTAGATTCAGGGCACACACTGAAGGTGGTAGGATGATTTATAGAATCTATTTGGGACAAACCATCTTCAAAACGGCAAAGGTTCTAACTGTGCTAGGTTATACCTTCAACTGCGTAGGATCCATCTCCTTCAAGCATGTTTGCCTGGCAGACATACAAAACGTCATCGGCTACTCTACATTCATCTGTACTCATAGCATGGCTTTCATTCTACAGAAGTTGATAGCTACTTATATTTTTTTAATATTCCTGTATGGAGTTGTGGGGGTTTATTCATTCCTATGGCTTTTGTGGCAACCACTGCAGAAATATTCTTTTAAGCAAGTGCACGAAGACTGTTGTGTCTTTGATATCTCAGATGGACAGAATGATTTTGCTTTTTTGCTACACATGGCCGACCAATGTAATCAACTCTATTCATGGCGGCTTGCTAATTTCTTATCAGCCATGCACAAAAATGACGTGCTGGATGTAGTCCTCAGTGGTAAATTAGGAACTAAAGATAAGGCTGGTTCCCATTATCCTTCCCTGTCATCAGAATAAAACATATATGCTTGTAAGTAAATTAATAAGCTTTCTAACAGATCCTGAACAAAATATTTTATTGATTAAATAAAATTAAAGACCAGAAGCTGAGAATTTGTTTCAGGTACTATAAACATTCAGGTGTAATCTACTCACCAAAACAGAAGAAAATATTGAAAATTGCATATAATAAACAAGAAATGCCCTTTGAAAAGAATCCCAAATTAATTTAGGGCTAATACAATTCTTACCCCTTGCTAAAAGTTTTGCCTTACAAGAAGAGAAAGTTACATTAGAAGCAAGTCATATGATAATATGCCTAGAATGAAACATTTATCCCATGGGAAAATAAGTTTAGGAATTGATAAGTAGATAAAAAACCAGGTCATAAATTGACTATGGTGGGCTTTGAGTATAAAATAAAAGACCTGGCCTGACTGTTGTTAATTTATTGCTAAGTCCCTCAGCTTTTTATATATATATAAAAATATACATGTTTAGCTAGGTTTTGTAGTGGTGCTCCTTTGGAGCTGACTGACAGCCAACAGCTTGATCCACAAAAACACACTAAGACACAATAGAGACCTAGAAGATGAACAGATCCATGGAACAGCTGTCCTGCCCTACATAAGAGGTACTACAGACAAAATCAGTAAGATACTACACAGGCATCACATCAAGACTGCCTTCAAAACAGACAAAAAAATAGCAGCCATCCTGAGGAACCCCAAAGACAAAATTGACCTGGAAAACCAAGGCATATACGAAATTCCCTGTACATCATGCCTGGCCACATACATTGGACAGACCAATAGAAGAATAAGTACCCACCTAGATGAACACAAAAATGCAGTAAAAAAGCTGGAACACACCTCCTCACTAGTCCAACACATGAAAGCCACAGGTCACAGCATCAACTTCAATGGCACTAAAACCCTAGCCACTATAGAAAACCCCAGCCACAGAATCATCAGAGAAGCCATAGAGATTGAAAAAAGACCTGACAGCATGAATAGAAGAGATGATTCCACCAGACTGTCAATCATTTGGAAGCCTGCACTCTCAAATAGAAAGATCTCCACACCACAAGCCAGGCAAACACCTGGGCACAAACAGACTCTCTCTGATACCTCCAGCTCAAACACACCCCAACCAGGCACCCAGATAAAACCTAGCTTCCTAACAAATGACAGCCATCCTTTTACTCGGAGCCAAGCTGCATTAAAAGCCTCCAATACAGGAACAGAGTGTTGCCAGCCAATCAAAGCCACAAAACAGACAGAAGAAACTAGAAACACCAATCAAGCAGAATACAGCAAACTCCAAGACCAATAAACACAGACCAAGACTCCCAACCAATCAGGATGAAGGAAAAAACCATCCTGGGACAACAGTAGGCTAGCCTCAAATTTAAAACTAACGGCTGTGATAGCCTGACCCACATAGGAACTCAATACAGAAGCCTGATGATGGCAGATGAGATCCTGCTGAAACGTTGCTACAACTTTAAAAGCACAACTACAATGACGTGGGATAATACCCGAAGGAAACTGAACAGCATACAGACACACACACACACACACACACACACACATATCAGTGCTTCTTATATTACAAACATGAAAGGGAGCATCCTCTATAAATTGAAACAGAGGAAATGGAAAAGGAGGAAGTAGAGAAATGCCAATCCTGCTCCTCCAAAGGCAATAAGTGAGCAGAAACACACTGAACAAAATTCAGGCTAAATCCAGATCATACTCTAGTTCATTGCAAGTAATACTGTTATGGAAACTGGATAGACTACAACAAAAAAGCCAAATTCTCTGACTAAAAAAACAACATTGGAAAAGGACTTTTTTTCTTTCCTTTTAAGCATTATAGATTCATCAGTGAAATGAAGAACTGATAAATGTATGTCAGATGAATTTAAATTAATAACTCTTACTATAGGAGCTGGTTTTATTTTTAATTACTAACATGATTACTATGAGAGATTATGGGAAATGGGAAAGTCATGGAAGGAACATTGGAAATAAGGCATCAAGAGAGAAGAAAGAATTTGGTAATAAATAGCAGCTCAGCCCAGGCTGCAAAAAGCCTAGGAAGAAATTGATGGTTCAAAGGGATAAAAACCTTAATCAACCGCTAATGCAAGAAGATAGGAAATTTGCTGCCATTTCCAAGATTCCCTAATTTACCTTCAATATTTACATTAAACACACTTTATAGAAGTCTATGTAATTCTTGCTTCCTTGTCTGTGCCTTGCTGGGAAGGGCTACAATATCACCTGCTGAAAAGACTCTAATAAAGGTTTATTAGAAACTATGTTTCTGTGTACGTGTTTCACCCCAATGTTTATTGAGAGATAATTAATATATACCCAAAGTTGGAAATTTGTGTTGCTGACAATATTCTCCATCAGGGCAGAGGAAGGCACAGGATCAGCTCTCCTTGGCCTGATCCTAAGTAATAAGAAAAGCTTTGTTGAGGAAGTAAAAGTAGCAAGAAGAATAATCAGGTAATTGTAAGAATTCGTAATGTTAAGGGAAACAAAAAATGAGTTCACAGTCAAGATACATCTTGGAATCAAAGATACATCTTTAAACATCTTTAAACATCAAAGATACATCTTTAAACAGGTTGATTTTAATCTTGTAGACCAATATTCAATGGTGAGGGAAGCCTTCCCACCCCAGAAGATTGAAATATTTTGAGGAATATTAAAAAAGGCAGAATATTATATTTCCCTAAATGAGAAATGAGAAACATGTTTTTAGAGTCAGAAAGTAGCCCCAAGTATTTCTTAATAGCCCACAGCAGATGCCAGCACTTAAGAGATAAAGATCTCATTGAAAGACGAACCCAACTATCTAGATGGCTCTATTCATAAGCAAATCAAACACCACAGGTAGAAATCCATTAAAGACAGGATATTTTGAAACTGTTTGCAGCAAAGTTTGACAGCTAACAAAAGCAGAGTGACAGGATTAGAAGCATCTCCTCACCCAAGATCCAACGCAGAATGAAAGTTATTAGCTGCAATAGGAATTGCCCAACTCCCTTTCAGAACACAAGCCCCTTCACTGCACCCCCAGAGCAGTCCAAACTTCAAAGTCACAGAAACCTGGGAGCTCAGATAAACAGTAAACCAGAGGTTGACCAGAGGTTGATTAGCTCAGACAAGCACTTAAGCCCCTGTCACACTGCAGCAATGGATGGAAAGAGGATGTAAAACGGAGAAAAACACTTGCCATCCGTTGGTTAACGTGATGCTTCTGTTCTGTACTCACTGCCTCCGTTTTGCTTCCTCTCTATCCGTCCAGCATCCGTTTATGGACGTTTCATCCGCTCAGAAGGTTTTGAGCTGCTCAAAACTTTTGAGCGGAAAATGTATCCAATGTGTCCGTTCTGCATCCGCTAGGCATACGGGGGACATCCGTTCTGCATCTGTTGTCATCCGTTACGCATCCGCTATATCCGCTAGGCATCCGCTGCGCATCCGCACAACTCGAATCAGCTCCAGTGGTAAACGGACGCAGGGAGGAAGCGGAACGGACATGCAGCGTTAGTAGCATGGACGGAGAAAGGATGAAAGCGGATGCAGCACGCAAAGAAACATTTAAAACGGAAAAAA
The DNA here is from genome assembly GCA_015471245.1 of Laticauda colubrina. Classification (NCBI taxonomy): domain Eukaryota; kingdom Metazoa; phylum Chordata; class Lepidosauria; order Squamata; family Elapidae; genus Laticauda; species Laticauda colubrina. The sequence goes on along the minus strand of BLBF01000003.1, from coordinate 107,177,153 downwards.
TGTTCACAGAGGGGACCTATCTCGGATATTAAGGATGTCTAGAGAATGCCTAGAGGATGCAAAAGGATGCTTCCGTTCCGCATCCACTTTCCATCTGCTCTGCGTCCTCCCCCCGTCCGTTCCTTTCCATGTTATCCGCTGTTTATGCAAATTTTTGCCCCTTTTGAGAGCGGATAACAACGGATGGAACATTTTTCTTGTCCGCTGTGTCCTTTTTACAAACGTTTTGCATCCGTTGGGCAGTGTGACAGGGCCTTTAGGATTTGCATTTCTTCTTTTGCCTATAGAGCTAGCTATGACTCCTACATAACCCCTACATGACTCCATAGGAATCTGACAATGGCCAATAGAATATTAAAGGACATGTTCTTGCACAGGAAGAGTAAGCTGAAATACAAAGCCCAGAGAAGGTATAAAACCCACCCATACTCAACTCCATTCTGACAGATGCCCAGAATCACATGTGGTTCTGCTTCATCAATAAACCATCTTTCCAATCAATGTTTCCAGTGTCCTTTTCCCAGTTTGGAACTGAATCAGATGGATATATTCCTTCCAACAATGAGATGCCATGGCAGGGAAAAGGCTAATGGGAAAAGGCGCACAAAACAGATGCAATGCTGTTTTAAAAAATGAAATTCACCATGTTCAAAGACGAAAAGAATGGAGGATAGTAACAGAAGCTAAGATGATGCTACAAAAGGTTTAGTGCAAACTGAGTAAGACATGGAGGAGGTGGAAGGTTGCCAGTTCCTAGAAGTAATAGCTCAAAACTCATCACCCAGAAAAGAGAGGGATTCTCCTTTTCCTTCACCTTCCTTGGATGTATTTGAGCAGAACACAAGGAAGCAGCAATCTCAGAGCATTCCTTTCCATCATAGCCATCTAAGGAACTGGAAGTGGAAAAAAAGTAAAAAAAGATCACAGGAAGTGCGGGCTATTTTGCAGAAGCTTCTGGCTAGAGCATGTGGAAGACTTCACCGAAAGCAGCCAAGCCAACTGTGGTCAGGGACCATTACATATCTAATGGCCTCTTTCATCTCTATAATGGAACTCATGGATGCTTTTCATTAGCAGATTAAGAGTACATAAATCAGTTCAATTTCTGTGTGGAATGATTGATGCATAGTTACACTAAGCTCTTTGATTTATCCTTTCCTTTACATCCTGCCTATATGCTCAGAAATAGTGACCATTCTGAGTTAGTTTTGAGCACTAAAGGGATCAAGGTTTGGGAGATGATTTTCTTGGGCAAAATTGCTAATCCAACGAGCAAAAACTTTAAATATGCAACAGGATCTTAAGGCGTTCGAGCGATATATGATGCGCATATAGGATGCACTGGTTTTAAATGCAATTTAAATATATTTGTCATTATTTTCTACTCGTGTGTTTAATAACCTTTCCTTGTCATATATGAACTTCAAGACGTCCCTGGATATCTGTATTTAACCACAGTTCACTCATCCACAACAAGCCCCCGAGTTACGGCAAACCCCACTAACTAGTTCATAAGTGAGCCACAACGTTCAAGTTGATAAACGAGCCACGGTTGGGTTTAGTCGGGTGTGAAAACGCAGCTTTGAAGCGTTGGGTGGCCGCGATAAGAAACCCGAGGACAGACGGCCTCAACCTCTCGCTTGGCAGTCTCGCCAAACGTTAACCGAGATCAGCAACGGAAACCACCCGCCAGGCGCCTTCAAGACGCTCCGCAGGTACCGGGACTGGGAAGCCTGTTTCAGCCTTGCGCATGCGCGCGAGCCCTCCTGTCAGGCAAAACAAGCGTAGGGCAAAAAAGCGGGGCCGGAGGAGGAGGAAGAAGAAGAAGGAGGAGGAGGAGGAGGAGGTTGGAGTTACGGTGGCCTGGTTGGTTCGCACCGCGCCTGCGCGTTGCGGTGTTTGTGCATTCTGGCTGCGCGGCGGCGGCGGCGGCGGCGGCGGCTCCGGGGGAGGGGGGGGGGAAGATGGCAGCGTCCTCGTTGGAACAGAAGCTCTCCCGCTTGGAGGCCAAGCTGAAACAGGAGAACCGGGAAGCCCGCCGGCGCATCGACCTCAACCTGGAGATCAGTCCGGCCCGGGCTCGGCCTAGTAAGGGAAGGGAAGGGGCCCTGCTTGGCTATGGCAGGCCCAGCTTGGAAAGCGAACGGGGTTGGTGGTGGGGAGGGGTACGATGACGGGAGATGCCGCCAAGGAGGGTGGGAGGGACGGACGGGGCAGAAGGGAAGGAGCCGAAGCCTGGAGGAAGGAAGGAAGCTGGGAAAAGGGGAGCCCCAAGAACTGTGCCTCGATTTGGGAAGAAAAATAAAAGGGGAAAAGAGGGAGGAGTTTGGTAGAAAGAGATGTGGACAATGAGTGGAAGCCCCTGAGATGGAGATATCCAGGGTTAGGGGTCCCTGAAGCCCCCTGTCAGAGTGTCCACGGAACAGATAATCAGAGTTGGAAGGGACCTTCTAGGTCATCTAGTCCAACCCCCCTCCCAAGCGGGAGACCCTACACCATTTCTGACAGATGAGAGTCCAGTCTCTTCTTGAAAGTGTCAAGTGATGGCGCTCCCACAACTTCTGAGGGCATGTTAGAGGTGTTCACCCTTACGACCAGGTGAAGGTTTGGCTGAAGGGGGTGTCAACATGGACACGTCCAAGTTGTTGAGTGGGTGACGCACCACCGTATTTGCAATAAATGAGCTAAACGGGCTGGATTCACAGGACACCTTAGGGTGGTTGACGGTTGTCTGATTTATAGTTGGTGAACACGAATATGGGCAGCGTTCACATCAGTTGGGGCAGAGATGTGCACATGGATGGATTTTTTTCAAAGGACTGTGAAATCACACTAAGGCGGAACGGTGATTTGATGTAGAGTGGAGAGGAATGAAAGCACTGGACTGAGAATGCTTTCAAAGCTCAATTGTGTGCTTAAAAATATTTAGAGGCTCTCTGGAAGATTGGTGCCTATGTGTTGTCTGAAAAGAGTGAGATTCAAATTCCAGGCTAAATATAGGATGTTTTGTATATTCTGCTTACAAGTTTCCTACTCGGTTCTCAACAAGTCAGTTTAAAGCCTTAGCTCTTATACTACATACTCACAAATCTTGGAATTTTATTTTTTTTTCAAAATTTCATGCTGGTTTGATTCTGAATTGAAAGGATGATTCGTTGCATCACAGAAAATGGATGAGTTTGTTAAGTAGGACAAACATTTTGTTTGAATCCGGATAGTAATCAGATTAAGTATGATAACCAAGGCTTGTTCTTCTAAATTAAAAATGAAAGCTTATATCATGTACATTCAGATTTGTCTGTATTTTTAGTCATTTCCAATGGCTGGACATTCTCCATTTCTTTTTGACATATTGTCCTTTCCTTGCCTAATTCTTTGTGGACAATGCTGTTAAATATAGTATCCACACACCTGCTAGTGATAGAACTGATTCAGAATATTTGAAGAATTTTACTCAATTACATGACTGCTCTATCGTGTTTGTGTCGAGCCCAGATGCCTATAGAAAGTCCTATAGACCGTAAATTGCTTTTCTACTTTTTCTCATGATGCACTTAAACATGTCCATCATATTCTAACTGTTTCTGACTTGAAAAGCTTCAAATCTTATCAGATGTCCCCATATGGATTTGTTGCAAATCCCTAATAACTTTGAAATGGATCAAAATGTCTTAACAGTGGAAAATTAAGTTTTACAGTGCCAGTTTCAGTTATGAGGCTCATTTGAGGTGAATCCACCTAAAATCTGTTCATAGAGAATAGGAAAATTGAGTATTCAGAGAACAGAGATGGAATTGAGTATCCTGAGAGCAGAAATGGTGAAACTGATTCAACCAGAGTAAGTAAACTAAAATCTCAGATCTTTCTTCATTAGCCATACTAATTGAGGATCCTATGAGAAAGATGGTGGTTGGACTATTCTTGTGTGGAAAGATACTATGTTCATACAGTTTGATGTGCAAATAAAATCTAACTATATATGTGACTGCCATATGGATGGCAATTACATGAAATATATACCCATGTAGATCCCACACACATTCTGCATATCCCACAGGAATATTGGAATAGGAATTTTGCTCTTGGATATCAGTTTTAGATCCAGATTGATCTAATGCTTACTTTATTCCTGTTTAGGTTTGCTTGTGACATTCTAGAATCTTGGTTATCATTTGTGATAGCGTGTTCAATAATGCCTTGTAAATATTTCCAAAATCTGAACAGAGAAGCAAATTATGCCTCCTCCTCTACTATGAGTTTTATTGTAAGTGTATTGTAATATGATGTAACATAGCCAATGGTATTATAAATAGCTTGGTCTCTTACTAAACTAAAAGATGAGGTGATCTTCCTCCTTGCCCACTGCTGCACTTGTGTTTAGCAAGTTTCCCTGGATGGAAGTGCAAAATCGTTCTCCTGATCAGCAGGAGGTATGTGGGTTATTATTGAAATGATGGCAATTACAGTTCATTCAGAAAGTATTCAGACCCCCTTCACTTTTGTCAGTTTTGTGATGCTGCAGCCTGATTCTACACTTGTTGAATTTAATGTTTTTTCCTCATTAATCTACACTCAGTACTGACAAAGTGACAACAGAATTTTAGAAATGTTTGTAAATTTATTAAAAAGAAAAAAAATATGGGTATATCACATTGGTATAAATATCCAGACCAAGAGTGGGTTTCTACTGGTTCTGTCCACCTCTGTAGAACCGGTAGGTAGCTCTGAAGAGCAGCAGACATGGAACCGGTTCTATGTCTGCTGATGTTTTTGCCCACCTGCCCGCCTGGGCTCTTACCCTTTCTTTCCTGATTTTTCAACTTCAGCTGCCGTGTGAGGCATAGCTGCAGTTAAAAAAGCAGGAAAAGAGGGTTGTTTCAAAGGCTGCTTCTCTGCAGGCAGGGTGCTGATGACGATTTACAGGAGAGGTGCACTCTGCAGCGTGCAGGGAAGCACATCATAAATCACCGAACTTCATAAATCCCGAACCGGTAGTAAACCCTGTCGTATCCCACCCCTGATCCAGACCCTTTGCAATAACACATGAAATTTAGCTCTGGTGCAGTGGTGGGATTCAAATATTTTTACCACCGGTTTGGTGGACGTGGCTTATTGGCTTAGTGGCACGCTTTGCGTGCGTGCATATACTTTGCGTGCACGCAGAGGCATTCTAACTCACCACTTGCAAGCCTGCACGATCCCGATTGCTTCAGCAGCTGCCATGCAGCATTCTTCTGTGCTGTGCAAAGCAGCTGTGCTTCAAATTCAGAGGATAAAGATGAGTATGGGAACCTGCGCAGGTGGGTGGGCCCAACAGCAGAGCGATGGAGAGAACCGGTTTGATCTGCGCTGCTCATTGCTGCTCCCGGCTTGGCAGAACCGGGCCAAACCGGTACAATATCACCACTGCTCTGGTGTCTCCCATTTCTCTTGATCATTGCTCACATGTTTCTACATCTTGATTGGAGTCGATCTGTGATAAATTGATTGGACATGATTTGGAAAGATCTATAGAAAGCCTCATAGCTGACAGTGCATACTATAGCAGAGCAAAAGCCATGAGGTCAGAGGAATTGCATGCAGAACTCAGAGACAGGATTATTGCAAGGTACAGGTCTGGGCAAGGCTACAGTCACATTTCTGCTGCACTGAAGGTTCGAGCACAATGGCTTCCATAATTCTCAAATGGAAGAAGTTTGGCACAACCAGGAGTTTTCCAAGAGCTGGTCGCCCAGTTAAATTGAGCAATTGGAGGAAAAGGGCCTTAGTAAGGGAGATCACTTTTGGGGTTATTTATTTTGGTCACTTCAGTGGTCACTTTGACTGACCCCCAGAGATCTTGTGTGGAGATGGGACAGAGTTCTAGAAGAACAGCCATCACGACAGCCTTTCACTGATCTGGGCTTTTTGGCAGAGTGGCTAGACCAAAGCCTCTCCTCAGTGCAAAACACATGAAAGCCTTCTTGGAGTTTGCAAAGAAGCACTTGAAGGACTCTCAGACTGTGAGGAACGAGATTCTCTGGTTTGATGGAACCAATATTGAACTGTTTGGCCTCAATTCTAAACATTATGTCTGGAGGAAATCAGGCACCACTCATCACCTACCCAATATTATCCCAACAGTGAAGCATGATGATGGGAACTGGGTTGATGATGGGAGACATCATGTGAAGCATGATGATGGGAGACTGTTCAGGGTTGAAAAGCTGAATGGAACAAAGTACAGGGAATGAAAACCTGTTCTCAGTGAAAACCTGTTCTACAATGCTCAGGATCTCAGACTCAGCCAAAGGTTCACTTTCCAACATGACAATGATCCTAAGCACACAGCCAAGACAACACGGGAATAAAATGTGTGAATGTCCTAAAGTGATCCAGCCAGAGCCCTGACTTGAACCCTGTTGAACATATCTCTGGAGGGACCTGAAAATGGCTGTCCATTGACAGTCGCCATCCAACCTGAGTGAGTTTAAGAGGATTTGGAAGGTGTGCAAAGTGTGCAAAGCTTTCATATCCCCAAAGTATTGAGCCTGTAATTGCTGCCAGTGATGATTCAACAGAGTACTGAATGAAGAGTCTGAATAATTACGCCAATGTGATGTTTCAGTTTTTTTCTTTTTACAAAATTTACAAACATTTCTAAAATTCTGTTTTTTACCCAGTCACTTTCTAAATGCACTGTATACAAAAATTGATGGGACAAACTATTGGCTTGGGTTGGGAGGCTTAAGGGTGGGTATAGGAGCAGGAAACATCTGTGAACAACTCACATTTCTACTTTTAAAATCCAAAGTTCATATTTAAAGTTTATATTTATAGTTTGAAAATGGAGCCACTGAGATTCAAGGACAACATTTTAGATTATTTATTTAAGACCAGCAGCTCAGATATTTTTTATTTTTGACAAGAGACACTCCCCCCCCCCCCCCCCAAAAAAAAAAAAAACAGAAAATGAAGTTTCTGAACAAAATTCTAGTAGCCCAGTCTCTGGCTACAGAGGATTACATGTGGATCATCCAACATGTTATTGTTAATTCACTAAAACATAGAGTTGGAAGAAGCCCTGCAGAGTATAAGCAATAATAGGTGCAGCTAGGTTTTATGAAATGAAATAAGGCAAGAAGTATTTTAAACAGATTTGTTTGTTTATTAGATTTATAGTCTGAATTATTTCCATAATGTTGCACTTACTTATGCAGGGATTTTATTTCATTTATTTCCACAAACCTTATTTATGAGAGGATGATTGGCTGAAAGTCACCCAAGGAATTTCTGTGATTAAAAGTGGTTTGGAACCTGGGTTTCTTTGGCTCTACTCCAATATCTTTTGAAATGAGAATATACTTTATTGACAAATAATATTTATGAGGTATTTCATATTGAAGATATTAACCAGAACTGTGTATGCATTCCTGGCACATCTTTTTTTTTTTTTTTTTTTTATCATATGGCATCTACTTCACATGCTCTGAAACACATTTTCAATTTGAGTCTGAAGTAATTCATTTCCCTAATAATTACAGATAGTTAGAGAAATATAACATCCTAATTGGAAATTTCCTTGGAGTAATGATTCTCAGTATGTAGAATAAACTGGGTTTGTCGGGAGTTTTCTCTCTTATGTTTTTAATTCTGTCAGACTTGTTTGTTTAGATCTGCAAAAGCAAAATGAAGCCATTATTTACTTGATGAATTTCCCTTGATTCTTTAGTTTTCAATAGAGAACATTGGATTCTGAATTTTGTTTCTTATTAGTTGTAAGTTGCACACTGTATTTCTAAATGTGGATGCTACTTCTTCTTCTTTTAGAACCTGATAATAAATTTCTTGTACTGGTAACAATTTCATAGTAAACACATATTTCTCTAACATAAAATGTATTCATAGACAGCCATACCAGAAAAGTCAATTAGTTATCTTACCTAAAGGAAAAACAGTTAAAATTTATTTTTAATTCATACTTAATACAAATTTTGGAATTTCTAAGATTTAATTATCTTCCATTTCTAAACTTTATTTGTCCATACCTTTTTATGTAGCCCATATCCACCAAACTCTACCTTTAGCAATCAAAATCAGCTATTACATGGACAATGATCATAGTATATTTGATTCTAATATTATTATCCCCTCACTGAAGATCATATTGCATAGAAGATAATACAAAAATATATTAACAACACTTTGGATTTGATGAAAGTAATTCAGAATTATAATAAACATTTAAAATCATTCGATACAGAAAATACTAAAGTTTTACTTCACTAGTACTAATACATCATACATCAACATTGACAGACATCCACATGTATCCACTGAAGCATGGGCAGCACATTAAGTTTTACTAAACAAGCCTTTAAACACTAACCAACTTTTAAAATTAGAAATTAGATTACAAGGATGTCTTATTATCCCTGAAAGTTATTTACATAGGAACTATGACAAAACTATAAAAGAACAGGAATATAAACTAGTCTTTTACTGAATTGGATTATCTGAATTGGATCACCTGACACAATTACTCCCAACTTTAGACTTCCTGATATTGGATACAATCCCTATAATCTGAAACTGTAAACATTATGGCATGGCACCCCAATAATTACAGTCATAACAGCAATTTGGGTCTGATGTTGATAAAGGCTTTCCAGTTATTTTGGACCTCAATTGACAGAATCACTATCTGGGGGTTAATTGACTGTTTATTAGTGCTGTTGTTATGTAATCCTGAACTGCCAGCAGTAATTTTACTTAGTTTCAGGAAAACCCTTTCTAACATTGTATATGGATACAATATTTTCTCCTTTGTTTTTAAAGTTCCTTTCAGGAACTATCAGGAACTATCATTCTCCAGGAATTATCATTCTCAAGACTAGGTTGTCACAATAACGTATAACTTTCCTAGATATCTAGGATTTTTTTAAAAAAATATGCCACAGTGGTACAGTACTTTAAAACATTGTAGTCAGAGTTTGAAATCTACAATCCGTAATCCTGGTAATTAATTTTGCCACTAAATGTTAAAAGAATTGACTGATTCTTTTAACTTAAGAGAGTTTGAGTAAGTAAATAACCCAAAAATTATTTAACACAAAAATGGTGTTTGCTTCATTTATTACATAAACAAGGTAATGTCTACATGCAGCATGCCAATGTGAAAAAGTGTTTCCCTCCCTAGTTCAATTGCTTCAGTTAAAAAGTTGAGTAGGGCCAGTTGTGTGAATTCTTCAGTTAACAGAGTTAACTTGCACCAGTTCTTCCTTATCATTCTTTAGCATATGATGAGAACATGATAGAAGAGAAGTAAACCTATATACACTGTTTACATAATTAAAAGTAAAACTTCTATGAGGGTATGGCAGTGGCCTCATAACTGGATGTCCCAATTCACCTATCCAGGCAATAACCTCTGGCATTGCTTCATGCAGTTCTGTCGTGTGAATCAAAGAAATCTTAGTTCATCACTGAAAATCTCATCACACAGATGCTAAAGGAATATCAGGGCCAACTCGAAATAAATTTATGAAGGTCTCCCTCCATACAAAAAGTCATTGATACTCACCAGTCTGCAAAAGTTCTGGAAGCAGAAAGATATGATCCTGAAGAATAATAGTGATTCTTCCAACAAGACTCTTCCAAACTACTCCAAAAGCCCAGCATAGAATCATCCCCCTAGTACCTCAGAATGGTATCAGGGGATCTTCAGAGTGCTGGCTCTTTATTAAATCAGTGTTCGTGGCAACATAATCCAAAAAGCATGGAATAAAAATGGGTTTCGTGGGATTAGCAAGGCAAAAGCCATTTCTCAGTAAGAACATCGATGTTAGAAAATATGACAAGAGCAGGCTATATGTACAGTGGATATTGTTATCTCCATCAGAAACTAATACTTTATTTCATAAGCTGTTTTGTGGGTGGCTTTCTATCATTGGAAAATAAAACATGAATTTTATCTTGTGTTAGAGAATTTTAAAGGATTAATAGGCCATCTGTCCACTTGCTGAAACTGAAGTGGAACATGTAACATGATCGTGATTTCAAACGTACAAATCTATAAGAGAATCATTAAAGAACATTTTGAACCACCAATGTGAGAGAGTGATCACTAATTATAGGAAGCATTTCATTGTATCCACGGGAGTGATTACTTTTTCACCCTGGCATATCATTGTTTCATTCATGCTTATGAAATTTATGAAACAAAAACAAAACGTGAGTGTTATTTGTAGGTCACTCAGCCCTCCTTTGAAGGACTGTCTTCCTCACACAATAGGACCATATGAACCTGAGGTAATATTTTGAAGAAAAGAAGTGCAAAAATCCAGAAAATCCAGAAAGGGATAAGTAATTTTTTCATATCATTGTGAAGTGGTAGACCATGTTGTTGATGAAGTTCTAATAAATAGGTTCTGTCTGGGAAGGAAAGAAGAAAGACCACTGAAGGAATGTTATACTATGTAGGGAGCTGAAATCCACAGAGATTAATGGAACAGTGCTCATAAATACAATGGAGAAATTGATCCTGCACGTGTTTGATTAAGTTGTAGAGTAGATTCTTCACTTGTTTGATACATCTCATTTTCATCTTTCTGTCCCCTGTGTTGATTTCTCCCTACCTGAATTTCTTGAATTCCTTGTCCTGAAATTGATTTGAACATGAATTATTTTCATTTTGATGATTTGACTGTTTCTGTTGTGATTTATCGTGTTTTTTTCTTCCTTTTCCCAATCCAGTTATTGTGATCACTCTAAGCCCTGCTCCCGCTCCATCCCAACGTGCAGGTACCAGAACTTTTTATCATCGCAGCTTGGATTTCTTGCATCATTTATCTAATGCTTCTTTGAACTGCATAGAATTGCCACTTTTCTGCTTCTGTTCCAAATGTGTGTCTGACCCTGCTTCTTTCCCACTATGGTATTTTCCTTTACTACCTTCTATCTAGCCCTAACTCATCCTGACTGGCTAGACCAAGTGATGCATCAAGCCATGCATGAAAACGTGTTTGATTGTCCACAGCTGCATCTAGTTGCTTAGCACCTTCCTTTACTGATTATGTCAAAGCACTTTATGAAAACAGATAAAATTTAAATTATGTGTATTTTGGACCATGTCTTACCAACCTTCTTTCCTAATCCTTGCCAAATGTCTCTGATGGAAAGCAGCAGAAATACAGATACAGTGTATGTTAATATTTGGGTTAGAAAAAGCCACTCACTCCCTATAGGAAAACTAAGAAAGACTTTTCTAATGTAAGTGCAGTTGTCTCAGACAACTAATAGCAAACTGTCAGTGCTGTTGAGTTTGCTTAAGGGGAGAAAACCAAGATTGTATTTCTAATTAACCACAATTCTAGCCAAGATTTAAAATTGGAACTCGGAACTTGGCAGAATGTAAATTGCTTTAAGATTTCTAGGACAAGATGAAGAAATCTGAGCTGAACAGTAGGCAGCATCTATAACAATATATAAATGAGTTATGCTTTTGGTATTGCCATTTGCATTACCTTTGAAGGACTGTCTTCCTCACAACCTGTGGCAGCCACTACAAATAATTTCCCAGTTTGATTCCTGTTCAAATATTCCTTAATCCCTAACATATTTCCATGAGAGACCCAAGTATTTTGGGACCACTCTTTGGACCTACCTTCCCCAGTCCAATGCTTTCCAGGTGGTTCTAAATTCAGGTGTCGGACAAAGAATTCTGAAATGTGTAGTCTAATACATCTGGATAAAGATGGAAGTTGTGATGGGAGGTGTTAAGTGGAAATGAATCCTCACTTAACAAAAACAACACCTTTCGAAATCAGGCATGCATGTAATGCTACTTGCACAAATGATATTTCAGAATTTCAAAAGATGAAATTAAAACTATTTTATTGGCAACTTTTTAATAGAGTTAATGAAACTGAAGATTTCATGCCATAATTACATAACTACAGCAGAAATTAGTAGTTGTTCTGAAGCAGAAATTAAAATTCAGGTTTTTTTCATAGGCTTTCCGTGGTTTTATATGTTGGTAAAATGTTCTACACAAAGAACTACCCTCACTTGTTTTGCTTTCAGATTGACATTGTACTTTTAACAACATTACAGTGGTGGTACCTTTTGGAAAGTTCTGAGTTTACTTGTTCCTGCATTCCCTTATGTCTAAATGACAAACTTTGGGATGGGGGCGATTACATTGTAAATGTTCAGCTATTCATCTTGATTCAACTTGTCTTGCCATATATTCTCTTTGGTACATGTAAAAGAACTTCTTCATTGTCTGCCTTTAGCTACTGTAGCTGTGAAGTATGAATTAATTACTGTGGTTTTTCCTACCTGAGATGTAGCAGTCTTGCAGTGCTGAAAATTCAGAAAGACTAGCATGTTTTGTCTTGGGGAAGCTTGCTTACTAATGCTTTGAAGCCCCTCGGGCTGGGAATGTGTTTAAATAGATTATCACCCAGGCCTTCTCAGTCTTGCCTTTCACAAGCTCTTACCTATGCTTTTTTTTTTTTTTTTTTGCTTTGCTAACTGTTCTTTGCAGATATAATCCAGCAAAAAATTTAAACTTTTTTTATTGTGAAATAGATAATACATTAACATTTTTTTTCTGTAGGAGTGTGTTTTTTTAAAGTATTAATGCAGAAAAAGAGAAAGAAAAAATATATTTCTTCAACACAGTACAATAAACACACATATTGATGTAGTGGTATACAATTAATTTTTTAACATTTAAATAATATTACTTAACAGTAGAAAAAAATGGAACATTAAGCATATAAATTAGTTTGCATCGTTCAAATTTCTTAGTTCGGATTAGTTTCCAAACAAAATTCCTGCTGGTAAAATTCTTACGCAAATGTAGAAAGATTCTAAAGTTCTCTACACCATTGAAAGAGAATGAGTGGCCTTCAAACTTTGTGATTTCAACTTTGCTTCATTTAAAAATAATGTCATGCTCATTTCTTTTATTATCCTTTTTTATTTCCAAGCCATTGATATATATGTGAGCACTTTGTGAAATACAACTTTTAATCACCCAATCTCCAACAATTAGTTGAATCCAAATTCTTCCAAAGTATACAAGTTCGCTATTCATAAAATATGGTTTTGTTGAATTGTGTTTTTAAATCTGAAGAAATGTGACATGAATGTATGTTCATGAACCACTTTTGACCCTTTGACCCTCTCTATATGTATATAAATTTACATTTGCATTTGATTGGCTTAGAGACATTGTAGTTCTCTAAATAGATGTACGCAGGCAGTTAAATTCTGCCTAAGCCTAATTATGCTAGTTGAGCAGCTTGTAGCAAGGCAGATAAAACCCAAATTCCTTGTTAGTTTCAGGTTTTGAACTCATTTTATTTTAATCATTTATTATTTTATTAATTGAAATACTCAATTTCCATTTTTCCCTAAATATGAGTGCGTGGAGAGACTTCAGTTTAAAAACAACAACTTATGATTGCAGAAAAACATTGAAAATGTAATATGCTGTTCTATATCCCTAAAGTAAAGGCAAAGAGTATATTGTCAGTGAATTAGTTTGTAAGCAGGGAAGGAAATTTTGCTTGTACCACTAGGTAGAACTGGCAGAATCAGATTAATTTTATCTCAAACATATTGTTAGTCATTATCTTTACATTCGAACCTGGATTATCATACAGGAAATCATGCTTGAAATAGCATAGTTCTAAAAATCAGCCTTTCTTAACAGAGGATTGAATGAAGCAAACTGTGTTTTTCTTATTTATAAAGGTACTAGCAGGGTACCTGTGCTTTGCTACAAAACTATGTGATTGGGCAAGTTTTTGGGGAGGAAAATAAGGGGGAGGGGAATTGTGCCTCTGCCTACCAGCATCCATCAGTATTCATCCGGCTAGCATCCTGTCAGCGTATGAGAGAGTTCAGGACTGTTTGGAAACTGAAACAGTATTTGTTGTGTGAGCAAGAAGGAGGCAGCAAGGAACCTGGGTGTGGCTTAGCTCAACTGTTCTGTGGTAAAGCTGCTTGGTGCTGTGAAACTCCTCTCCTCTGCTTATGTTTTGCATTTGGAACAGATTTCTTTTCAGGTGGGGAGGTGGAGTAGAACTCCTTAACATCAGAGGGTATTAATAATAATATAGGAAATACTAATGGTCTGATAGTCATTTCAAAAAATCCTTTCTTAGTGAGCATCTAGAAGTCAAGAGGAACATACATGCCAAATGTCAAGTTTGTAGGCTTTACGGTTCTGGAGATTTTGTGATGATGCATGAGTGGTTTTTCGCTTTTATACAATATATATAGCTATAATTCAGCTCATATAAATCCATACAAAAGTAATTGCAGAGTAAATTCCAAGTTCAACATCATTCTAAGATTATCCTTTCCATTTCTGTTTTTTTTTTTTTTTTTGTATTGTGATTTCTTTAAAAAAATAATATTTTATCAAAATTTTTGACAACAAAATGGCGTGAGAAAGCGTGCCAGCTGAAAGCATGAATTGGATCACAAGAGCAAATTCAGTGCAGTTATGAGTTATGGACCAATTTGCTTCAGAAATTCAACATTACACACTTCAGAGCATATTTTTCATGGAAGGACCCGGCTTCGTCTTGTTCCTACTAGTAACCTATTTTTCCTGTAATACTCAATGAACAATAAAATGTTTCATCTTTGCAGAAACGAACAAGGAAACAGAAATTATACAGCAATAATGAATTTATATTATCCTGATTTCCATAATTTATTCATTTTTATCACTAAATTCATACTTCACTGTTCCCACAAAGAACAACAGCTGGTCCTTATAAAAATTACTCCATCACAGTATCCTTGAAATGCAAATGTTGAGGGAGGTAACACCACAATATGCAGAACTCCCACAATTGGCTAGAGGTAAGAATATAAATTGGTAACTTTTCAAAATGAGATGAAGACTGAGGAATTATTTTCCTTGCTATAAACAGACTTTGTCGGCATTTCTATGTACAGATAGTTATTCTTATTATAAATTGAAAAGTTCCCTCTTGCCAGTTTGTTGCATAGAGCATTATCCCACATCAATATTTAAAATAAATATAAGGCTACAAGAAACATTAAGCATAGGCTTAATTTTGTTCTCTATGTAAGTAATTAATCTTCTCTCCTCATCAGATATACATTTTGGGAGCATTTAATTTTGCAATCAGAGCTTGGTACCACAGTGAAACACTGTAATTGTAAGCTGCCCAGAGTTACCTTAAGGTAAGATGGGTGGCTAATAAATTTTATTAATTTTAAGCCAACCAATCAGCAAACCTTAAGTACCAGGAAGGACTCGGTGAAAATCTTTTGTCTCTAAATGTAGCAATAGACACAATTTGTGGATTTTATTTTTATTTTGCTCTAAATATTCATAAGTGCTATGCTACCAAGTATGCCAATGATAGTTGAAATGTCATTGCAAGTTCATTTTGGTAATCTGATGGAGATCAGTCTCAGGCATAAGTACCATTTGATGTGGGCCCCGAACTTTGAGACAATGTCTGAAAGCATCATCTTCAGAAATATAAAATAACCTCAAGAGCATTCATCCCATGAGCGATGAATAATAGTTTTAATGATGATGATGATATAGGAACTGTTACAGTATTGTAAAACATTGAAAACCCATAGATTTCTTACTCAAATTTATTTTGTTAACAGGTGTCAATGTTAATATTGATTCCCCCCACTATTTTTAGTGCATTAGCTTTAATGTGCTCTTATTTGGTATTTCAGAAATATGTTTCCATGTGACTCAAAACCTTTATATATTGTCATGTTTTCTTAATATTAAGTTAACTTATTTAAAGTAGCTATGTCATTATCCTAATGGACATCTCTTAAGTTCTGATGTTGAAATTTACAAATATAGCAAATTATTTTTATCAAATATAGCAAATTATTTTTATGTGTGTGTGTTTTTTTAAATAAATCTGTTCAGCACAGGGATGAGCAATTGCTGTTTGTAACCCCTCAGCAGTTCCATGAAGAATGACAAATTAGGGCATATTACATGAATAGAAAAAAAATCTACACATACAGAATAGGCAGGTTGAGACTTAGATTCTTTGTGGCAGTCAGTTTCTGTGACTTCTAATGCTGCAATCCTAAACATACTTACTTAAATATGTATCTTATTGAATTTATCAGGATTACCTTTGGATAGTTATATAGAGAATTACATTTGCAAGACGTCAAACCTACCAGTTTCTTATTTTACTGCCTGCTTCTGTTCACTTTTGAGATACATTATATTCTAATAACATGATTATTTTTGTGACAGATGTTTTATCAGAAGGCTGTCAGAAAAACTAGCTTTTAATCTGTCATCTGGGAATGGTGTGGATCTAGTTTTCCTTTTCTGGCTAGTTTTAGCACTCATTTTTTGAGCTAACATTTATTTAAAATCTCAGTGCCCCCTTCTTTGTATAGAGAAAGTAAACTATGATGACAATAATCTTTGATGATATGTGAAAAATGTGAAATGTACAGTACAACTGCTTTTGCTTTACATGATCTGACCATGATAATTCAAAATAGAGCAGATCTAAAAAGAATTTAGAATTGGAATTCTGTCACATGACTAGCTATGCCAATTAAAATGTTTTCGATGCATGCCCTATATCGGAGTCGCCAGTGCTTGCTTGCATTCTTGCTTTGCTATGCTTCTATTCTCCGTATTATATCTGCTTATGCCCATCATTGTAACTTTCCTTCCCATTTTTGTATTTGTTTGTTTGTCCATGTTGTGTTCTATTGTCCCTCGCCACTGGTAATCTTTTCTTCAAATATACTGCAGTGAATGACCTCTTTTCCTTCAGCATGTTTTTCTCCTTTGCCGTGGATTTTGTTTTGACAGATCTGTTTGCATGATCAAACTTTGAGCAGCATGCTTCTCGGATTCAGTCTATGAGTGTAATATGGTATAAGAAAGGGTTTGTAGTTTTCAGATCTTTATAGTGTTTATCTGAATACAAAGTAAAGTGAATAATAATAGAATGACATGGAAAATACCAATTAGGTCTGTTCGGTTACATGTCCACAGACATTAAAAAATTCTGCATGTTCTGAGTTATGTTTTAATATCTGCAGTGAGAGACCAGAGTAGGAGTGTCAAACTCAATTTCATTGAGACCCACATCAGGGTTGTGTTTGACCTTGGGGGGGGGCGGCGTGGGCATGGCCAGGGGGGGCGCGGCCAACTCGATGTCACTTGTGTTGTTGGGGGGTGCCTGTGGTGGCCTGAGCACTCTGCCAGTGAAAACAGGCTCCCAAGCTCAGTTTTCAGTTGCCATAGCATCCTGCAACCCTCTGCCAGTGAAAATGGAGCTCAGCAGGGCGTTTCACTGGCGGAGGGTTGCAGGAGACCATGGCAGCTGAAAACAGGGAGCCTGTTTTCGCTGGCAAAAGCACTGTGGGTCGGTCCTGTTTCCAGGGTGGTCCCGCCAGATATAAGTACCTGTGGGCCACATCCAGCCCCCGGGCCTTGAGTTTGATACCTTGTCTAGAGTTATCTCTTCCTCCTCATGATCTGTACATGATGCTTAACAGCCTTTTGCTTTTACTATGAGCATGCAATCTGATAAACAGACAAAAGAGGCAAACCTTCTGTTGCCTCCCGGGGGGCTTCAGTCAAGATAATTCTGTTGAAACTTCCTCATATGGATTGTATTTGCTAGATAGGCTTAATTGTGATTAACTCAGGTTTATTTAATATAGTTTTTCTGGATTTATATTGTACATTGAATAATAGGCTAATTTCATGAACTGGATTCACATTATATGCTAAGCTAAGATTGTGACTCATTGTGCTGTGTGAACCGAAAAGTAATGTTTCAAAAATAAGACATGGAAGAAAATGCACTTTAACCCCAAAAAACCACACTTTATCACATATATCTTGAACTTGTAGAAACAATTAATTGTCTTTTGAATGGAGAGGCTAATTTACAAATTACTACCTACAGTATATTCTTTTCCATTTCAAAGCCCAATCTTGGTTCTGTGAATTTTTTCATGTTAAAAAGACAAAAGTAATGAAGGTCAGTTACATTTCTACCATAATTTCATTTTAATGTAGTTACACCATCTAATTGGCCAGTGGTTTTACCTCCATGTTAGACATTCATGGACAACAAATAATTTCTTAAGAAGTAAATTGTTGCTTCTTAATTATAGGCACCAGCCAGGTTCCCAATTGCTTGTGTTATTGAAAGTATGTGAAAGAAAATCAAGGATGAGCCAAAGAGATGACTTTCTTCTTGAGTGGCCAGGGTGGGAAATATTGTCTCCACCACATTTTTTTTTTAGGTTTTCAACAGGATTTTTCAATTTATTTCAGTAAAGCCCACAAGACATAGATTACAAGGACAGAAAAGAAAACTAATCTCTGTAAAAAAATTATGTTCAATAACATGGAGGCTATACAGTAGATATTTACGTCTCTTTAGAGCTAAAACAAAATCAATGTTTCTACATTTTCCTGATTGGAGTCTTTTCATTTCCTGAACTTTTTCCAACTCTTCTTTTTGAGGTATGGTGACTGGAACTTCTAATGTGCTCACATTTTAAAGTCATATAGGACTAACACTATATTGGCAGTATTATTTTCATCGAATATGAAAAGAACTTCGACTGTTCAAATGAAAAAGTGGAGATTTAACTATTCAGCATATGGCAAGTAAAAAACAGTGATCACCTAACGGGCATGCCAAGATCAAGATTTTAATTTGTTTATCCTTTGACATTTATCTTTTCATTTTTCTAATCTTAAAATAAAAGTTATGTCTTGAATCTTAGTAGCCTTCTGTTTATATATTCATTTATTTCCTTTACACTGACTTTTTAGATGTCAGGATGTATCAATTCCTCTTCTTCATTGATGGAGATACATTTAGTCTATCAAATAGAGTTTTTGAATGTGCATATTGAGTCAATGGACAAGTTTCTGCCGTTTTCTTGACACAATTGCTTTCTTCCTGGGGCTTAGAAGGAGCGACTGGCTTCCCAACTGGCTTTGTGCCTAAGTCAGGACTAGAACTCACAGTCTCCTGGTTTCTAGTTCATCATCTTAATTTCTGTATAAAATTGGCTGTAATATTGAGAGTAGGTGTATTTATATGTTTTCCAGATATAAGGAACTCTCTCCAAATGTTTTAGTCATTTTAGCCAGGGAAGACTTGTTCCTGGAGTTAACTGAACTTGAATGATAATCCCTCAGTTATTTTGGTGTCCTAATTTATTAGCTTTTAAAAACACTTATATAACTACTTCTTGCAAAATATCCACAACAAAATATCCACAAAACATCCACTATCTATTTCACATTTACTGTTTTTTTTAAACTGATCATTAAATAGATGGCTTTTTTGAGCATTTGAAAATGTACTCTTAAATTATGACTCTGTTATATTCATTCCAATTTTCTTTTCAGCTTTACTCCATGTATTTTGTGGGTCAGATCATATATTATAATGAAAAATTATTAATTTATAATTTAGATTTTTGAGACAACCCATTCTGCAGTGACCAGGCAGCATTAATTTGAATACCAAGATATCTCAGCCCCAGAATTTATTTCTTAATCTGTAATAAAGGGATAATACTTTACAGAACAGTGTAAAGTTTAAGGACATAATATATATGGAAGTATTTTAGTAATACATGTTGGTGTCCTTTTTACTAGAGGCCCAGTGTTCTTACAAAAACATTTGTAACCTTCAGTGGGTTGATAGAATGTTTTTATCAAACAGAGATTTTTAAAAAGAGAAAATAAATGGCATTGATTAATGCTATTGGCCAACTTTATTCTTTGTAATACTTATGTTCTTGTTTGAAAGCCATTTATTTTCCTTCGCTTCTGTTGTTGAGATCGTGTTCAAAGAGCAGTTTGGAGCCATGGCCAGGAAAGATTTTATAGTTGTGGTATGTGCTAATTACACTTGTTCCTGGGCCAAGAGACATAATCACCTTCTGAATGAATACTGCAATGTGCTTTTCATGATCCTATCCTTGAACAGCATCTGGAAGTGGCAGCAGGTGCAAGATGCAATGGTCTAGGCCCGTGATGGCAAACCTATGGCACGTGTGCCACAGGTGGCATGCAGAACCATTTGTGCCAGCACGTGAGCTGAAGGCAAACATACCTCACTGCACATGCACGAGTCTCACAGCTGATTTTTGGTTGGTTTGAAGCTTTTTTGGCCTCCTAGAGGCTTGAAAAAAGCCTCTGCAGGACAAATAGGCCTACTTCATCACTTCCTGTAATACCGGAAGTGCCAAAACAGGTTTATTCAGCCTACAGAGGCTTTTTTCAAGCCTCTGGGAGGCCAAAAAAGGCTTCAAAACAGCCAAAAATCAGCTGTGAGGCGCAGTGCAGGTAAAGGGGCGGTGGGGGGCGGTGGGGGGGATTGCGCGCACATGCACGAGAGGTATGTGGGGGCTGCGCATTGCCTTCTGGGTGATGGCATGTGAGCATGTGTGCACTAGCGCGCATACAATTTTTGGCACAGAAGCCCCAAAAGGTTAGCCACCACTGGTCTAGGCAGTTATTTATTTATTACATTTGTTGTCCATCTTTCCACAAGGCAAGTCATATAAACTCATTATGTCAGCTTCTTGATTGATGCTTATTTCATCTCTACTCAATGCAGTAGTTACCAGTGTGCTTCTGAGATCATTTCAGGTGGTTGTAGAGACTTATAAAGCCCTGAATAAGATGAGTTTGGGTAATTTTAGGGATTTTCTCTCCCTGATTGTGTCTATCCATCCCATCAGATCCAGCAGGACTTTATTAAAGAATGTCATTTGGTGGAATTCAGAAGAGACCTTTTTCTGTCATTGTACTCATTCTTCAGAACATCATTTCCTGGGGATTAGATTAGTCCCAAAACTGGTTGCTTTTCATACAGCTTTAAAAACCAGATTATGCCACTTCATAATCAGAATTTGTGACAAAAGTCTATTGAATGGTTATGTGAATGATTCAGATGGGTTTTTACGTTGGCTGCTGATTTCATATTTATTGGTTGTTGTATTTTTTTCCATCTCCCAGAATATTGAATGGGTGATTTTACAGACATAGAAGAAAACCTTAGTTCTTGACCAAGATAGAGCCATTTTCACAATGACATAGTTGAAAGCTCTGGCTTGCACACATGGTTTTTACTGTGCAAAGTAGCAATAGTATTTGATATTTAGAAATAGCAATGTTAACCTGATAAATGAGAAGTCAAGATAATAATAAACTTCTAGGAATTCACACCCATTGCATCTTAACCCAGCAAAATGGTTCAGCCCAGGAATTCTTAGTGTGCTATCAACTCTTGGTCTAACTCTCCTCTTCTTTCTCAGCATTGCAGCTTCCCTTAGCCAACGATGGCAGCAGCCGTTCTTCCTCTTTGGAAAACTCACCCCAACACCACACACATCCATCACGCCCTCGAAATATTCTGGGCCTTCCTCCTCAGCCACCATTCCTCATGCACAGGAGCATGGAGAGGTAAGCACAGGTAGAGCAAAGAAGCCAAGTGGTAGTAGAACACTCAACTTAATTTTTCTCATGTTTTTAAGAACTTTTGACATGCAGTTTCTGGGCTTATATTCAAACTAGGGGAGGGCGGTTTACTAAGAGATGGGGAGAAGCTGTTTATAGCACAGCTTTTATATTGCTTTAATGTCTAATGAAATGGAAATGTATGTCACCAGTATGGCAGCATACAGATGGTCTAATCTATACCATAGAAGAAGAACTTGCAATTATGTGCCATTATGATGTTCAGTGACAGCATGTTGGGGTGGGGACTGATCATGATATACTTTGGCATTGTTGCTTATTTAATTGTTTGATTGCTGATGATTTGATTGCCTCTGAGTCACTCTTAACTCCTGGTAACTATTGTATATGGACAAATCCATGTTCCTTTGGTAATATTTTTTGGGGAAATGGTTTGCCGTTGCCCTCTTCCTTGGGTTGAAAGTAATTTGTTTTATATTTTGCCACAGTCATTGCTGACTCCCTGTGTCTTACATCCTCACCACTCATAAGTGAGATTAGAACCAAGCAAGTCATTACAACCCATAATTTCTTTCCACAGTCAGAATGCCATCATAGTAGGCAATGTGTACTGTCAGGGCTTATATTTGGCAGAATGTAAAAAGCAGATCTTTCAAACTCATCTTAAGATATTTTCAGTAAATGTAGTATGTTTCCTACATATTGGAATGCAGCTTATTGTATTTGGTATGTTATCTGTATTAGGCTCCAGGAAGTTTAAGAGCATCTGTCCCTGAAAGGGTGTGCCAGTTTGGCTTATTTAACTGGGCCTGCTACTTATTTTGCATTCACCAGTTAAGTAAACATTCATGACAATCTGCATTCTTCTTTACAGCTGGGATTGATTTTGAGGGCTTGTTGTAGAACTGGCTGATTTTGTCAAGAAGTTTGAATGCAAAACTTATTATTCTTTGTAGAATATATTATTCTTTTCCTTCTTTACATAATTATTCGGATACTGAGCATGGGAGATTCATAATAGGCCTATGTATGCTCTTCTTCATAGTATCTGTTCCTGGAGAGAGAGAGAGGGAGGGAGGGAGGGAGGGAGAGAGAAGGAGGGAGGGAGGGAGGAGAAAGGGAGAGAGAGAGAAAGAGAGAGGGAGGGAGGGAGGGAATATTGATACAGTCCCTTGTCAAGGATACAAGCTGCCATAAGTTCTTTAGCTTTTCTTTCTTTCCTTTCCTAGCATAGAAATTGATCAAAAGCTGCAGGAGATCATGAAACAAACAGGTTATTTGACCATTGGAGGCCAGGTAGGTTGAATTCATCTACCCTGCTATAAACAAAGTATTCCCAGCCCAGTATCTGATTAAAGCTGATCACATTTGAGGTCGGAAAATCATGATAAGGAACTTCACAGTCAAATCTAATGTGGCACAACCTACATTCTTGCATATAGGATTTGTGGGTTGTCCATCTTATTCTTTTTGTTGCATTTCATGCAGTATATTTTTCCAAGTTAATATTTAGCTTTCAGACAGGCATTTTAAAGTTCTGTGAATTTCCACTTTAGATTGGCAAGTTAATGTGGCTTTATAAAGGGTATTTTATAGGAAGAGATAAGAGATATAGTAGCTTAAAATACTTTGCAGCCTGATGACATAACAGTTGACTGCAACTAAAAGTTACCATAAAACGGTCTTCCCTTTTATTAATATTTACTATATTAACACTTGTTTGCATCTTAAGGTATGTGTCCTCATTTCCTACAGAGATATCAAGCTGAAATCCATGACCTAGAAAATCTTGGTGAGATTGGTAGTGGGACATGTGGACAGGTGTGGAAAATGCGCTTCAAGAAGACGGGGCACGTCATAGCTGTGAAGGTGAGGTAGATATACTTGAGTTTTGAAACTCAAAACTCTTAAAAGAATAAGAAGTCTGGGTTGAAATGGCAGGAATTCACTCTGAATACAGCTTGTATGATTTAGGAGAGACAGGTTGAAGAGATTTACAATAAGTGTTTTTTGTAGATAGAAATCAGTGGTGATCATTGGACAAACAACAGAAGTGCTCACCATGAGGGAAGGCATGTACAGTGTATCTTTCTTTTTTAATGTTTCATCTATCCTCCATGCTCAGGGGTGCCCCATCCTTTTTTTCCTCTCCTTAGCAAATGCGTCGTTCTGGTAACAAAGAAGAGAACAAAAGGATCCTAATGGATCTGGATGTGGTGCTGAAGAGTCATGACTGTCCCTATATTGTTCAGTGCTTTGGGACTTTCATCACAAACGTAAGTGGACCCAGTGCTTCCATCTACTCTTATTTTTTAAAAAAGCAATAACTTGATCAATATCTCCCTTCATTTCTCCCCTTTTTTGTCCATAGACGGATGTTTTTATAGCCATGGAGCTAATGGGCACGTGTGCAGAAAAACTGAAGAAACGCATTCAAGGACCCATCCCTGAGAGAATCTTGGGAAAGATGACTGTGGCGGTAAGTGTCGATAATCTCTGGTAACCTCAAATAAATGTATGTATGTTGCTTGCAAACATCAGTACAAAAAAAAATATTTTACAGATCTCTCTCTAGATTTTAAGTTGTGAAAACTGTTTTGTGCCTCCTAATGATCCTCATGCATTTTCCTTTGGAATTTAAAATATTCCTTGGTGCGTGTGGGTTAGTGCGGGTGCATCCCACCCCTTCATGGAGACTGTATGAGCAGCTTAGAGGAAGTGCCAATTAATGAGTGGCAATATGGAAGTTGACAACTTAAAACATCAACCTAAACATTGAGGGGAAAAAAAACTGGTTTACCACCATTATGTCTGCTGTAGTTTTCAGGCTACAGTTGACCAATTTGAATGAGTATTATTTAATCAGAATAAAATTGAATAAAATCAGTGTAGGAAGATTGTGCATCTCTCCTACCAAGCAGAAATACTAAAAGTGTAGTTTCACATGTATCCCTCCTCTTTTTAATAATGACTTTGATATTTGTTTTGTGATGTATATGGATAAAAGGTTATGCTGTAATAAGTTTAAGCATATTAAGTTATGTAACTGAAACTCTGTATTCTGCATGATTACATAATCTTCCAAGTGAGTGACTAACCTTTGCTTTCCAAGTAGCAAATGTCTTCATAGAAATTGAGTTTTGCTAATCCTAAACAAATGCTAAAATTACTTTTCCTACAGTGAGTCATTTCTTCGATACTGATTTTTTATTTTTTTTCCTCCCTCCCTAGATTGTGAAAGCCCTCTATTATTTGAAAGAGAAGCATGGTGTCATTCATAGAGATGTGAAGCCTTCCAATATTTTGTTGGATGAGAGGGGACAAATCAAGTTGTGTGATTTTGGGATCAGTGGGAGGCTGGTCGATTCAAAAGCCAAAACCCGGAGTGCTGGTTGTGCAGCATATATGGCGGTAAGGATTAGAGACATGTTTAGGGAATATCTTCAGGTATCTTGCCGTAATGTTGTAACCTTTAATGTGTGCCCAATTTGTTTGCCATATCAATTCCTTCATCAGCTTTCTTTTCAACAGTATTCTGGACTAGGCCCGTTTAGATTATATCAGTACATCTCTGCCTGAGGATGTCCCCTTGGAATCAGAATCACACATCTGGTGTGCCATGAGAATACAGCCTAAGATTATGCAATTGTAGTTCCATTGTTTCTTTTTCTATATTTGGGGGTTGTTTCCTAAGTGCAGGTAAGAAATTAGCAATCAGTTGCTTTTTCAATGGCTTTTTATTTTTTGTTCTTAGCCTGAAAGAATAGATCCTCCTGATCCCTCAAAACCTGATTATGATATCCGTGCAGATGTGTGGAGCCTGGGCATTTCCTTGGTAAGTTAAACTCTCTTGGCTTGTTTTTTTGATGGCAATTGGGCAATCCATAGCTTTCAGTCTGCCCACATTCCTCAAAGATCTTCTCTGTAGCCCATGTAGATGCCAAAGCTTTTAATTAAGCCTTGCTAGATTCTCGGCATGCTTAAATACTTATTCACATGCACAGTTTATTATTTACTAGATGGTAGCAGTTTTTAGAGCACTTTATTTTCTCTTTCTAAAGTGAAGAATGCAAAAGCAAAGTTAAAAATATCTTAGATGAAAGCTGAACTTAAGACTAACATTACAGAAGACTTTTGTGACTTAGGGTGGTTGCAACAATATTATGAGATTCAGTGATATTGTGGGATTTCAGCCAGTTTGATGGAGGAGATGCCTTGGTCATCATGTGAAGAGGCCTGAAAGGAGTCTACTTGCCATATCAGAGATTCCAGTGAAACAGCAAATGATATGTTTCTTAATACCTTATGACACAGTGAACTAAAACTCATCCTATTAAATGATACTGCAAGAGAGGGTGATATTTTTTCTGCTAGCTTCTTTCAACTTTTAATATTTGCCATTTCTTCTCACGTCACGTTCCAATGCAGGTTGAGTTAGCTACAGGGCAGTTTCCCTACAAGAACTGCAAAACAGATTTTGAGGTCCTCACCAAGGTTTTGCAGGAAGATCCTCCTCTTCTCCCAAATAACATGGAATTTTCCGTGGATTTCCAGTCCTTTGTAAAAGACTGGTGAGTAAATAGTCTCAAAAACAACTTGCAGTAAGTAGTTAATAATTTTGGGAGGTAATGGTCAGAATATGTAGAAAATGGGCCCACTCCAGCTCTGTCAGGACCCAGGAAGTTTACATTGTCTGTCACAGTATTGTCCTTTGGAATAGTAACCCCACAGAGGTCTGAATGATTCTCATCCTGATGATGTGCTAAAAGTCCTTGAGGACATGGCTGTACTCCCAGGCCTTGGGGTAGAGTGGTGATTGAGCCCCTCCCTGTTGATTGCTTTTTCTTATGCATCTTCTTCTCCTCTGGATATCTATGTTAACTTATTATTGTTTCTCACTTGGTGGATGTCACCAAGAATTGTTTGGAATTGGGCAAAGTTAATTATATATAATAAAACAATAGATCACTGAACACAGTTTTATTTGGTCAGTCTGGTAATGTGCTTTTGTGAAAAGGTGAACTCAAGCATCTTTGTCATTTTTCCATAAAATTAAATCTCATCTCAGCCTTCCAGCTCCCTTTGCACAAATTGTGGGCTATTTCACTAGTTTCTGTTCTCTCTTCTCAACCTGTTCATGGCTCCTGCTTTTTTCCCTTGGCCTTTGTCTTGGCTAAAGCCCATGTCCCACTGCACCAACGAATGCAAAGAGGATGTAAAACAGACAAAAAAGCTTGCCATCCATTGGAAAACGCGATGCATCCGTTGTGTACTCACTGCATACGTGTTTCATATGCTCTATCCATCAAACATCCGTCTACTGCTATTTTATCCGCTCAAAAAGTTTTGAGCTGCACAAAACTTTTTGAGCGGATGAACTTTCCGCCGCGTACGATCTACATCTGCGACACATACGGGCAACAAACGTTCTACATCCGTTGTCATCCGTTAAATGTCTGCTGTATCCTCTCGGCATCCTCTGGACATCCCCTCAACTCACATCCGCTGCAGCTGAAAGTGGAAAGAGGGAGAAAGCGAAAGGTACATGGAACGTCCACACAGCGTGAGGAGCACAGAAATAGAAAGGATGTAAGCGGATGCATCTCGTATATAAAGCATTAAAACGGACAAAATGTTCATATATGGGACGTATCTTGGATATTTAGGATGTCTGGAGTATGCCTAGAGTATGTGGAAGGACACCGAACGGAAAACCGACATTTCCTATAAAAAGGGGAAGGAAATCACCTGGATCTCACTATCAGTCCAGCAGCCGTGGTGTACAGACCTCTTCACCCTTGCTCTTGCTCTTCTACATCATCCATTGATCTTCACCATGGATCATCACACACTCCTTATGGTAGCTGCCATCATTCAAC
The DNA here is from genome assembly GCA_015471245.1 of Laticauda colubrina. Taxonomy (NCBI): domain Eukaryota; kingdom Metazoa; phylum Chordata; class Lepidosauria; order Squamata; family Elapidae; genus Laticauda; species Laticauda colubrina. The sequence continues at coordinate 107,149,763 of BLBF01000003.1, read as the reverse complement.
ACCAGAACCAAGCCCTCTTCAGACTATTTCACCTTTTCTACGCAAGAAGAAGGGCTCTGTGGGTCTGAAGATGGATCGGGAGAAGAGTGGAGTTTGGATTCTATGACAAGCTGATGGTGGAGCTGAGGAATGAATACACTCATGCATTCCAGCACTTCATGAGGATGCCACCAGCCATGTTTGACGAAGTTGTGGAGCGTCTGAGACCCAGGTTGACCACGGCAAACACCAACGTCCATCCCAGCCTGGACCCTGGACTGAAGGTGGCACTGACTCTGCGCCACCTGGCCTCTGGAACCACATACAAAAACATGCAGTATGCCTGGAGGGTGCCACACAACACCATCAGCAAAGTGGTCAGAGAAGTGGTGCAGGCCATCATCGAAGAATACGTGGAGGAGCTCCTCCAGTGCCCCACCACTGAAGAAAGCTGGAGGAAACTTGCAGAACAGTGGTATCAGAGGTGGAACTTTCCCCACATCGTTGGAGCCATAGATGGGAAGTACGTGGCCTGCAAAGCTCCACCCAACTCAGGGTCCAATTATTTCAACTACAAGGGCTTCTTCAATATCATCCTCTTTGCCATTGTTGATGCTGACTACAAGTTCATGTACATCGATGCTTCAGGCAACGGGTCAGCTTCAGATAGCCAGGTATACAACGCCAGTGACCTCAAGGATGGGCTGGAATGCAACCTCATCATGGGTTTTCCAGATCCAGACCCCCTACCCAATGACATACAAGATGTGCCCTACTTCATCATGGGTGATGACGCCTTCTCCCTCAGAACCTACCTCTACAGTTCCAGATACCTCACCCGTGAAGAGAGGCTCTTCAACTACAGGCTGTCCAGGGCAAGACGGGTGGTGGAGAACGCCTTTGGCATCCTGGCCAACAGGTTCCAGATGCTTCTCACCACCATGCAGCATAACCCAGAGACTGTGAGGAGCATCGTGGAAGCTAGCTGCATCCTGCACAATCTCATGCGCAACTGCTACCCAGTGTTGCAGAACAGGCTTGTGGACCGTCAACAAGGGAATGGGGACATGGAGCCTGGTGAATGGAAGCAAGGACGAAACCTGATAGACACTGTGGATGTTCAAGGCCCCAACAGAGCTTCACATGAAGGGAAGAAGCAGCGCAACCTCCTGAAACACTGGTGCAACTCCCCAGCTGGAGCAGTGGAGTGGCAAGACAGGATGGTAGATGCTTAATGGATGCTTCCTTGAGCCTGTCTCATCACACTGATGAGATTGTGCCATATATGTTGAGTGGCCCTACAATGAATAGGGCATTAATAAAGAGCTTTGTTTATTTTGAAATGTGTTGATCAATGAATAAATTGTTATTGATAATAAAGTGCCATATGTGTGACAGCTGGGAGGGTGGACCATACAGTCCCACTATGCTTGCACTGGAGGTTTATCTATCCCACAACTATCCTTACCCATCCCACAACTATCCTTACCTATCCCACAAGCATGCAAAGGCTTAACCCTTTTTTCAAAGTTTTCACCAACACTTTATAAAGTAAATAAAATGAACCAAGTGTGTGAAGCAAAGATAACCTTTATTAACAACTGTCTTAAGTAAACTGTATGACTTTATTAAAAAAGCAGAATGAACCAAGTAAAGTGTCTTTAAGCAAAGATAAGGTGAACAGGTAACAACTCAGTGTCTGGCACTGTTCTCAGTCACTCTGAGTCATGTCCATGGTCTCAGTTGTCGAGCGGCCAGGGACTGTGGAGGTGGCTGTGGCTGGAGTGCTGGTCTGAGGCGCCATTGGGGTGCCTGGCTCCGAGAGTACAACAGGGGATGGTGTGTTCAGGAAGCTCTCAGAGAGCTGACTCAGTCCCGTGAGATTGAGAGGCCCTTCCTCAAGGACCTGAGATGTCAGGCACAGTACTGAAGACAGATTTTCTGTTGAGGGGCTTGGCTGTGGGGTGGAGGAAGGAGGAGTGTAGTGGGGCTGTCTGGTCTGCAGCTGAGCGAGGTGAGGTGTCTGTGGCGTGCGACGTACCTGGGCCTGGACTGGGAAGGGATGCCTCTGGTGTGGGAAGTCCTGGTACTCATAGCCTTGGTAGGTGAAGGGCTGTTGAAAGCTGTGGAAGGGCTGTGATATCGCCTGGGGTGGAGGAGCAGACCTGGTGTGGGTCGGAGCAGGTTCAGCTGGGCCTGGAGGGTGGTGCAGCAGTGCTGTGATTTTCTCCTTCATCACCTGGTACTGGGCCTCGGGCAGGTCCATGAGGGTCTGGCTCACGTACGTGATGAAGGGCTTGCGGTTAGAGGATGGCATATCACTGTGGACCAGCTGAGAGAGAAGATCTTGATGGTGTCCCTGATCTCCAGCAGGACAGTGTGGCTCTGGCCCTCCAGTCTGCCTCTCTGCCTGCTTTCTGTGGAGGTGGAGCTGGGGGTGGGTTGGTCTCTGGCTGCTGTTTCTTCTTGCTCCATTTGAGACGGGATCCTCCACGTCCTCTGGCATGGGGAGTGCAGCTGTCGGGGGGGTCTCTGCTGTGGGGACCTCCAAAGACACCTGCCTGGACAAGGTAGCTGTCTCCTGGCTGGAAGAGGACTGGTTGTCTGTGGGCTGTCTGAGGGAGAGGGTTGACAGAGGGGCTGCTCCTCGGTGGCAGATCTCACCCTCCAGGAAGCTGCACTTGGCCATGACGTACATCTCCCGGTCAGTGAGCTTGACAGTGGCCTGGCCAGATTTCTTCAGGTGCAGCTTGCCATACCAGGTGTGCATGTGCTTCCACCATCCCAGGAGTATGTCTGAAGTGTAGCCCAGGCTTTCTGCCTTGTCTCTCCACGTTTCCTGCTTCCTCTTGGTGTTGCAATAGACACTGTGGCCCTTTCTCCACAGGTAGTCGTTCTCCCTCAGCCATTCCAGCACCTCCTCCTCATGGTCCTCAGAAATGGAGTACTGTTTCTCTCCCATCTCCTTGCCTTGCCTCTTCCTCCCTCTGGCAGGGCCTTCGGGGCCTTCAGCAGCAGGGCTTTGAGGGCCTTGGGGCTGGTCCATCACAGCAGCAGCAGCAGCAGCAGCAGCAGGAGAAGCACCAGCACCAGCAGGAGAAGCACCAACAGCACCAGTAGGAGAAGCACCAGCAGCAGCAACACCAGGAGCACCACCAGCAGCAGCAGCAGAAGCACCAGCAGCTTCAGAGTCAGCGCCAGGGGGTGGGATGGTGGTTCTGTCCTTCTTGCCAGGGCTGGCAGGAGTAGGCACAGGCTTTCTCTTCTTCCCTGACTGTCGAACCATGGTGTTCTTTCAAGATGTCTCCGGCAGCAGGTCTTTCCTCTGAATGCTGACTGCTTGCGAGCTGCATCCTTTTATATCCGCGGAGCTAGCGTAATTCATCCTCCCCGCATGCGCAGTGAACGCTTTGCATCCGCTACGCATCCGCTATGCATCCTATAGGCGTCCGTGATGCATCCGCTACGCATCCGCTACATGTCCATTTCGCTATTCTCCCCCGGAAGCCCTGTGGATGTGTCATCCGCTTCCATCCACTAGGCTTCCTACGAACATCCGCTTACCATCCTCGCTACGTACTACCCCCGTCCGTTCCTTTCCGTTCTGTTTATGCAAATTTGGGGGACTTTTGAGAGAGGACAACAATGGATGGAGCCACCTCTGAAATTTTGCTCGTCCGCTGTGTTCTTTTTGCATATGTTTTGCATCTGTCGGCCAGTGTGACCTAGCCTAAATTGCAGAGTAAGAAGAGACTCCTTCATTGAGCTGAAAATCACAACCAGGTTGCCATGGAGGGTGGATATGAAAATTGGCCTTGGGCTATGCCAGGATTATGATGGATTTCATCCTATTAACTAGAAAACTTTTGGAGGGGAATAACTTACATAAATATGAAATGTTGGTGTTAACTACTGTTAACCAAAATTCAGTTGGAAAATGTGATTTGAATGTGTGTTTTTGTTCTTCTAGCCTTACTAAAGATCACAGGAAGAGACCAAAGTACAACAAGCTACTTGTGAGTACACAACACTTCATGTGAATATGGATGCTATAGGAGGGGTACACTTAAAACAATTTGCACTTGGTGCAGAGGTTTTGTGTGTATTATTATTATTATTATTATTATTATTATTATTATTATTATTATCATCATAATCATCATCATCATCATCATCATCAAAAAATATACACACTCACAGTTTCCTAAAGCAGAAAAGTTCTATTGAACTGATTTTTTTTTCATGACTATCCATTTGTTTTTCCTTGTATTCAGCATCATTGTGTGTCTATTTGTACACATTCAAACATGGTTGTTTTCTGATATAGTTGACCTTAGTTAATCCAGGCCCAGCAGAATACTT
>BLBF01000003.1:107097009-107140422 GCA_015471245.1 Laticauda colubrina | reverse complement strand
CTCTCTCTCTCTCTCTCTCTCTCTCTCTCTCTCTCGACTGTGACCAGAGGCTTGAGGATATGCAACAGTGACGCTTGCTCACGCACTATGAACAGACATAAAACACAAAAAGGAAAATAGAAAAGATATTTTTTTTACAAGTTATTTATTAAGTTTGGACTTCTGGTGCTGTGGGCTGCCTGTTGCCCCCGTTCACCAGTCTCTGCGTCATTACATGTCCTTTTACTTGTTTGATTTTTTTTCCTCTGTGTTTTTGGATTTGTATTTGCTAAAGACAAATGGGGGCTGGGATAGATGAATTGGCTGCTGCTTTTATGATGCTGAGCTTAGCAGTTGCAGTTGTCTTGGTTTTGTTTGTTCTTAGGGCTTGAGGGTGGGGTTTCTTCCCTGGAAAAGAAGTGTGTGCTAGATTCTTGCCCGAGAGTTACTCAGTTAAAGTAAAAAATTTCCCCCTCTTTGGTTCTTTTTGATCTCAGGGTTCCTCTTTTGAGTGTGAACAAAGTTTTGTCATTGGTGTTTTATTACCAAAGTGCATGTTTGGTGCTAGGATGAATGCTTCTTCATTTTCTTCCAGTATTTAAGAAAAGGAAAAGCAGAACTGAAAGATATTCCTGGCATCAATAAAGCCATTAAAAAGAGAGTCAGCCCTAATTATCTCTAACGTAGCAGATTCTTCAAAAACAAACAAACAAAACTTGATAGCCACAAATTTAAGACCTCTGATCTGTTGGGGGCTGATTGGTTTGGAGTCTTAACTAGGAGCAACAATATATTTCCAATTGAGGAACAATCGGTTTTCTCCATGAGATCATGGGCTTGGAACAACAGCATCTGTGTGGATGCTTAATCTGCAAGCATAGATGTGGTCCTAAACAAGAAGGTTCAGTAAACGGAGGAAGTACCATTCTCTTTTATTTCAGAATCGAGCTTCTTTTTTGGATCACGCTTTCCATAGGATAAAAGAAGAGAAAGGATCCAGTCGTTTAAAATCTAAAGACACCTTTTAAATTGGCCAACACTAACAAGTTGATGGAGGCATGCCAGAGGAACCAAGGTGTCTCAATCACTAATGTTGTTTTGTAATTATCAGGCAGTTGGAGCCATCTGAAATTTTGGAAATGAAAGTTGGCCAGAGAGTTTTGGAAGTGAGTCAGGAAGTTATTTTCAGGCAGTTCCAAACTGTATCTTTTCCAAGGTTCTGGGGATAATATGCAACTTGAACCTCTAAATGTTGTCCAGAAGATGAGACTTGTTCCTGCTTTCTCCTGTTAGAAAAAGCTTGCATATTATGGCAGAGGCCAGAAAAAGCCCCACACAGTTTTATCCTCATCAGGAGGCTTTAATTGTATAGGGCTGAGAAGGAAGTGCACCAGGAATTATTGCTATTCCAGATACATTCAACCTCGTATCATCCTGAGATTAATATGTTCCGCATTCACTACATCCTGGCCATTTTGCAAAAGAAGCCATTGCATTTGAAGGACTGAAGGAGCCAGGGGCAGAACCAGTGGAGGAGGAAGAAGCTTTAATAGAACCATATGTTCAAATTTGGTATATGGAGGACTTGGTTATTAGGGACGGGTTGAAATGAAATCAAATGGGCCTTGCTGAGGTTTTCTCATAGAAGATGAACATGCAAAGCTTGCTGGAAAATATATGAATAATATGCATGTTATAGGAATGCAGTGCTTTTCAAAACAAATCATAACAAAGATAGCAAAATGTCAAAGAATTTGGAGAGGAAATAGAATTGCAGGATCCAATCTGGATCGATCACCAGGACCAAAGGTTTTGTCTTCCGAGCTTTCAGACTTGTCTTGGAGCTCCTGGGACATGTATATTTGTCTTCATTCAGGAAAGAGAACTGTTTGTAGAAGATGTAAATCACCTGTTCAGATGGCTGGCTTATGGTTACTGCATCATATAGCACACTAATATTCCACCAGCTTTAATTATGACTATTAAGGTATTTTTCAGAAATTGAAAAAAGGTAATTTGTGTTACACACCTTACAAGGCATAGGATTTGTGCAAGGAAGAATAGTGTTTTGAATGTGTTATATGAAAACATGAGAGAAGACAGGAAGTGAAGGGAGGGAGGGAGGAAGGAAGGAAGGAAGGAAGGGAGGGAGGGAGGAAGGGAGAAATGAAGAGATAGCAAGAATAAGGCAGTGAGCTGAAAGAATTTATGGCTTAAGAAATAAGTTAGCAATAAGGAATGTATATTGGAAACTTTTATAGAAATTCAGTCGGTGAAACCAGAAGAAGGGTGTGTGAAAAGAAATGAAGAACAACTCATTAGGGAGACTTAAATATGCTTAGCTTTCAAGATGTGAATTCCTTTAACAAGTTTATTTAGATTCACTTCAGTGGTGAATTTTTTATTTTACTTACTAAGGTAACTTCTAAAAACTTTTTTCAATTCAAAAACATGCTCTGAAAGATACTTTGGGCCAGTTTGGATATATATCCTATGTCCAAATTGGGTTATAATAACTTTGGCAAAATATATCCTGCTAAATCACAGTCAAGAGACCCAGAAACAAATAATGGCTCCTGATTAGAAAAACAGTATTTTTAAAAAAGTCCCTCTTGATCAAACGTAATAGGGATAGAAATCTAAGATAAATGAAATTGGCTTACCAGTGAAATAAATGATGACATTTAGACCCAGTACTTATTCTTAATTTTATGAAATATGGCTTTGATTTTCAAGATGTGTTGGTCACAGTTAATTTTGATTTTCCATGTTTAGGTAATATGCATGGGTATGTTCTATATGACCATCAACCAAACATATCCATTTTCTTTGAGACCCAGTTAATGTGGCAAAACATAAATAAACTTTACTTGGGAATCATTTAGTTCCCCAAATTTATTAATTCTATGAAGACACAAATATATAAACATGAACATTTGTCAAGATACTAGAAAAGGTCATTTTACTGTATTTTTAATTGTTGTGAATTGCCAAGAATTAAAAGGTAGAGTGGCATATAAATTTAATAAGGTTACAGAAGAATAAAGAGTGTTTTCTAAAACCATTTTAGAAAGTAATGACAAAAGTTCACAATTTTTATGGCAAAACTGAGAATTAAGCAAAGCCTGAAATGCTTAAAAGTGAGACTAAAACAGATGCAGGACACAATGCGTGCATAAGTGTACCATTGTGCCTACCATCCCTATCATCCCCATTTATTCGTACCTATTTCATGTATTCTTACTCATGATTATACTTATACCTATTATCTTGTAAGCAATTGACAAATAAATAAAATAAAATAAATAAACACAAAACAGCCCCTGGATATCTGTTTCCACCAGGGAGAGGGTCTGTTGGCTAAAAGATGTAGTGTAAAAATCATGGTAGAGCTACATTCATGGTGACTGATTATGAAACTGCGTCTGGACATTTGCAGTAGACTTCTCATGTCATGTGTATCAAATCAAAGTTAGTTTTATCTTAGTGACAAATACTGATTTTTCTGCTACTGTTTTGTTCAGTATTTTCGCTCATTTGATAGAGGAATTGATCTTGAAAAATAAATGGCAGATTGGAAAGCTACTGAAGCTTGGACATATGACACTCTGGATTAAGAATGTTGGAGAAAGTTCAGAGCATAGAGATATATAGGAGTGAAAAGTGAGTTTCCAATTCTAAGTTGAAGAACACAGCACTGCAAGTGGACAGTGGCACTGGCTACGTAGAAAAAAAGAAGGATGTACAAAATTGTTTGTTGGAATACAAAGTGAAGCAGAAAGGTCCTGGATAGTTAACAGAAGTGTTGTCATATAAGCAATTGAATATGTACCCTCATTCTGGCTTTGTTGCTTGTTCTTCCATCTTTATATATATTATATACTGTATTCCATCTTACTTAAGCGAAGTAACCATAGTAGTTGGTAGAGCACGAGTGATATATGATATGACAGCTGGTATTTTCACTCCTACAAGGGGATCTTTACCTTGAAACTAACAGTGAATCTGCATTCTGATTGCAGAGAATCTCAACATTTTTAATGCTCCAGTTCTTTTTAACTGTTTTAAAAGCAGTTCCCACATGAATTAATTTAAGCAGAACCAGTCTCTTGGAAGTCTTACTCAATGTATTACAATGGCAATGATGTTGTTAAATAACTGGATCATCTTCTTCATCAAAAGTATGAATCATGAATCTCAGTTTGTGATCTCAGAATATTTTTTTGTCAAGAAGGCTTTTGTGTTTCTTTCAAATTCTTTTAAGAATTTGATAGTATTTATTTGCTGCTTCTTGGGACAAATGGGGGCCTATTGATTCCTATGAATAAGTGCCTTCTCTTCCCTCCCTGCCAAAAATACTGTCAGTTGCATTTTTAGGTAACAGTATTTAAGTTACTGTTGATTGTTTCTTACATCACATTTTGTGATTGCTAACAGAATAGAATTGCTAAGAAAAAAGTTTCATTTTTCAAGATGCTTAAAACAATCAGTAGTTTTAAGAACATTGATTATATTCAGCTTACCTTTTCTACTGGGAGCTTATAGTCTCTATCCTTTGGCTTTAAAATCCACATGACCACTCTGAAAGTCCTTTAGCTTCCCAGATGTGTTTGGGCTACATCTGTTTTCATGTCCTTGACCAGAGGGGGACGGTAGAATTTGTACTTCAGAGGGTCACAGATTTCAACTCCTACTGAGAGCCACAAGTCTTCCAAGGCCTAGAACAGCTGCTTCTAGAAAGTCATAATGAGGCAAAATTATTAAAAATGTATCTAGTGACATTCTTTTTATTATGTGAACAGGGAAAGAAAAAGTACTATCAATCTCATGGTTTTGTCATCCTTTCCACAGCAAACATTTTTTGATCATTGTAGAGGCTTTTAAAGCAGGCATCTCAAACTGGCAGCTCATGGGCCAGATGTGGCATGTGCAGGCCACGCCCACCTCGGCTCCGCAAAGGCAAAAAAATGTCACAATACATCACAATCTGGCCCGTGACACAATCGAGTTGGACACCTGTGCTTTAAGGAATTAGACTGCTTTCTGCTTAAGTAATTCAGCGCAATAAAAATGGGACTGAAGTGGATAATAGATGAAATATGATGCTGCTCTTGTACAATTCTAGAACCGAATAATTCTTCTGTTATGAACTGCAACATCAATAAGGATTAAAGTTTCTACACAAACAGTTTTCTTAAAATTATATCCTTTTTCAGATGTAAGGAAAAGTATAGAGAATTGTGGGAAAGTGAATTGGTTCTGTTCTTAAAGGCATATTGTCATGAATTCAAGGTAGTTTTTGCTGTAGTAAGTTTTAAATAAAGGAGTTTATTAGAAATATTTGTACAAGAAAGGTGCTGTTTTTGACCCTCGTAAGAAATTCATATGGGTTTATTGTTCTGTTTCCTCTTGGATTTGAAACTTGGAGATATCACGGATTATCCTAAAAATGTTGGCCTCTAATAAAGCATGTTTCTTCCTCCTTTTGGTTTCAAGAGAAAGCAAGAACAGTCTCTTACAAGGAGTTTACCTACCTTTCAAGCATGGAAGAGTGCTTTCTTCCATCTCAAAGCAGTTAAAATATAGATTCTTTTGTCAAGGTTCCAAGTAATAGGCCCATAGCAAGCAAGACTCCGAGGCAGGTAGATTGCTCAAAGAATAGCTTCAGAGCTGGCATCTTTGGTGGGAAGGGCTTGGGGTAGTAGTAGGTTTAGGAAGTGTCAAAGGCTTTTTTCAATTGTTCAAAATATGGGATGATTTTAAATACGAAGAAGAAAAAGAAAAATGCAGTTTTATTGCATTTTAGAATTATTTTTTTAATGTATTGATTTAGAACAAATCTTTGTTAATGTTATTTTTAATCTGGGTGACTCAATGTTTACAATTGCCTGCCTGACATCTGCTCTTAAAGTGTGTGGGGGACATTGGGGGTTGGGAGGGGCACCTGTGTGCAGCGTGTGATGCATGCAATTCAAATGGGGATTTTAAAACAAAACTAAAAAAATCATGCCAAAGTTAAGGCAGAGAGTAGCTGGATAGATGGTTATATTCTAGGCATTAGCAGTTCACTATATTCTCTATATATCATATATTATTAAATTTGCATGTTAAAGTAAATAGAAGTAATCTATCCTATACAGCAAGCAACTTTTAACTTGGATTCCTTGTAAATTTGGTCACCTGTCTTTATTCAGGGTTATCTGAACACCTTCTGTTTGATATTTGTTCTTTGTTTTTGTTTTTGGTAGCTACTAAATCTTTATTTTACTATCATTTCATTAAAAGGGCATGATTTATCCAAAGTTTCATAGAGGGAATTGAGAGCAGAGCAACTTGAGTTCGCAGCCAGCACAAAAATTATGGTCAGTGAACATTTCCCCAGAGAGTATGTTTTTCTTCTTTGCTGGCCTGTTCTGCTGGAAGCTACATGACAAAAGTATTGGAGGACTTTTTGGCACTGAAGGCACCTGCTCAATGTTATACTCTTAAGAAGGTCAAAATATTTCAGTTTGGCTTTGTTTGTTCAACTCTGTTTGCTCTGTTGTTACTTCCAATAATTAAGGCTACATTTGTACATTTATTTATTGCCCACAGGGAACTGTGTGTTGTTTTAATTTATTTTTTTAAACTTCCCTTTCTTTCACTTCGTACAGAAAATGTATTTTTTATTGTTGATAGCATTCACGAAATAATTAACTGTCAAAGAGGAAATATGGGACATAGCAAATATACTGCAGTTTTTAGAATTTTGTTCTGATAAATCCCAGCACTGATCCTTTTCCAAGAGACTTGTAGGAGTTGAACAGTAGTTAGACATGACAAGTTTTGGAATCATGTAACTTTGAAACCCGCAGGGTGCAGTGTCCCATCTTCATGCTGTTCAAGGGACCCAAAAGAAATCAGCTTCTCAACAAAAGGATAGGGAAGTAGAAAACTTTTTAAAAAGATTGGCTGACAGATTTATGAAATTATTTATAGGCAGTATCGGGAGAAAACACAAGATTGGAAATTGAATGCTCATAATTATGTAGAATTACCAAACTATATTGAATCAAGGGATGTTGTTTTGCACCCGTAATTTAAGCTGACATTGAATATATTTGCCTACTTGCTTTTAAACTTGTAGAATAGAATAAATACAGTGTATTGTTACCAACAAAGCTTTTAAGAAAAATATATATATTCCTAATACAGATGATCTCCCAAAAACCTAGTTCACAAAAGCAAAAACCTGTATAGTTTTGTGGGAGAGATGAAGACTCATGTGATAATTGTAAGCTAATGGGTAAGGTGATAAGAAAAGATGAAAGAAAAATAATCATTAAGATATTATAGGGTAAACATTATTTTAAAATGTTATGGAAGCTAAACTGGGGCAGAGATGCAGAGTATTTCCCCATGTCTTTAGTTTAGGAATGATGTTTTCCATTATTGTTTCTGACAATTACATACTTAGTTGTAGATTCTGCGTTATTCTTCAGAGAATTTTGAAGAAACTGTTTCTTCTCAAAACTTTAAAATCACTTAATTTTAAATTTTAAAATTTTCCACCTATTCTTTTTGAAAGGAGCTTTTTTTTTAAAAAAACACCACAGTATATATTTTTCCATTCATGTTCTTTTCTTTCTTTTTTTTTTAATGGTTTGATTCTCGTTCCATATTGGTGTTGAACAAACCATTTTTTAAAAGTAAGTACTTTAACAAAAGTACTAAAGTTATTTATTTGGGCTGTGATGAAGGCTGAAATCCATTTCCAAAACTCAACCATTTTCTTACATCATATGAATCTATGACTTATCCCAACCATGCCACTTGAATATGCCAGCAGTCTTTCATCCCATCTAATGTTTCATGGAATGTTGCATATATGCCTTCTTGACCTTGCTGAAGAAATTTCTCATTAGCATCCTATATTTCTAGGGGCATTATTACAAACATGAAAACTCAAGTGCCAACTGTACAATTTGATGTTTTTATAATAGGGTGGGGTTGACAGCAACTTCCCTAGATGGTACCCATTGATTTTGAAATTTTGTTTCAATTGCAAACTGTCAAAAATCTCATAAGTAAATTGTATAAAATCTGTGGGGTTGCATAAGAATTCATGAGGTTTGGGCCATTCAAAAACATAGCTACCTGTTGTAGCATCGCACAAAAATCCACATTGGTACTTGCCCTGAAAAGGTTGATGGCTGTAGCAATCAGATGTAGAGTATTTCCACAGGGCAATCCGTCTTGGAGTGAACATTACAGTTCACCTGCAAAAACAGGAAGTCTTGAGTTTTGGTTTGCTCTTCTAAGATTTGGAACACATATATGGGCCCACTGTACACCTTGTGTGGTTGGTTGAGTTTATGGGTTTTCCCACAGGCTGAAAAAAAATCAGAATTTAATTTTAAATATTATTTAAAAATCATTTAAATAATAACTGTGTCTTGAATTTTAAAGATTATTGAAGAGAAATTTCAGATGTCTTAAATAGTCTGATATGAAACACAATTTTGTGTCCCTCTGTTATAAGTGAACCATCCTATAAATAAAGCTATATAGGGCAGTTCTGATCACCTATTTCATCTTATTGTTTGTTAGCCATTTCTCAGGTTGGGCTCACTGTCCTGAATCCCATTGTCTTATTACTTGGTATGTGCAAAGTCTTAGAACAAGAATTTTCTTACACATTAGTCATCATCCTTGTTCTATACTGTAGCCCAAACAGTTTGCTAGAACTATTGTCTGCCTCCAGGAAGTGAGGTCAGTCTGGTCCATTTGAGTGGAACTTTGGGATTTAGAAATACATCAACAATTGTGTAAAGAACATTCTTCATTACTTTTGAAAAGCTTTTTTTACTGTTTGTACAAACCCTCATAGAAGCTTAAAAACAAAATAAAATGTTCTTTCCCTAAATGTCTGTGTTCATTTTACAAGTTTCATCTCTTGTTTCCAAAGATGTTATTCCCTGATACATGCACTATTCAGCAAGGACTCTGGATAGAACAAAGGGGACCCAAGTAATTGCTGAAAAATCTCATGGTTAAATATCTGTTAAAATTACATTGCTGTAAATGGTTTGCAAAAGGTTAGGGGCCACCTGTGAGAGGATGTTCCACAGAATCCAGTCTGTCAGGGAGAAAACCTGACAGACTACATCCCATGTATCTCTTGAGGTGAGGACACCCACCTTTGGCTTGTGACCCTATTTTCTATATTTGGAGTATGTGTCAAGTGTAATTTGTGAAGCAACTGCAGAAGTTCTCCTATGAGCTGTGAAGAGCATCCAGTAGTGGGAGGTGCTTAGTCTCTGCATTCACAGGCTGAGCTTGATTTGTGGAACGCTCCTCCTCCACCACGTGACTCCTCCTCAGCGTTCCCCAGTTTTTGCTCAGCCTCGTGCGAGACAGGCACTGCTTTCGATGCTTCCTTGACTGAAACAGGAATATTAGCAGGTTTGATTGCAATTCGGTTTTCCTTTTTTCCTTTGTCTTTAGCCTTCAATCCTTATCAGTCTGAGAGCCCGGCTTAAGGGAAGCGCTGTTGGCCCCCCCCCCCCAAAAAAAAAAAGGTGGTGGGAGGCTTTTGGAGCTGCTCTGCTCTACCTCCCCACAACCAAAATTTTCTTACCTCTGCCAGTTTGATTACCGCTGTGTCCTTATTCCGTTTGCTTGCTAGAGGCTTGATATTCATTTTAAAAGTCGTATCACCCTTACCCCCCCCCCCGAACGCCATTTCTTCAGTGGGAAAGTCAATTAGGATTAATTCCCCTTTCTTTTACGCTGTTCTGTTATTTGAGAGCTCAGGCTTCGTTTGAGCTCTGTCTTGGTTTGCAAGGCAGGAAACTGCTGCTGAGAAGCGCGCGAAAAGACTTTAACTGTTGGAGTGCCATCTTGAGTGCCACCTCGTAGCTGCGCGCCCTATTTATCTTTTATGAGCTGTGTGAGGTATTTTCTGCTCAAAGCAACAGAATCCCTTCAAGATTCTGAGAGCTGTCTTATCCTCGTTTTGGCTACCTGCACTCGAGGATAATTAATTTGCCTTTTAAAAATTGTTGGCTAAACCCTCACAGCCTTATTCTCAGTGGCACAGCAGCAAGCACCTAGGCCTGTGTCCGCCTGTGCAGGGAAGCTGCTAAAGGCCCTTACAATCATCAATCCGGGCCTTAGGCGTTTGCTATTTGGCTAATGGGACAACTCATAAATACTGGTTGTTCTGTTACTAATACTGGAATATACATATATCACTATTCATAGGAGCAATAACAAAGCAATTATAGCAATAATGTTATAATAATCATTACAATCATAATAAACACTCATGGTAACAAACTACTTAACAGTATATAATATTTTAATTTCAATAAAATATTACTGAGATACGACTTACTATATGTATATAGACACCTGTAAAACAAAAAGAATAAATAAAATAAAAGGGGGCAATAAGAACTTTATCAGGGCAACCGTTTTTGACTCAGATCGGACCCTGGGCGTGCCAACTGCCTTGGACACAGATTATATTCAATTACTGTTATTCTAATTTATTCTAATCAAAATGGCAGATGGTAGCACCTCTCAGGCACCTTGCTTGAAGGCAAAAGCCAAATCTAAACACAGTGGAAATTCTAAAGCCTCAGAAAGGGACGCCTTAAGGCACCATAAGGCCTTACAAAAGCAAATAGACAGGCATTCTCGAGAGGTCCACGCTGTATCTCAGGGTGCCCCCTCTTCCAGTCCGTCAGTTTCTTCACGCTCTCCGCCTCCTCTAAATCTCTCCCTTTCATCCAGGCGCAGCTTAACTCCACAAGGACAACAGGTCCAAGTGTCTGGAACACCAACCAGACGGGCCCCTGAAGCCACATTCACTCCGACAGCTGCTGGTTTTCGACAGGGTGACAGCTTCATTGAGGTTCCAGAGAGGATGAAAGCCTGGATGTAGATGGCTGTTCGCCACGGGATTGCACCGGGGCTTCAACACGCGGTAATGTCCAAACCTTACCCTATAGATACTGACCAAGAACCCCAACCACTGAGATCACTGCCCAGGTCAGAACAACACCAGTCCCAGGTAGACTTACAGGGAGAGACCCCTCTCCAAGAGCCGGAGGAGGAGGAGGAGGAAGTAGATCAAATCTTTCAAATGGCTGAGTCTGAAGTGGGATCAATTCACGATACTGAGCCCCTGCCAGAGGCAGACCCCTTAGAAGGGGAAATGTCTGAGGATGAAGGTCTTATTCCTGACCAGCCTGCTTTTACAGGCTTATTTCGGCCACAGCTTTTCAAATCTCTTGTTTAAGGCAAAGAACATTGCAGGCCTAAACAAGCCAAAACCTTCTGACACACTTGATCCTTCAGGGGAGGGACCAGAGGACATGATCTTCAACCAACCGGTAGTTGAAGCAGAGGTAATTCCAGTCCCACCCATATTTTCAGACCTGGTGCAGAACCAGTGGGCTGCTGCAGCAGTATACACCTCCCCAACTGGACAGGATAGGAAATTCCTCAATTTTGACCCTGATTTTGCAAAGTTACTGGGGATTCCCGAGGTAGATGAGCCCATCGTGGCTCTAGCGTCCCCCTCTATTCCCAGTGAGGCACTGGAGGCCTTAAAGCCGGAGGAAAAATGGGCCGAGCTAGCCCTACGCAGAGTTCATCAGTCTGATGCGTGGGCGATCAGATCAGCCACAGCCGCCTCCTTCACACGGTCGTCTCTTCAATGGCTTTGTCTTTTGAAACAACATGTTCCTTCTTCTAACATCAGGGCGCACCAAGACATCGCTAAACTTACGGCAGCTGCTGAATTCTCTGCCGATGCTACCTATCACGCAGTTAAATTTTCAGCAAGGGCCATTACCTCGCATATCACAGCGCGTCGCTTGCTATGGTTAAGACACTGGCAAGCCGACTTCAAACACAAATCCAAGCTGGCATCATCCCCCATTGCGGGAGATAGATTGTTTGGTCCTTCCCTGGATCCACTACTAATTGAAACATGCAACAAGAAGAAAATTCTCCCTTCCCTTTTTTGGAAGTCAGACTTCAGAAGCCCCCAGTCCTTTCAGAGGGGATCCTCTCGACCTTTCTATCAGGGTTCCTTCTCTTCCAGATACCAGAGACCCCCAGCAGTTAGACCAGGACAACAACCAGATAGGTCCAACTCAGTGGATAGAAGTAGAAGGGGTGGTCAATCCAAAAGATCCTTTCGGGGAACAGGGAACAGGTCCTTTTGGTGACCTAGATAACTCCTGGGACCCAATTCCCATTGGCGGTCATCTTAAGTTATTCGCTGACCAATGGGACTCATCTACCTCTGACACCTAGGTCAGAGATACAGTTAGATTTGGACTCGCGCTGGAGTTTAGATCCACTCCCCCAAATTCTTTCATGTCATACCCTCCCTCCAGGGACCTGGTCAAGTGTAATCTCATGGATTCCGCTATCCAACACCTAATGAATATACGAGCTATCCAACAAGTAGCGACCAGCCAACAAGGGCAGGGTTTTTATTCACATCTTTTCGTTGTGCCAAAAAATTCAGGGGGGTGGAGAGCGATACTAGATTTGAAACATCTCAACCATTTCTTAGTATATCGCAAAGTTAAAATGCATACCCTCCATTCAATATTACAGGGCATCAGGAAAGGGGACGTGCTCACGTCCATAGACTTGACGGAGGCATACCTGCACATTGCTATTCGGCCCTCCCATTTATAGGTTTCTGAGATTTTGCTACAATAACCACCACTTTGAATATGTGGCCCTTCCATTTGGATTGGCCTCTGCCCCCAGGACCTTCACCAAGGTCCTCGCAGCACTAGCTGCCCACTTCAGAAACATTCCGGTACGCCTCCAGTGTTATCTTGATATTTTGATTTTATCTTCTTCCGCCCATCAGGCAGTCATAGACACTCAGAACACATTACTATCCCTACAAGAGCATGGCTTCTTAATAAATTGGAAGAAGAGTCAATTAACACCATCGACTTGGATAATCCATTTAGGGGCGGTCATAGATACAGTGGAAGGCAAAGTTTATCTGTCACCAGATAGACTAAATAGCATTCAAAAATTGATTAAGGAGATCAGGGCGCTTAAGAGGGTGTCCCTGATGGACTTATCCAAATTGTTGGGCAAAATGATCTCATGTGTTTCTATTATTCCTTGGGCTCGCCTTCACACTAGATCCCTCCAGTGGTTCCTGCTACCGTACCAGCGATCCGGCCGAAGCAACTCCAAACACAAAGTCAGGGTCCCACCCAAGGTTCTCAAGTCTCTCCTCTGGTGGTCCAAACTAGTTATCAATAGAGGCTGTCTCTTCAAGGAACCACAAAGGCTCACCATCACCACAGATGCCAGTCTGTTCGGATGGGGAGCTCACGTACAGTCACTCACAACCCAAGGCCAATGGTCCAACATAGAACAGTCATGCAGTATAAACTGGCTGGAACTTTGCGCAGTACACCTGGCCCTTCGGAATGTCTTCCCCCAGGTACGCGGTCAGCACATACTGATACTGACAGACAATGTAACAGCCAAAGCTCACATAAACAAGCAGGGGGGCACACAATTGAAGCAGCTAATGTGGGAAGCAGAGCACCTGTGTCGCTGGACGGAGAACAACATACTTTCCATCAAAGCAGAACACATTTCGGGTCTGTCGAATACACAGGCAGACTGGATAAGTAGGGCCACCATAGATCAGTCGGAGTGGCACCTTCACCCATTCCTGTTCCAAGAAGTGACACGGTCATTTGGTTAACTGGTGGTAGACCTATTTGCTTCCCCCTCAACACTCAGCTCCCGAGATTCTTTTCCAGGTACCCATCCCAAGGGGCGTAGAATTACAACTCGCTCCGCTGCCGTTGGCCCCCGGGGCTCCTCTATGCCTTCCCTCCACTTCCACTGGTTCCCAAAGTCATCCAGAAGTTACTAGGTGAGAGAGCAGAATTACTTCTAGTAGCACCTTATTGGCCCAGACGGCCATGGTTCACGGACCTCCGCTGTCTCTCGGAAGCTCCCCCCCTGGAGAATTCCATCAGACAGAATCTCATTAACTCAGGGGCCTCTTCAACATCCAGATCCTCAATGGTTACAATTGACCATCTGGCGGTTGAGCGGAGTGGTTTGAAGAGCGAAAAGTTCTCTAACAGAGTTATTGACACTATTTTAGCCGCCAGACACCCCTCAACAATTCGCATTTACAATGCCACATGGTCAACTTTCTGCAAATGGTGTAGTAAACTTCGAATTGATCCTGACCCTCCCTCTGTCATCCAGGTTCTAGAATTTTTACAGGAGGGACTTGATAAGGGGTTGTCACCTAATACATTAAAAAGGCAGGGGGTGGCCTTGGCATCAGTTCTCGATTGCAAGGGTCTCAGTTCTCTTTCACATCACCCACACATTTATGCCCAAGGTCAATTTGGTTTTTCATAGAGCTCAAGAGCTTATTCTTCCAAATTTTTGTCCCAGACCATCACTGGGGATGGAAAGACAGTGGCATAA
Organism: Laticauda colubrina; assembly: GCA_015471245.1. Taxonomy (NCBI): domain Eukaryota; kingdom Metazoa; phylum Chordata; class Lepidosauria; order Squamata; family Elapidae; genus Laticauda; species Laticauda colubrina. The sequence goes on along the minus strand of BLBF01000003.1, from coordinate 107,125,947 downwards.
GCTTGATGTGAGGCGTGCCCTGCGAATCTATATCAAGCGTACAGCAGCTTTCAGGAAATCAGAGGCATTATTCATGTCCTTTCAGCCAAATTCTCAGGGTTGCAAGGTTTCACCATCTACGATAGGCCGTTGGATACAGGCGGCAATAGCAAAAACATACCAGACCCAACCTCTGCAGGTGCCTAACGGCATAACAGCTCATTCAACAAGGAGTGCAGCAACTTCGGCAGCATAGGCCACAAAGGCATCAATAACTGAAATCTGTCGGGCCGCGGCTTGGGCTTCCCCATTGCCCTTCATTAGACACTACAAAAATGATGTGTTTGTTTCTGCTGAGGCTTCCTTTGGCAGAAGAGTTCTGCAAAGGGTCCACAGAGACCAGGATGAGATTCCAGACCAGACGGAGTCCCTCCCATAGGACAGGCCAAGCTTTGGTATGTCCCACTACTGGATGCTCTGAGCAGCTCATAGGAGAAAGGGCGTTGGTACTTACCTGATACGCCTGTTCTCTTTGAGCTGTGAAGAGCATCCAGCCCCACCCTTTTTTTTCCGTCTGGTGGGGTCCTGTTTCGGTCAATGAATTTTTTTTGCATGTGAGGATGAGAGTGCTTTTTTCCCTCGTCTTCGCCAAAACTGGGGAACGCTGAGAAGTCACGTGGTGGAGGAGGGGCGTTCCACAAATCAAGCTCAGCCTGTGAATGCGGAGACTAAGCACCTCCCACTACTGGATGCTCTTCACAGCTCAAAGAGAACGGGCGTATCAGGTAAGTACCAATGCCCTATCTCTCAACATTTTTTCAAATGGAGCTGCTTGGAACTTGGATGCTTCATATTTAGCTTTTAGTTTTAATAGGAACACTGTGGGTCAATATTCATACTTCCCTTAAAACACAAGAATCAAGCAGCATTAGATCTTCCATGTGTTGGAGTACAAAACAAGTTCAAGGTTCCTACATAGGATACAGTATGCCATAATGCATGTTTTTAGGGCAACTTAAATGGTGTCCCTGCGTTCTGTATCCAACTCGCCCACATCATTGTCAAGCAACACCAGGAAGGTGGTTTTTGTCCTGGCAACAGATGATCAGGTATCAAGATCACAGAGTTTTTTCCCTTTGGACTGGCAGCTGCAAGGCAGGTGTGCCCTTGAATGGGGATTACCTAGAAAGCTCTATTCAATAATTGTTGGACAGCTTATAAGTCTGCAGTATCTGTACTCTATTCTGAGCATTCTGTTCTGCACCAAGATTTTAAATTTTGAGAAATTTTGTGACACTGCCCTTTAATGCCCATTACTGTTTAATTTGTGGCCAGATTTAGGTGTAGTATGGATGATGTTCCCTAATCCATATGCCTTCCATGTATATTATAATGCCAGCCTTCTTTAGTACCCATTAAGGTACTTGGTGTCTCAGCAGATGGTAGACCCTGGGTGCTCTTGTCTGCATTCAGAAAGTGAAGATCAGACTAAATTAGTACTAGGATGGAAGACCACTATCAAATACCAGGGATGTCAGACACATTGGAAAATCAATGGTTTGACACAAAAACCATTCACCCACACAAATAAGCTTCCCTTTATTGAATGTGTACAAGCACAAATTAGACAGCAATCTTTCTTGGCTGATAGAATTGGAGTTCTACAGAGCAGGGGGTTGTATATATCCCCCTTCCAGCTCTGGAATCCCATGGAAAATATCTGTAAAAAGAAAACTGCACCGAGTTCTTAGCAACAATCCTGTGAAACCAGGAGTTGAACTTGCAGTGCTTTTAAGAGATCTTGAGCTGTGTCATCTTCATCTTCATTAGAGGTTCTTTAAAAACTCAAGTGTTTATTCAACAAACTTATATGGCCACCCATCTCACTGAATGTGACTCTGGGTGGTGCACTGGGCAATTTACAAGTAGTAAAACAATGTCCACTCCCAACCCACAGAGTTAGTCCAGAAGGATGCCATAGGTGATATTATTGAAGGCTGTCGAAAGGTCAAGATGGAAGAACGATGTACTATCCCTGCTTTGCTTGTGCCAGGGATCACCCATAAGTGCAACTAATGCTGTTTCTGTCCCTTTCCCAGGCTTATATCCTAACTGAAATGGGTTCAAATAATCCTCTTCACCTAGGAGCTGCTGAAGCTGCTGCATAACTACTTTTGCCATGACTTTCCTAAGACAAGGAGATTAGATACTGGATGAAAATTGTCCAATGTGGTGGGATCCAGCAATGCCTTCTTGAGGACGGGGCAAACCAAAGCCTACTTAAGGGGTGCAGGAACAATTTAATCATTGTTATAACCCAACCATATGTGGGTTATATATGTAATATATATATAAATGTATATATGTAATATATTGTATATGTTTTTTTTAAGTTTTCGCGGGTACTTACATGTGTGCTGTTCGGCTTCCTTTGGGTATTATCCCACGTCATTGTAGTGCTTTTAAAGTTGTAGCAATGTTTCAGCAGAATCTCATCTGCCAGGCTTCTGTGTTAAGTTTGTATGTGGGTCAGGGTCTCACAGCCATTGGTTTTAAATTTGAGGCTAGCCTATCCTGATTGGTTGGGAGTCTTGGTCTGTGTTTATTGGACTTGGAGTACACTCTGTTCCTGTGTTGGAGGCTTCCAGTGCAGCTTGGCTTCGTGTGAAAGGATGGCTGTTATCTATTAGGAAGCCAGGTTTCATCTGGGTGCCTGGTGGGGGGGGGGTGTTTGAGCTGGAGGCATCAGAGGGAGTCTATTTGTGCCCAGGTGTTTGCCTGGCTTGTGCTGTGGAGATTTTTCTATTTGAGAGTGCAGGCTTCCAAATGATTGACAGTCTGGTGGAATCATCTCTTCTATTCATGCTTTCAGGTCTTTTTTCAATCTCTATGGCTTCTCTGATGATTCTGTGGCTGGGGTTTTCTATAGTGGCTAGGGTGCCATTGAAGTTGATGTTGTGACCTGTGGCTTTCATGTGTTGGACTAGTGAGGAGGTGTGTTCCAGCTTTTTAACTGCATTTTTGTATTCATCCAGGTGGGTACTTATTCTTCTATTGGTCTGTCCAATGTATGTGGCCGGGCATGATGCACAGGGAACTTCGTATATGCCTTGGTTTTCCAGGTCAATTTTGTCTTTGGGGTTTTTAAGGATGGCTGCTATTTTTTTGTCTATTTTGAAGGCAGTCTTGATGTGATGCCTGTGTAGTATCTTACTGATTTTGTCTGTAGTACCTCTTATGTAGGGCAGGACAGCTGTTCCATAGGTCTGTTGATCTTCTAGGTCTCTGTTATATCTTGGTGTGTTTTTGTGGATCAAGCTGGTGATTTTGTTTTTGTGGAACCCGTTGGCTGTCAATACTTTAGTCAGGGTGCATAGTTCAGTCTTTATATGTGTCTTGTCTGCCAGACCTTTGGTTCTGGTAATTAGTGTTTTAGCTACGGAATTTATCTGTGCTGGGTGGTGGTGGGATTGGGCGTTGAGGTAGCGGTTGGTGTGTGTTTTCTTCTGGTATATGGTGTGTCCCAGTGTGCCATCTGTTCTTTTGTAGATTAGTACATCTAGGAATGGTAGTTGTTTGTTTATTTCCATTTCCATGGTGAACTTGATTTTGGGGTGTGTGCTGTTTAGGTGTGTTAGGAAATTGTTTAGGTTTTCTTTTCCATGGGGCCAGATCACAAATGTGTCATCGATGTATTTTAGCCATAGTTTGGGTTTGTGGGTGGCATTAGCCAGGGCTCTGGATTCGAATTCTTCCATGAACAGGTTTGCAATGACGGGTGACAGTGGTGATCCCATAGGGGCTTCTTCAATTTGCTTGTATCTTTGTCCTTTGTACCTTTGTCCTTTGTCCTTTCACACGAAACCAAGCTGCACTGAAAGCCTCCAGTGCAGAAGCAGAGTGTGGCCAGCCAATCAAAGCCACAAAGCAGACAGAAGAAACCAGAACCACCAATCAATCAAACTCCAAGTCCAATAAACACAGACCAAGACTCCCAACCAATCAGGATGAAGAAAAAAACCATCCTGGCCCAGCATAGGCTAGCCTCAAATTTAAAACTAAAGACTGTGAGACTCTGACCCACATAGAAACTCTATACAGAAGCCTGATGATGGCAGATGAGATTCTGCTGAAACGTTGCTACAACTTTAAAAGCACTACAATGACGTGGGATAATACCCGAAGGAAGCTAAATAGCACACATGTAAGTACCTGCGAAAGCTTAAAAACAAACAAACATATATATGTATATGTGTATACATATATATATATATATGTTTTCTTAGGTTTTCGCGGGTACTTACATGTGTGTTGTTTAGCTTCCTTCGGGTATTATCCCACGTCATTGTAGTTCTGTTAAAGTTGTAGCAACGTTTCAGCAGAATCTCATCTGCCATCTTCAGGCTTCTGTATGGATATGGGTCTTACAGCTCCTGGTTTTAAATTTGAGGCTGGTCCATTCTGATTGGTTGGGAGCCTGTACCTGTTTCATTGGACTTGGAGTTTGATTGATTGGTGTTCCTGGTTTCTTCTGTCTGTTTTGTGGCTTTGATTGGCTGGCAACAGTCTGTTCTTGTGTTGGAGGCTGTAAGACCCATATCCATACAGAAGCCTGAAGATGGCAGATGAGATTCTGCTGAAACGTTGCTACAACTTTAACAGAACTACAATGACGTGGGATAATACCCGAAGGAAGCTAAACAACATATATATATATATATATATATATACATATGTCATATAACATGACATTTATATTACTTCCATACAAATGAGAGCCGATACATTAGGGAACTGGAAAAGTTTTAATGTATTTCACTTGCAAAGTCCATTTCACATTCGTTTTGTGACGATAAGGGAAGGGACAAATTGCAAAATCTGCTCATTGGCTCAAACATTTAGAGGTCATTGAAGCATCCCATCAGTGTCCAAGTCAAAAACTGAACTCGGTGCAGAGAGTTTTCCAAAAAGTTAGAGAGTAAATGGCTAATCACTGCATTACTGCAAAATAAAATGTGCTGTGAATTTTATTGTACAAAATAAAATCTTCAAGGATGGTTTATTACAGTAGGAAAAACCTTGGCCTACCTAGTCACATTCTCCAAGAATAACTGTACTCTATTCTGTTCAATAATAAAATTATTTTGAGATAAGTTCAGTTCATAAAAAATTATGAAAGATAGGAGAAATAAGTGATATAAATACTGGAAAAGCATACATATAAGTTATGATACTTCTTCCCCACTTCCAAATTTTTTCACAACTTTTAAGATTCTGCATTCAGAGAACAATCACACAGAATATTTTCCAGCAGAGAAAGTTGAATATTATTAAAGTCCAGTGGAAACTTTTGCACAAAACTAGAAACATAGGCGAATGAGGCAAAGCACATTACTGCTATGTAGAAATATGGGATGACCAGAAACTGAGCTATGAATGGACTATATATAATGAGGGTATAGCCAGAAGTGGAGCCAGTGTGGTAGAGCCTAACAATGTGACCATTAAATCTACATAGATCTCTGAAATCTACACCCTATGATATAACCAATGATAGGACTAAACAATCTGTCCTACTGTCCTGATGTTGTAAAGCTCCCATTCTCATCGTACTTTCCCAGCCTGGTCAATAATAGAAACTGTAGTGCAGCCATATTGTGTTCCCCACCCCTGCTTCCAGGTGCTGTCAGGTTTATCTTGCTGTGTGATCATGGACCAATCCCCTTGTAGATTGATCTTTATAGTGACCTTGGATTCTGCTCCTGAGGTTTCGAAAATATGAATACAGTGCAAAATGCCAGGTTATTTACTTAGTTTCTGTCTAACACACACCCAAACTCATACACTCACAATCAGAGCCTGATCTCTTTGCTGCTTCTCATAAATTATTTGATGCTCTTTAACCCCAACTAGTGAGCTATTGAAGCCTTATTATTATTGTTGTTGTTATTATTCACAGTTTGAAGCAACTTGATTACCTGCAATGTCTCCTTCCAAGCCCAATCTTACAAGTGTATGTATGCATGCGTCTGGGAGGCAGCATGTCAGCCTGAGCCAGAATGCATCACTTCAGGGGGATGAAGAAACTTGCGAATGATGCTCAGGAAGTTTCTTCTCTTGCATGCCTGTGTTAATCATAAATCCAGCTATCTCTTTAGTGATGCCCACTTGGAGCTTAGCTTTTATGCTCCTTATTTTTGTGAGGCATCATCAGGGGAAGCTTGCTGATTTAGTACCTCTCAGCCACCGCTCATGCCCTGCCTCCGAATGGAGAAACCAATGCAAAGAGGGATAAAAAGGGAGAGAAGGAAACGGGAATGTGGATGCTTCGGGCGGCAGTGCCCACTCCTTGTCTTGGGAGCACTTTTCCTCCACCACTGAATTCCTTTACAAATCAACAGCTGCCACACTCTCCATGCACCCTCCCCTCCTCATTTGTAATTTGACCCTCCCACAGCCCTACAGTTATTTTTAACTTTACATTGACCACTTAATTTTCATTATTGTTAATTCATGCCAGCCTGGGGACAAGAGGCATAGACTTGTCCATGATTTCTGCATCTCCTGAAGCAGGTGGCACTCTCCCACCTCTTCTTTCCTCCTCTTCAGTTCAGGTGGCAATTGCTTCTTCAGCTTTCCTAGACAGTGCCTGGCTCCAAGGGGGCACTGAGGCTGCTCTGCTGAGGAAGGTAAGAGTCTTTTTTTGACTGGGTCTCTCCAGAGTCCTCCTTGCTTTGCCAGCTGAAGAGCGTAGCACCTCCCTTTTCTCCTGTTATCCCCAAGCATGCAATCTTGACACAAGTTCACTCCAAAGCACAGCAGTCCGTCTTCTGCTTTGCTTCCAAAGCAGCTTTGAAAGGTGGGAGTGATAAGTGAACGACATTGGAGGAAATAGAGTCAAAAGGAGAAAGATTTTGACCACAGGTGGGAGAGAAGGTGGGGGGCATATTTGGGACATGCGATATGTCCCTTAAGATCTTGATGCTCAAGAAGGGCCACTGGGAAATCATCTGGAGGGGATAATTAAAATTAAATGGACCAGTGAACTATTGAAAGAAGCCAGCTTCTTCACCTCAAAGAGTTAATGATTTGTGGGATGCTTTAAGGAGAAGTGTAATCCAAATGCACATTTCTTGTACACAACTCTAAAAACCTAAGTGAGCATAGAATCTATTTCGTCTTTAGTAAGACACTCAATCCATTCAGGTTTGGTGTGGCTACATCCTCGTCTGTGGAGGAGAGTGAGGGTTAAGAACTACAGGTAGTCCCAAATGAGCCCAAAATTTATGTTGGTAAGTCAGACAGTTAAGTTAATTTTGCCCCATTTTACAACCTTTCTTGCCACAGATGTTAAGTGAACCACTGCAGCAGTTAAGTTAGTAACTCGGCTGTTAAGTAAATCTGGCTTCCCCATTGACTTTGCTCAATGGAAGGTTGCAAAAAGTGATCACATGACCCAGGGACACCACAACAGTCATGAGTCGGTTGCCAAGCATCTGAATTTTGATCACATGACATGAGGATGTTGCAATGGTCATAAGTGTAAAAAATGGTCATAACTCACTTTTCAGTGCTATTGTAGGGTTACTAAACTGTAAATTTTGAGTCAAGGCATACCTGTAAATGACTTCCATTTGAGACTATTTAGACTGAAGTTTTAAGGACAATTTGGGGTAATATATTCTGAACTCAACCCATAGAGAGACCAAAGAAAGATCAGATCATTGGGGGCCAGAGTGCGGATATTTAACTTTGGGGCTAATGTTTCATTTTCTCCCATAATGCCTGGCTTTGGCCCCTTATTAGTGGTAGAGCTTTTTCATGCATCCTGGAAACTAAAGATAGGCTGAAAAATATTGCAGACTTTATCCAGGTGGTGGTGGTGGTGAAAATGGGTTATATAGCCCTCCCCTCCATGGAGACAGTGGAACAGAGGCGTGTTGATATGGCTACAAAAGAAGATCAAGGCCAGCGGGGGAAACGTCTGCAAGCTAATCCCGGTATTTGAGCTAGCCAAGGCCTTGGCCAAGATTTAAGGTCCAGAGATCAATAAATACGCTAGATGCACATGATGAAAAGATGCACTTCATTTATGGATATCCTGCATGCAACAGGCTAGTAAGAGGATTGTATGGAGTAGAGGCTCTGTACGAAGAGCTCTTGGTGGTGTGTGTTTTTAGTTATTTATATGTTTGTACTTCAGGTAGAGAGAAAAGAAGTAGAAAGGTAAGTGCTTGGTGTCTTCAAATCTGAATGTGAAATTAAACTGTCTAGGAATTTGAAACAGCTTAGATGTTCTGAATCATATTTTCCTTCTTCCCTCATGCTTTCTTTGATTTTCTTTGATACATAGGTTGTGACTAGTAAAAATCTACAAGTACCAATGATGTTTGGCAGTTACCAACACATCATTTGTCGATGGAGATGGTGCTTATTGTTTGTCCTTTGGACTTGCTCTGGAACAGGTAAATATGAACAAAAAAATTGCTAAAATTCAGCTGTCCCAATTTTTAATCTACAATGAATGATTTGTTAGGGCTGATGCACTCTGTCCAACAGAGGAATAGAGGTGGGGAGTGTAATATCCCCTGTATTTACCAATCTAGTATGGCTGTAGTATTATTGATGCTTCTCATTATCCTCTTTACTCTTTACTCTCATCTCTTATTGGTATTATGATGATCATCATCATTATTCTGTTATTTTGCACATACAATAAGAGCTTCTGCACCAGAGACAAATTTTTAGTGTGTCTGACCATACTTGGCCAAAGTTTTCAATTCAATGCAATTCTTCTTTTCCCAATTATGTCTATCATGTTATTTTTGTCTCACTTGAATCCCCAAGCAGCTTGAAAGCTCAAACTATTTCTGACCACAGTTATGAAAAACTAAATGGGCTGTGTACTAGCAACTAGGCATGCAGGAGGCATAAAATCTTTCAAACTCTTAAGTACAGAACACTGAAGCATTTTTTATGTGTGCATGCATAATCAAAATATTACATATTAGTTTGCCATAATTTCTTTAGTAAAGTATATATGGGAGTTATTCTTTAAATTTCAGCTGGTACAATTTAAGCTAATAACAGTGCGAACTGAAATTGGGAGGCTGTGGTTATGCTGCCAAATATCTATTCAAGGTGTATTCATGTTCAATCTGGAGTCACGATAGTTGAGGGAGTTTTTTTTTTTCTCAAGTATTTCCTTCCAGCTCTTTAAGATAGAGTTGGAAGAGATATTGGGACATCAAGCATATAAGGGCAGAAATCCAAATTATCCCCAACAAATGGCTGCATGGTTTCTGCTTAAATACACCAACTGGACAGAGCCTACCATTTGTTTGGGTAAAGGATTTCACTTTTTAACTGCTTTCACTATTAGGTATCCACCTACTTGAAAATTATATATTACTTCATGTTCTGACCACCAGAGCATTACAGATTATCTCTGGGTCTTATTCTTCTGTCCCTGAAGAAGATTGCCAAATGCCACTCTTAGTCTCTTCTTAAAACAAACATTCTCAGAGCTTTCAGTCATTCTTTATGGGAATTCATATCCAATTCAGTGACCATCTGCATGGCTTTACACTGAACCTATATTAATTTTTCTTTAAGAAAAATTTTTGTATTGAATTTTACACAGTTAAAAACAGCACAGATATAGAACAACACAACAACAAAATAACACAAATACAATTTTTTCAATGTTGTGACATCTACTTTTCTAAATCCTTCTTAAAGTCTCATGCTCAAAACCAAACACAATACTAAAGATGAGATCTGATCAATGAAGAATGATATGGAGTTGTTACTCCCTTGATTTGGAAACTCGAATTCTCATATGGTTGCAACCTAAAAGTATGCTTCTGTTTTCAGAAGCCATTAACTCAAATTCAGTTTGCAATCGAGTGCTCATCTCTCTTTACAAGCACTTGATTTCAAATCCGATATCTCTCATCCTCTGCTTGTGCATTCGATGCCTGTTTAATAAATGAAGAACTTGCCTATATCCCTGCTAAATTTAATTTCACTATTTTCAGTAAATTTCTCTAACCTATCAAGAGAATTTTGAATTTTTATTTATTTATTCATTATTTTTTGTCTTCTGAAGTGTTGTCTACACTTGATCTGAAAATTTAATTGAAATTTTATCTACCAAAGTATTGATAAAATATGGAAGATACAAGGCCCAGAACTTATTTCGAACCTCTACAATTTGATGAAGAATCATTGATGAGCATTTGGAGTATGATTTTTGAACTATCTTTGCTGAAATCATGATATAGTTCTCACAATCTGTTAAGAAAACTGCCTAATTTTTTTAAAAAAACTATTCAAGATTAATAAAAGAGAATCATTAAAAAGTGAGACAGTTTATTAAGACTTTTTGACAGATTTGTGCTGATTTCTGATCATTATTGTATTTGGGAGCCCATGTCAAGTTAATTGTTTTCTTTTCAGAGGAACAGTATTTGATCTTCTCCAATTATTTGGCTCTTCATCAATGCTACAAGATTTCTCAATAGAAAAAAAACTGCCTAGATTGCCACCACATTTTTTTCAGTATCCTAAGATGTAATTTATCTAGTCCTGTAATGGAACTGCATTCAAAACAAGCCATTATTACCTGAGCATGTTTATAGCATTTTCAAGCTTCACAATTCAGCAACGCCATAATTGCCTAACACATCCTCTTGTGAGGGAAAAAAAAAACTAAAACAAAAGTGTACATTTCTGCCTTTCCTTAGTTATTAACATTTGGTCATTTTGCAATTGGTAATAGGCAGTTTTTCCATTGAATGTTTTGTTTTGAATGAACTTAAAGGAGTCTTCTTGTTCATACCATCCTCTGCCAATCTCAACTCAGCTAAGGGTTTTGTTTTTTTTTACCATTTTTACGCTTCCTGGCTACTTGTGTAGTGACACAAATGTATTGACAAGTACTAATTGCATTTTTAAAATGGTGACTATTTTCTACCTTCTTTTTATTGTTATTGACACATCTGTTTTCACTTTTTCCTTAAGCTTTTTCTGTACAGAAACATTGTGCTCTTTGGAATACTTTGCAACTGTGTTTCATCAATATTCATCTTTAATTAGTATATAAATCTAACAAATAAAATAGATTTCTAAAATCAAGAATTTAAGATTTTGTTAGTATTGTTCTTTAAAATTCCTCTTACTTACATTTCCTTAGTTGCTTCTTCTCTACTGATTACATAAGTTCAAATTAATAAGAAGATCCACTACTTTAATTTGAACTTAATCAACAGAGATGATTAAAATAGTGGGTCTTCTTGTTCCTTTTCCTGATAGAGAAACATCAGAGGTAAATGTTAGGGGTTTCCCGAAAACAATTGATATTTTTTTGTCTCCTACAATTTTGTTAGGGTAATTGAAGTCTTCTATCACTATACCTCATGCTTCTTTGATAGACTTGGAGTTTGCTTTTAGAAAGCAACATCCATCTTTTCTTTTTATCTGGGCAGGTGAAAGTGGGCTCCAAAAGGAACACTGCACGCATTAATTCCTCCGCTTATTTTAACCTAGATCAGTGGTGGCTAACCTTTTTGGGCTCCTGTGCCAAAAATTGTGCATGCTCGCGCTCGCGTGCCAGCATCTAGAAGGCAATGTGCACCCCACAAACACATCCCCTACGCATGCGCATGTAATCCCACCCACCCAACTGCCACCCCCTTCCCTGCACTGCATCTCACAGCTGATTTTCGGCCAGTTTGAGGCTTTTTTCGGCCTCCCAAAAGCTTGAGGAAGGCTTCTGCAAGCTTCTACAAGCTTTGTAGGCCGAAATCTGTTTGGTCACTTCCTGTTTTTCCAAAAATACTGGAAGTGATGAAACAGGGCTAGACTTCAGCCTACAAAGCTTGTAGAAGCCTGCAGAAGCCTTCCTCAAACCTTTGGGGGGCAGAAAAAGGCCTCAAACGGGCCAAAAATCAGCTGTGAGGTGCACACATGCGCAGTGAGTTAGGTTTGCCTGCAATGCACTTGCCAGCACAAATGGCTCTGCGTGCCACGTGTGCCATAGGTTTGCCATCATGGACCTCGATGCTCTCTACAATATCCCTGAGTTCACTCTTTTGGATATCTTGGGAGGTACGAGTACTTTCAGCAACCAGCCCAATGCTTTCTACTGCTTAGATTCCTTTTAAAGGAGTGGTATTTTCTCCTCAGCTGAAGTGTGGCCACTCATTGTTCTAATCCTTTGACTTGTTCTTCAAACTTTCCTATAATAGATTACTGAAAATATATGCCAGGCTGTTTTCAGGCAAAAACAGACACATGACACATTGCAGATGCAGGTTCTCCTCTGGTAATTTTCATTTAGTTTCTTAAGCTAATGCCAGTGGAAGGCCTCTGTGTCTCCTTCTCCTTCTTGGGCTCTCAGATTAGCCAAATATGGACTGTGGGTTTAAAGGGTAAATGTTCTAGGGACTCTTCTTTAATTCCATTCTTTGCTCAGTGATAGGAATGTCCTTTTCCAGTATTAAAAAAGGCCTTTTAATAACTTGTTTATTTTATTAAATATTACATTAATTTAATGTAAATTGCAGCATAATTATTACCTTTCTGCTCTTTTACTGCTTTTATGTTATGTAGTTTGAATGCGGTTCTAAATCACAGTTTTAGCACTTGCAAGCTTCGCTAGAAACTTTGTTCTGAGGGATGTCATATCCATTTTAAAAATAAATATCTACTGAAGGTGTCTTTTCCTCTTGGTCTCCCCCAAAATATGAAATAGTACATATAAATGACTGCATTGTGCTGGTTTAATAATTTTCTGTTTTTGTAACATTAACACAAGTTTACAAGAAGTTTGGATCAGTGGTGGGATAAAAAATGGTTTACCATCGATTCAGTGGGCATGGCTTGGTGGGTGTGCTTTGCATGTGCATGCATGCTTTGTGCGTGTGTGTGGCAAATATGCACTTTGCGCTCATGCAGAGGCTTTCCTATTGACCTTCTCCTGCACTCTCCCTGTCTCTTGAACAGCTGACGTGCAGCAATCCACTGTGCCGTGTGATGCAGCTGAGCATCAAAAGCAAGAAATAAGAGTCAGTATAGAGCTGAGGCAGGTGGGTGGGCCCAGCAGCTGATCACCAGAATGAACTGGTTCGCTCCCAGGTGATCTTCGGAGTTACCAGTTTGGCCAAACCGGTCCAAACCGGTAGAATCCTACCCCTGCTTGGTAGGCTATATTTTAAGGCTGTAGGAAGCAATGCAGCTGGAGGGCTGTAGAATACATTTCCTGCTGGAGGGTGTCCTACAACATTGATGGGAAAGTGACTCCAGCAGAGGAATGCAATCTGAGGCTTCAGGAGTAATTCTTGAAGAGAAGGTGGACTCCTGGAAGTCAGGGGCTTCCCCAGGCAGCTTCTTTAATGCACTTTCCTCCAGGCAATGAGGCAGAGCAAATCTGTGAAGGCAGCAAGTGGGGTGGTTTTTACAGTATCAACTGGGACAAACCTGAGGAAAGTGAAGAATGGATTTAATACTTTGCCCTTAAGACATGCTTAAGCCATCTCCCAGAATCCAATATGTTCTGGGGAGCAAAATCTCTATTAACCTAGAGATTGCATCTAACTTGTGGAGGTGGAGTAGGGGAGCAGAAGAGATATTTCAAGAGAGGCTGGGTGGCTGGCCATCTGTCAGGCCTCTGCAGCTGTGGATTATCTTCAAGGTCCTTTTCAAACCTGGGATGCTGTGATTCCTGCTTTACTGGAAAACTCCCTCCCACTCAACCACAATATTCTCTGTCTCGCTCTCACTGACCATTTATTCGCTTTTCTAAAAACACCTGATAGGGGATTGTCAATAAGGGGGCTAGAAGGTGAAATTTCCACTTCTCCTGCTATCCAGCCCTCACATTAGTAACTTGTCCTCTCCACCACTTTCATTACCAGAATAGCCATCAAAAGCACTTTCACCTTGCAAAAGGGAGCAGGTACAGGACAGTTTATATTACACCATATTTGAATGTGGAATTAGTAATAGTAATTCTTCTGATGGGATAATGAATGAGAATGAGAAGGAAAACAGGAAAAAGGAGAAGGGGAGTAAGATTTATTACACCTGCTCACTCCAAAAGACTCTGGGTGGATCACATCATCAAAATATATAATTGAAACAGATAAAAACACAACAACCAAGCATAATAGCCAAAACTAATAATTAAAAATAAGTATTAAGCCAGAATAGTTTAAAAAATGGAGACTTCACTGACATCCTAATCAGGTCTGGCCTTAAGACTCTTCCACTGCAATGGCACAGAGAAGTGCCACAAGATGGCAACTTTTGAGTGAGGGGATCCAGATTACACCCACTTTGTCCAAATGTAATCGGCTGGCAGAACAATTGTAGAAATAAGGCATTACTGTATTTTGTGATGGGAGTTCCTTTCTTTTACCTTTTGTAAGCAAAAGATGGGAAAGCATAGATGTGGATGTAGCAGATTAAAATGGCCAATAGATGCTGGGTAGTTTCCAGTCTCTAACTGGGTCATCACTGCAGTCATGCTAAAGCTGCAGAAATCATGCACAGATGAAGGCATATGTTGGAAATTTTTCATCAATGTCACATACTAAATTAAGTGGCCTTGATCATGAGTTGGAGATGAGCCAAAGGCTGCCTAATGAAAACTCACCCTTGGATGATGGTCCACAAGACATCTTTGAAGTTCAGAGAGAGGGACTGATAGAGGAGGCTGTGATCTAAATGGCAGCAAAAGTAATTTTCCTCACATTTTCCAGAACTGTATAAATAGATTGAAAACATATTGTATGAACAGTATAAACTTGCTGAAATTTTGTCCAGTGTTGGGTTTCAAGGTCCTTCTAATGATGCCAGCCACAGTTGCTGGGGAAACATCAGAAAATCTGTCTAGACACAGTCACTAAGCCCTGAAGCCCAACACTACTCAACAGATGCTGGCTGTGAAAGTCTAAATAAATGTGCTGAAAGTTTCACATGATTCCTCAAGCCCAGGAAAAGACATAGCTTCTTTAAGGAGGCACAAAGGAGTGCAATGCAATACTTGTTCCAAAATATTTCCGTATCCACTCTGAAGTGCTGCACAATTCTACATCATCCAGACATCATTCTCGTAATTTCAAACCTTAGTTACTGCTCTATTGGCACAGCATCGATGATACATGTTTTTTTCCATTTGGTTGGGAAAAGCCACAGATACAATAAGTTGGGATGTACCAAGTTCAATGATTAAGTCTGCTTCCAAATTGTTAGCAGCAGAAAAATATAATATTTTGTTTAAATTCTCTTTCTTTCCAAGAAAAAGTTTGGAATTTAAAAATAAATACAAAATATAATTCTACATAATTACAGAAGACAAAATAGGGGAGGTGTTTGAGAAAAACCCAGAGGCATTCCCACCCCAAATATATCTGATGTTCAAGATCCATTAGGAAAGAGAAGCAGAGAAAAGGGATACCAGTTTGTTTGAAGCCCTTCATCACAGATCTGATCTGGGAATAATTAACTGAATAGTTGGAACTGGATATAATTAGCAGCACCCCCTGGAGCGGTTAGGGGAGAAAATACAGGTTGACTTGCATGATTTAGTAGCCGAATCCTCAGAGAACAGCAGCAGCACTTGAGCACCCGTGAGCCCTGCCCCCTTTCTGCCCAGTGTTTGCTCCACTCCTTGCTTTTCTTGCCCTCTGCTCTCCTTCATTGTCAGATGTTTTCATATTCTTCACATGGCAGCATGGAATAGATGTCATAAAGAAGTAAACAAATTTCTAAGTTCAAACTCCTGACTGCTTTGGCATAGATTCTGTGTTTGGGAATGAGGAGAAACAGAGTGAAGGCAGCTTTGGCACCAGAGGCACAATCTCTATTTTGCTCTGCAGTTGCCTGGCACCATCTCACTTGTCTGCCTGAGTCTGCCTCCACCTCCCATCCTATCCTGGGCTTTCGGGAGGTCTTGCGAAAAGGCAAAGGATGCACCAGCCAGGGACTCTCCGCCACGGGCCAAGAAGTGCACATCATCAGCCTGCGCAAGGGAGGGCCTGCCAACGCCCAGGTACATTAACACTGGCTAATGCTCTGCATGGTATGGCTGTCTCTGACACAGCCCCCACCTTGAAACTGGCTTAGATTGGGAGGAGTGTGAGTTCCCACAAAATCTTCTGGTGTGGAATCTAATAAGAACTCAGATCTAAGCCCTACGTGTCAGGGGGCCAAGTGACCTGAGGAATTGCCTTATCCCCATCACATCAGCCATTCCCACCCAGTCAGACAGGGAAGCTATGCTATGGCCCTGTCAGTTAAAGATTTCAGTTGGTGGGGCCTTCTCTGTTGTTGCCCCTGCCCTCAGAACATCCTCCCCACCCTCCTCAGAGGAGTGGTGGTCCCCCTCTCTCCTGGCCTTTCAAAAGAGACTGACAACTTGCATGGCTCTTGCTGAGCAGCACACAAAACTCTTGGGCTGGTCGGTGCCTTAAGGCCTTCCACCTGCTTTTAACTTTTAAATGATTTTAATTATGTTTGCACCTGGCTCCTTTTACCATGCATTGCATTTTTATAAGGTTTTAATACTCTTATGCTTTTAAACTGCAAACTTCCCAGAGTCACACCTCTGAGAGTGAGATGGGCGGTACCTAAAATTCGATAAATAAATAAATCAATCTATAGGAACTGAATTCCAACAAAATAGAAAGCACAATAAATGCCCAATTACAGTCCTGCAAGTCTGGAAAAGGAATTCCTCTACTCTCATCAAGTGGTAATGTATGCAGTAAAACTTTTGAAGGCCGACCCTAATAGTTAAAATGGTTTGGTCGCGTATACATGCTTACAATGATATGAAGAAATTAAAAAAAGGAAGGTCTCATCAAATATGGATCAGGTTGGAATTTAGTTTGTTTGTTTAAATAATTGATATGCCCCTCCCATTTCACAGCTGTGATTCTGGGCAGCATATCAAGATTAAAACAATCATAACAGTATCAACTAATTATGTCCTGGTTAAACAGTAACTGTTGAAAGAAAAGAATATCACTGCAAAATTTGCTTAACTGACAGCCCCAAATATCTGGAGGAAAAGCCAGGTCTTTAGAGCTCTACAAAAATCTATCAGGGGAAGGGCATCCAGATTTCTTGGCTGGGTACTGTTTCTCAAGGCAAGCTATAAAATTAATTTAATCATATTTGGCATACTTCAGATATCCTCAAGAATTCTAGGCTATCTCTGTAGATCTTGTTCCATTTCTGCTAAAATTGGAGATAAATTTAAGTTTATCAGATGAAGGTATTCCAAGAACCATTTTATACAGATACACAGAACATAATCTAAAATGAAGATCTGTGGTGAAGAGATTTGATCTGTTTGACCCTCTTTCAGGTAACTCTTATGTTGGCTCCAAACCTTCTGAGCAGAGCCCCTATCTTTGTATTGCATTCCCAGCAGCCGGTGCAATGGATGTTGTCTTCTTCTCCTGGGAAAAATTGGACCTTCCAGGTGAGAACAGAATTTGGGCAGAATATCCAATAGGACAAAGATGGAGAATATTACATTTGGAACCTCTGAAGAAGAGGCAACTTTTCCCTGAGCAAATAAAGATGATGAACTAAATCTTAGCATAAAGGATAGATGGGTAACAAATACATTTTAAATAGTGCTTCAATTAATCATAAAATTGACGATCATCTATATTTGTTTGAGTTCAGGATCTTCTTGTATAAGAAATTATTATTGTTCCACCATATGGATGGGAGAATTGAGTTAGTGAGGTTTCAATAGGATTTTCAGACATGTGGTAAAAGTAGGAGCTGTCCCCCCATCTTCCATCTGGAAGGCAGGCAGAGCCTTAAATTCAAACATTGTCCAGCTTTTTGAATATCTACAACAAGCTTCTCCAACCTTTTGGTTTGCCTGGACCACATTAAGGGAAGAGGAATTGTCTTGGGCTGCATATAAAATAGTTAATGCCAGAGGTGGTATTCAGCAGGTTCTGACCAGTTCTGGAGAACCGGTAGCAGAAATTTTGTGTAGTTTGGAGAACCGGCAAATACCACCTCTAACTGCAGATTTTACAGTCTCCTTCCCCTGCCACACCCACCAAGCCATGCCCACAGAACCGGTAGTTAAAATAAATTGAATCCCACCACTGGTTAATGCATATGAATAACAAACTTTATTTTATGATATTTGTCCTTGTGATCTTGTGGGGTCACATCACTAGCTGTTCAGGGCCACAAGGGGCCTGTTGGCTGCAGGCTGGACATGTCTCATCTATGGAAATACTTCTTGACCTTCCTGCTTTAGCACATTCCTGTGACTGAAAAATCAGAAGTCTTTCTGATGCTGGAAAAAGTAATTCCAAATACCTGTAGATCTGGGTACTTTTTTTCTTTTCTTTGTTGTTGTTTTTGCAGCTTTTCACTGTAACTTTTGTCACAGATGTCAAAAAACAAAAGGGTGTGCCCCCTTTTGCCCCCATTTGTCCTTTCCAATTGTCTGTACCCTCCTTTGCCAGTTCAGATATCTACTATCCCACCCTGGCTGGCCCCCGCCCACTCTACCCCGCCCCTCTCAGGAGTCCCCACGTGGCCCATTTTGGATGCAGGTAAATGCAGAGTGGCGCGGAGGCTCGGGGAGGGCGAAAAATGGGCCTCCCTGAAGTTTGAGAAGGCCAGAAATAGGCCTGTTTCCAGCTTCCAAAGAGCCTCTGGAGCCAGAGGAGGCTGTTTTCGCCCTCCCAGAGGCTTGAGGAAAGCCTGGAGAGGGCAAAAAGGCCCGCCCACCATTGTGCAGAGGCTGACTAGGCCACGTCCACCATGACCACGCCCACCCAGTAACCAGGCAGAGAACCCACACCTGCTAGTAACCCTAGGTTTGAGTGGGCCTGTAAGGCTGAGGTGTAGCTCTTGTCACTGTCTCCCAGATTAAAGTAAAAATGAGAAAAAATCAAAGTAAAAAATCGAAGTAATTTAAGGCCAAGCTTCTTTCATGTTATCTTTCCCTTGTCTCCAGGTTTCTCTGGGCTCCAGCATCTCAGCCTCTCAGCTGGTGGCATCTGCCGAGACCGACTTTCCAGATACTGCAAGAGGCCTGCTTAAGTGGGCACGTAGGAAACATGGAGGGGTCACTTCATTGGCTGAGTATCGTGGAGTCAATACAATCTACACACGCCTGGGGTCTGGTATGGGCCACCCTGAAGCAGAGATGGCTTCAGAATTACATGCTCTTTCTATGGGAGGGTGGGATGTATTAATGCAGGCAGTAGAAGTTGTGGGATTTAGCAGTGTGATAGAGTAGCAGTGAAATGGGTGCAAGTATGTTGTGTGTGTACGGAGTAGGAGGTAGAAAGGAGCTTTGAGTTTCGACCAAAAGGCTTCAGGAAGGAGGAAAACCAGGCTTCTAACCTTAATCAGATGCAAGTATGAACCCATAATTGTATTAAATGAACAATTTATTATTATTATATTATTAAATGTATAATTATGCTAAAAATATACAATTTGGTTCATTTTTAGATGGATCCTATCAGGCATAGAGGTTGAATGTCAGTGAATTAAAGACAGGGGCCACGTGAATTCAACAATGTCAAGTGAAAACCCATTGTCAACCAAACAAGTGGAGTTGCACTGAAAGGGTCTTTGATGTAAAATTAACAGAAACAGCCAAAGGGTTTTGTTCCTTTGTGAGGAAGATTATATACAGTCTTAATTCTCTTCTTGCCTTCCTCCCTCAATAGGTGGGACTGCCCAGGCAATTTGCAAATTGCGTAGGAATTTCCTAACGCCCAAGCACTTTGCCTCTGAACGCCAGCTGCAGCCCCTGAGAATTTGCCAGAATCCTGACCCTCCTCAAGATCTTGAAGTTCACATTATCCTTTCCAAAGGTGTTGCCCCCAGGTATGCACTCACACCATGCCCAGAAGGTCTAACATTGATGGGTGGTTGGAAATAACACAACAATGCCATTTATATTTAGAAGAGGCTGGACTATTATGGAAAGCTGGCAAAGCTTGTTCTTTGGAGTTGGGTGGGGAATGGAAAAGGGGGAGGGGCTATGATAAATTGCATCAAAATGGCTTATCTTGAAGTACCTAAGGTTGAAATAAAAATCACAAACATTGGGAACTGGCTTGCAAATGTAATTCATTTTGGATGTTATGTTTTGGAAACCGTGTGTGCGCATGTATGTGATATTCAAGGAATCTTAGCAATTTGTGGAAGCACAGACTTGATTCCATAATTTTTAGCTTGATGGTCTGGTATTAAAGATGGAGGTGGCAGTCTGCTCTCTTCTAGGCCCAGGCTGGCTCATCTTACTGTGGAGCTTCATGCGGTTGGAAGATCTCTACGCCAGGGGCTCCTCTTGATCCTGAAGAGTGAAGGAGTTGCCCAATGGATGGTTCGTGTCCACTGTTTCACTGGACAGCTGCATATACTGGTATGGGCAGGGTCTGCTACGGCACAGCCAAAAATGCTATTGGTAGATATCTGATGTTATGTATCTTCTCATCTGCAAATGTAACTACAATTATCTGCAGAATTAGGCAGTTTCACCCACCTTTTTGCTAGTCTGTACCATTGTTCTCCCTGGCATCAAATCCTACTTCCTTGGCTGGATGTCACTCCGTGTTTGGTAAAAATGTTATTCCTTATTGCTGAAAGGGAGGGGTTGCTTTTCTACCGAGGAGCCTTTCTAAGCACTACAGTACTGTTTGATTCCCTGGCCTGTCTCCCCTTTGAGTTGGCTGTTGCTCTTGACTTCAATGCTCTAAATCAGGGGTGTCAAACTCAAGGTCCACGCCTGTAGGGTGTTTAGATCTGGCCCGCAGGACTGCCCTGCAAACAGCAAAGGACAGGCTGCAAGCCCTCTGCCAGCAAGGGCTGCAGGAGAGGGACCACAAGGCTCCTCTGGAGGACAAGGGTTTGGCACTCTCCCTGGTCTCGGTTTCCTCTGCCTGGAGACAATGAATTCCCCCCAGCCCTGCCTGAGCCTGAGGTGCCCCTGACAAAAGTGCCATTGAGCTAGCCATGCTCACCCGGTCACACACACACACCTACACACACACACACACACACACACACACCCCGAGGTCAAACACAACCCTGATGTGGCCCTCAATGAAATCGGGTTTGACCCCCTGCCCTAAACGTATCCATCTGGACTGTTTTCATTCCAGGCTTCACACCAAGTCACCGTCAGCAACCCAGAAAAGAAGCAGCCTCTCACTGTGATTCAGCAGACATCTCCTGATCTGGCTAATGCTAGAGATCCTTTACAATATGCAGCAGAGCAGAAGCTACCAGCATTCACCTCTTACACCGAAGCCGAGCGGGTGAACAGGTTTCTTCTGATTATTGGACTGAATGGTAGGTAGTTGTTAAAAGGGCTGAGGTGGAAAAAGTATTCACCAAAGACCAATAAAGGGGAACATTTGAAGGTCAGGATTGTAATGAGAGGGGAATCCTTGGTGGTATGTTTCCAAACTATTCAGTGAATGAGGGGTCCTTAGTGCTCTCTGACCTTGCTTGCAGAAGTTTCATTACTCAAACTATCATCAGCGCTACTAAGGAGTGTGGTACAGCAAATTACACCCCTTACTTGCACTGTCTGGGATTAAACTAAGACCAAGGAGACTGAGGTTGAAGCCCACTGTAATTTGTGTGAAATGATGGAAATTATTATTTGATCTTTTCCTGCCTTTTACAACTCAAGGCAGAGAACTTACTTGTTAAAAATATTTTAAAGCTATGTATCAACTTGATTGTCAATGAGCATGTGATCACATGGCTCAGATTTTATTTGATATTAGAATAGAATATAATTCTTTATTGGCCAAGTGTGATTGGACACATAAGGAATTTGTCTTGGTGCAAATGCTGTCAGTACATAAAAGAAAAGATACATTCGCCAAGGTACAACACTTAATAATAATCATAGGGTACAATAAGCAATCAACTCATACTAGGAAACAGTCAAAAAATATCATTAGGATACAAGTGACATGTTACAGTCATATAGTCACAAGTGGGAGGGGATGGGTGATAAGGAGTGATTAATAGTAATAGTAATGAAGACTTTGTAAATAGTTGGACAGTGTTGAGGGAATTACTGGTTTAGCAGAGTGATGGCATTCAGAGAAAAACTGTTCTTGTGTCTAGTTGTTCTGGTGTGCAGTGCTCTATAGCGTCGTTTTGAGGGAAGGAGTTGAAACAGTTTATGTCTGGGATGTGAGAGGTCTGTAAATATTTTCACAGCCCTCTTTTTGTCTCGTGCAGTATACAGATCCTCGATTGAAGGCAGGTTGGTAGTAATTGTTTTTTCTGCAGCACTAACCTATTAATCTATTACTATCTAAAATAATAATTTAACAATTTGGAAAAAAATATATGGATGAATCTTCTGACCAATCCTAGGTTGGCCAGCTATTCAGAGACCTTTAATGAGAGAATAGCTGTTCTCTAACTTTGCAATTTTATATTTACTTTTCCAATGTTCAAAGGGCAACCAATATACTGTATTACAAATTTGTGAAAGAAGCCCAAGTCAGGTTTCTCAT
Source organism: Laticauda colubrina (assembly GCA_015471245.1). Lineage (NCBI taxonomy): Eukaryota > Metazoa > Chordata > Lepidosauria > Squamata > Elapidae > Laticauda > Laticauda colubrina. Next base: position 107,103,415 of record BLBF01000003.1, on the reverse strand, counting down.
ATTTTGGTGGATTTGAAGCCAGGTTTGATGGGAAAAGATTGCTGTCCGGAACAATTGTGATTAAAATTCATTTTCCAATGCAGATTGTCTAGTAAATCCATCTACTTAACTTAGATTAAAAAAGAAAGGGGGGGGGGGGTTTTAGTTACTCTTCAAGTTAATGATGCTGGAGCCATGGTCTATAGAGGGCGCTGATAGTATGCCAGATAAGAATTTGCAGATAAATTACATACTGAATGAGGGTGATATGACATATTATATTAACATAATTGTCCTGGCACTGTCTATGTATATGTATAGACAGTTATTTGTCTATGTATATGTATATTATCTTTGTATAGACAGCTCACTCTTGAATATGCTTCTACATATTTTGCTGAGTGTATAAAATATTTCGTGACACTCATGACACACAACTTAATGATCACCTGATTTTACTGTATGGAGAGATGATTCCACCTCTTTGTTCCACTGTGCCTACTGAATCTATAGAGGAGAAAATCATATTATACTGAAACTCAAACCTCTATGACTTCAGTAATACAGGAAAAAGTTCACCTACTAACAAGAAGCTGCTGTCTGTTTGTACTCTATCTCACATGGGTTTTGCCTCCCACCCCTCTCTCTTTGCAGAGGCCATACCTGGTCCTCCAGAGAATCATGAACTCTTTGGGCCCATGTTCTTGTCTCTCTCCAAACTTGGAGATGGGAGACAGCACTTTCCAGAGACGGTCACCGTAGGCTGGGAAAAGAAGCAGAAGGAAGAGGGCAGTTCTATTATCTCTACCTTGCCTGCCCCTGAAACAGACAAAGCTGGATCTGATTTATGCTATGGGATCCAGAACCTCATGCCTGAAAAAAAGGATATAAAGGAAGTAAGTCAACTAGCTGAGATGGTTCCAGGCTTGGAGAGAGAATAGGTTTCCTAGAATAAGATTTCATGTAGAAGGGTGAATGGGCAGACCTTCACCTGCCACCAAGAACACCATTTGTAAGAGATGGCATGAACACAGGAAGCTATTTCAAAGAGTGATGCAACTGGCCAGCTGAACATTTGTTGGGAGGAATGGCTGAACAGAATGAGTAAACAGCTACTTTATGGTAAAGTGCCAGGTCTTTGCTGAAACAAAGCACAACCAGGCACAAAGAAGTAATCTTAGCGTACACTTCAATAAATTTCTCGTCTGGTTGTTAAAGAACACTTCACATGAAATCTTTTAAGCCTTAGCTTGCATGCTTGGCGATTTTCTGTTCCAACAATACTTCTTGCCCTGCTTGACAATAGCAGTTAAATATATGGAGGTGGTTGACAGACCAGTAGAAAAACCCATACATTATTTTTTTACAGTTGTATTGCTTTTATATGTTGTAAGCCTTGCAGCCAGATGAGCAGCAAACAAATTTAATAAATCAACAAATAAAATACGAGAGCCAAGGTTTCTCCCAGGTCTGTCACCCAAGAGTCTTTTTAAATCAGAGATCCCCATGGACCAGCACCGGGCCACAGCATGCCAGAAACTGGGCTGCACAAACAAGATGGAGTCTGATCTGCAGGATGCAGGTAGCATGCGAACCACACCCCCTCTGGGCTGTGGGAAAACACCTCTCCCCAGAATTGGTCCCTAGTGGCCAAATGGTTCCGGGCCACTGCTGAAAATGAAGGAATTGAACCAAATGCCTTCTCCATCCCAGAATTCTACCATTTGGAAGCAGAGTTTCACTGATGAATTATGTTTTCATTAGTGCAACATACACAGCATCAGATGCAATCAGTCCTAGGGCTCTTCCATACTGCTTACCTCCACCACTGAATCCAGCTGGAGATGACAAGAAATTGCTGTAACAATTTCAATTTGTCCTTTAGTTTTGACAACAATACTGGCCAAGTGTTTTGTCTCAATGATAGTTTCCAGAGTGCCTGATTGCTGTCCACCCGATGCTTTATCCCTCTGAGCCAGGCAAACAAGTGCCAATCAGTCATAGGACGCTCTTGAGAAAGACCTTTCGTGTGAGCCTTCTCCACTGACTCCACCAATAGGCATCTTCCTTTTTTTTTTGTATCTACTTTGTTGTTCTCCCTGTTACTTGGGTGAGAATGGGAAACTGGCAGATTTTTAAAATCAAATTCATCTGAGAAAGAAAAGGAGGGAAGGAGGAAGATACTGCTAGTAGTCCACTGCTGAACTTGCTTTGGAAAAAGTTACAGCATTTCCTTTCCTTTTCAAACGTCATTGGTCTTTCCTGAAGAGCTATGGCTTACCCTGACTTTTGGTATACCAATGGCACAAACTGATAGCAAACAGACTGGGGTTTCAGTGTAGTACTTATCTGAGATTTAGAAGAAAATAAAGCATGTTGACATTCAGACTTTATGTGGGCAAAAATTATGCAGTTGGTCTCTGATTCTTAAAATTCAACTCTTGTGCCAAATATAAGTCTCTTTCTTTCCTTAAGTTTCCCTTGTCTTTTCTACTTCAACCCAGGCATTTTCCTCAGAAGGCAAAAAGTTACCACACCATCCTTTTCACCATGTCCTGCTCAGCCTAGAAGTGTCCAGCTCTGAGGCTTTTGTCAAGCAACCAGGATTCTGTATCGTCTCTGCCAACAGCCGGGTCTTTGTGGAAGTAATACTGATGTTCAATTTGAAAAAAAAAATTGACTTTTGGTGCAAAAATTCAAATTTCATGTCCCTTAAATAGTGCAAGGCCACTTTACATTTCCAAGTTGTCTTATTTCAGGGGTTGTGGCCAGCAGTCCCGGCATCTCTCACCTTAACTAGGCCAAAGTCTGCTTACTTCTTTAAAAGTACCAGTTTAAATACTACTTGAGATGATGGGTTTCAAAATCCTACATATCTAGAGGGTGTCAGTTTTGGAATGTTTGACTCTTTCCCCAAAAACTTAGGAAAGAAGAACTCAAAGACTATGTTAATTAGACACTACTTCTAGACTCCTTCAAGGAATCAGTTGGTCAATTGAGTGAATATTGTTTTTCTTTCTGGTAGCAGTTATGGAAGAGAAATGAGTTTTCAGGTTGGGTTTCCTCTATTGGAAAGCCTTCAGTAAATGGGCCTTCATTTTGCCAAACATGGTTGTTGAGATTGCCCAGTTTTTACAAAGAAATAGTATAAACTGTTAGTTGGCCAGGCAGCATTTTTGGGAGAGTTTTTTAGGGCCAGCGGAGGGATTTAAATTTTTTTACTACCGGTTCTGTGGGTGTGGCTTGGTGGGTGTGGCGCAGCTTGGAGGGCATAGTTTGGCTTCGTGGGCATGACATAATGTAACATCCCCATTCCCACCCACTCCAGGGAAAGGATACTGTAAAATCCCCATTCCCTCCCCACCCTACTAACCTGCTTTCCAGCTCCATTCTCCTGTGCAGGGCAACAAAAGTAGGTTCAGCCAGTCAACTGGGACTCAGAAGGCAGTGAATGGATGGGGGTGGGGCCAGTCAGAGGTAGTATTTGCCAGTTCTCTGAACTACTCAAAAGTTCCACTACTGGATCTCCAGAACTGGTCAGAACCTGCTGAATACCACCTCTGAAAACAACTACATCCATGTTTATGATAACCATCAAGAAAAATCCGTATGGTTGAATATATTTGGGCTCCAGCCCCGCAGGTAGACCCCCCATGATGCTTCCTCTGTTCCTTACTCCATTCTTTCAAGATCAAGCATTTGGATTTGCTAATTCTATGGTGGGGTGTTTGGTGTTTTTTTTTTGTCCTCTAGGCATCTTTGGTCACATTTCACTTCTGTCTTGGCTTCACCATCCAACAATGCTTCATCTCTGCCTCTTCGGATTCTTCAGTGATATCTTCACACCTGCTTATCCAACATGGCTGTGCAGCTGATTCCCATGTCAACCTGTTAGCACCTCAACAGGCAGTTCAGGACCAGACATCGCGCCCAAGATATCACCATCGCCAACGACTGAGTTTTGTACTCCAGCCTCGCTCCAATGACTCCATTCATTTCTTGCATTGCCGCCTGATGCTCTGCAGCAGAGAACCTCAGGACTCTGGCAAAACTAGTGGTTCAATCCCCAAGGTCTCTATAGCCTTTTAGAGCAGGGAAATGGGTTTTTAACAGTTGTTTCTGCCTCTGGTGCCATCCTGACGTAAGATGTCTTACGTTAGGTCACACTACTCATCAAGCTTTGGGTTAACCATTTGAATAGACAGGGTATCAGACACCCATGTTTCTTCCAGCTTTCTTGGGAGTTTTTGTTCACAAATCAGGTGCTCGGTCACTGAGCTACGGTGTGCGTTTTGTCCAAAAGGTAGAAAAGCAATGCTAAAGAACAACTGGGAACCTGGGGGCCAGGCAAAAGGGAAGCTTCTTAATTTATCTCAGATGAGTATCTGCACAGAATTGCTTAATGTGACTTATTTGGGAAATTAGATGCATGATATTTTTGGAAAAGATAGTAGTATTTGGTTCAGACTTGTTCCCCTCGCAAAGGAAAAACTCTTTGAGACAGATTTTTGTTTCAGTGCCAGTTTGAGAACAAAGCCTGCAGGAGAGAAGAGCCAGCCAGTGGGGACTTCCAGCGTACCATCACAAAGCCCATCATGGTGACCATGGAAACTCCACTCAGACCTGCTTCTCCTAGTCAGGAGCCAGGTAGGCGCTTGGCCGTTGGCTCTGGAGAATGACATCCCTCACTCCAAAGAGATTTCAGTGCCTACATTTGGGCAAAAGACAGTCTGTGCAGTCAGTCCAGTGGTGGGATTCAATTTTTTTTACTACCGGTTCTGTGAGTGTGGCTTGGTGGGTGTGGCAGGAGAAGAATACTGCAAAATCTCCATTTCCTCCCCACTCCTGAGGGAAGGTAACCACGGGTTCTCCAAACTACTCAAAATTTCTGCTACTGGTTTCTCCAGAACTGGTCAGAACCTGCTGAATACCACCTCTGGTGCAGTCCCTTTTCAGGATATGAATGAAAATCCAGGGATATATGACACTTTTTTGTGCATCTTTTCACATCTTCTTATGGGCAACATCCTTTGCCTATTACTTACTAGTTATCTATTTTATTACATAGCAGTGATTGGGTGGGCCAATGTAACTCAAAAATATGCAGTTGTTTTATGGAAGCCATTTCCAGATTATGTTTTTGTCAACCTCTCCCTCCTTGACTCTTACATTCTTTGCCATAGATAATTCCTTGGCTAACCGACAAGGAAAATCAAAGGATGCCAGAAAGTTGCAGAAGGCACAGCAAGTTTTGAGTGAGTATGTGCTGATGTCTTATTTCTTTAAGCATGTTTCCTGGGATACGGAGAATAGAGTCAGGTCTGAATCTGAATGCAGTCTCCTCTTCTCGAAGAGAAGGGCTTTTCCCATAGCTCAATTAAAATGCTCTACTCCCATCTGTGACAACAGCAGATAAGCCTCGCTGTTCCCATTGTTGTTCCCCATTGCATCTAACCATGGCTTGAAGCCCAGAGGACAATGTCATTTCCCACACAAAGAAGACTACCCTTCTCGCACTTTCTCAGTGTCACCAGCTGACAGGAAAAGCATTTTCCAATCACAGTACTATCACAACTGGCAATTATTTTGACAAATAGCTTTACTGCAGGTACAACTATGTGCCAGAGCTTCCTTCTCTTCCATTTGTTGCCTCTTCCAGAGTGGAGATCACCCAAGCAGGGTGATTGGGATGAGGGGCTGTTTTATCTGCTGGTTTTCCTAGCCAATCCTCAGGCTTAGATCAAGCAAACTACAGACAGTTGTAGAAAGTCAGTTATGCAAGCTAATTCTAACACAACTCAGTGTGTTAGACTTACAACAGAATTATAGCTGTTGTTTGCTCTGCTATTGTACCATGAATGGTAAGGGGCTGTGCTATGAAGCAGTAGGGAAAAAGAACAATTTCTGTCATATTTCATCTTGTAGTTCCCCATCACTGCTGAGCAAGTACAATTCAGGCAGATTCAGGTCTCTGAACTGAGGATTAAGAATTAATAATAATTTTAAAAAAAAGACACCAGACTGATCTTACCTCCTGTGGTTCACCTGATAGACCTATCAATAAGATGGTCAAACCAAATACATGAGATTGTACCCATGATTGTCATGGTGTTTTTGCTGCTCACAGGACAAAACACTGCTTTAATATCAGAACATCTAAGGATGACCTTAAGCAGCCCCAGATATGAGTTGGACACAAAGTGAAGGCAAATGTCTTGTGAATATAGCAAAAGAAGCAAAGGGAGGAGGGGTGGTAGCACATCAGTATCATGAAAGGCTCAAATATGGCCAGATCAGTGACTCCTCCTACAATGTTTTTCTACTTCTTTAAAGTATATACATCTGGCTCTATTTCCAGAGTAGTGCAAAAAAAAAAAAAGAGAAAGAAAGAAAGAAAGAAAGAAAGAAAGAAAGAAAGAAAGAAAGA